>NQII01000022.1:80962-229375 GCA_002778355.1 Clitarchus hookeri
CGGAGTTAGTCTCGCACAGTGCGACGTCCTGCATGCTGTGCAGCGTGTTTGGGTATCTGGCAGAGGGACTGGTCTTCCCTGCCCCTGACCGAGAAACTCGGGCGGGGGATTGTCACCCACACGTTCCCTCAGCAACGCTCGTCTTCCCAGCTTTGTTTCATCCGAGTGTCATGCATTCAACGCATAGTAATTTTCTGTGGAGTGATTTACAATATGTGATATCTATTATCTTGCATTTACTGTCGTGTACAGTCCCTACGCCACGGTTTTAAATTTCCTGAAATTTTCCTTGTAGTTTCGGGATCTCCAGTGGCCGTGCGCGACAGCGAGGCCGAACCAGTGAGCACTCGCGCCAAACTTCAATATGATTCATTTTATCAGCACCGAGTTTGTGTTCTGGTGGTTCGAAACCCCCTGTAATATTCGAAGTTGCGTAGTTTTTAGCCTTTTTTTTTTGTATGACCGTGCGCCTTGGAAAAACAAATTTCATATTTCGTTTTCAAGCTACTTGGGTGATGGTGCGCCTGCAAATTTTATTGGTGTAAGACTTTGAACAAAATTTTGTCTTCTGTTTTTTTTAAATAACAAAACTTAAGTCAGTCTTTTGTTTTTAGTTATTTTATTTCAACTCTAATTTTGAGTGATTTGGTTCTATCGCTTACGTTTTAACTCATTCTAGCTCTCATAACACAACTTCAGACTGATGCTAGTACCAGAAACTGCAGGCGAGAATCATGCGCAGCCACTTTCGTACATAAACATGAGCAGAAATACGGTAGCGTCCAAACATTAAACACTTCACTATCAACAAGGCGGCGAAATCGGGGACGAAACCGTCATAAAACCGCGCCTTTCCGCGCCGAGCAACCAGCTGAAATCCCCACCACGGAGATCTGGAAGGAGGACGCCCGGCGGCGAAGCGAGTGTCACTACCCCGCCAGGCACATGGTGCAGTAGCCATCGAACAACGAGACGTGGCCATTCCTCGCTCGTGTCTGTCCATTCAGCCTCGAATAAAGAGTAAGTGAGCAAAAGACATTCCTTACACTTCTCGTCTAACACGTCAACGTGGCTCGTATACAGTATTGTAATGGTCAGGTGAATATTAACATATTATTCAAGCTCCTTCCAGCTCTCACTTCTTTTTCTTGAAATGAAAGTTTTTGCTGTTGTGATTCAAGGTTAACAGAAAACATTCGAAAAGCTTCGCTTAGTTTCTTATTTCTGTCTCACCGTGTATCCTTTCGTCCCGTGAAAAATTAACATCTTCATGGACCTTATCTGGTATTCATAGCGTTGATCGAACACGTTGTTAAATTGTTAGAGATACAAATATTTCACCACTGCTCCAATTCTCACACTGCTAATCCGCTTAAAAAATTAATTTACTTCAGTTGTTACTCATAAACACATTTCACTTTTATCAAGATGCTAAGACGCAGACCTGATGTTACTTATTCGTCACTAACATTATTACAGATGCCGCCCAATATTAATGTAAATAATATGTGGTTACGAGTACAAACATTTTTCTAATGTTGATCCCGAAATTTTAAATTAACAACTACCGTCGACTCTTAAATTATGGCAACCCGCACCTTATGAAACAACTAAAATTACTTCATTGACTAAACTGCAATAATACTAACGGCCTTGTTAAAATTCTTGAGCAACTTAATGCATTTTGTTAAAAGAAGCCCACACTGTAGCAATTATTTTTGTGGTGAACACGAAATTATTTTGTAGTGACCACAAAACTGTTTTTTTATTTATTACAAAGCAGTAACTTTTTTGTCTTTTTAAAAAATTACATTGTTGCTACGGAATAATTTTATGTTCGTTACAAAATAATTCCGAAAAGCGAATTTAAAAAATGTATATCTTTTTAGCTGCATGTTTTTTACGCAGACTATCGGTATTGCTTGGGAGGGGAGAGACGGGAAGCGGGTGTGTTAGTGCAATGGCCCAGATGAATCAATGGTGCCAGGCGGGAGGGATGCTGTGCTATTTATACAGCAGCCAGACCGTCACACCTTTTCGTAGCGGCAGCCGTCCTCTCTAGGCGAGAGTCGGTGGGTAATCTTTCGAGCATAACCTCCTCCCAGTCATTACACTGTATGCGTACTTTCACAACTTTCCCAGCAACGATATTTTGTATATAGTACTAGCTGACCCGACAGTCATTGCCCTGACAATTTATACAAAAATAGGTATAGATAGAAGATAAATATATATATTATTTTACCTAGCATTTAATGTTGATACCAGGTTGCATACCACCCATATTTTAATATTACAAACATTTACAAAAATTAAGTAATGCGTTCATCGCAACGCTTGGTGATGAACGATATTTTTTGTCTTTCCGCTCGGAGAAAAACGAATAGCGTCGATGGTTTACCTACTCTCGAGCACGCCACGTACAACCTGCCCATGGGAAAAACATGGCAATTCAAGGTTTATTCCACACACTTCCAACGATTGGTCTTGCGATTTATTAATCGTCATTGCGAATGCAAGACGAACAGGAAACTGGACACGCTTAAATTGAAACGGTAAATCGGTTGGAAACAGTGGTATTCTTGGAATCAGAACATCCTCACATTTGAACTTTCCTATGATTATCGTTGCTTCAATCACGTTGTTCTTCAGCTTCATAACAGCTAGTCTTGTTCCATTACATAGTTTCGGTTGGTTCAGATTGCGTAACATGATTATCACCAAGCCGACCTTGAGCTGCAAATTGTGCGGCGGCATTCCTGGCAAATTCAATGAATTCAGAAATTCAATTGGATAATTGACGACTTCGTCTGGATCAGTAATTGAATCTATCGACTTAAATGAATGCAGTTGGCCAGCGATTTGACTTTGAATTTTTATGTTCAAATCGTCTACGTCCTTATTTTTTGCTGTCAAAATTGCTCGTTCGCTCAACCAAACATGGTTTTTGTAATTTGCACCAATATTTGGGAACACTTTCGTGATCAATTCTTCTTTCAACGTTGTGAATTGACAAAAATTAGGTGGAAACAAAATGAGGCCAGTGGAAGCATCAATCCTAATTTTTCCGTTGCCAATGTCTAATAATTTTGTGGAAAACACTTCCGCCGATTCATTATTTTGTAACGCGACTCGCATATTCGTTGTTAACTTCAGAGTTTTCACGTATCTCCTCAAATTCGATGACTTCAAGAAAGCGTTTATTTCATCAGCAGCTGTTGATCTTGGAATGACTGGCAGCGTTTGCCGAAAATCACCGGCCAGCAGAATCATCGTACCTCCAAAGAGGTCCTGATTATTGCGCAAATCTTTCAACGTTCGATCGAGTGCCTCCAATGCTCGCTTGTGCGCAATCATACATTCATCCCAAATGATTATTTTGCTATTCTGTAGTACTTTCGCCATTGCTGAATTTTTGGCAGTGTTACTCATCGGTTTATCCTTTGCAAATTCATTGGCAGTTTGAGCGCTGAATGGGCTGTTCGTCCTCCTTCTAACAATGTGGCAACGATCCCTGATGATGCTATGGCCAGCGCTATTTGACCTTGTGCGCGAATCGAATATAAAATCAATGAAATTAGGAACGTTTTGCCAGTTCCGCCAGGTGCATCGAGGAAAAATATTCCTCCGTATCGGTCGTTGATTGCTATCATCAATGTATCTTACGCGGTTTTCTGCTGCCGATTCAAAAGTGGGACCTTTGTTCGTACTGATTAACTCAAAGCATCTCGATCGTATTGCCGTTCTCGTTCAAATTCTCTATTGAATGCATAGTGCATGGGGGCGATTCGGCGCTGGCATTCATAATTCGTGCAACATCTTGCTGGACATCATCAGGCACAAATCCTGTATATAAATCAACGCCTCGTTGTGGATCTCCGCGTTAAAGTCAAGTTCAGGATTCGCTGTTGTTGTACGCACTCGATGCAAGATGTCTTCAGGCATATTGTCTTTGTATATGTGCCATAAAGGAAGTGGGTTAGATGGAAAACATGTTGAAATGATGATGGCAAAAAGTGATCTAATTTGATGCGCAGTAGACGAAATAACAGCATCAGCAAGTGTATGATCCCAATGAATGTCATCATCGAGCAAATGTAAACGCTGACATGCTTCTCAATATGTTGCGCACAACTCACCATTGACAGTTCGTAGAAATTCAAATGAAATCGGTCCACGAACATTAACCAATAACAAACGCAGGTAAAAACATTCGTCATTGCTCGGACGAACTGTGTAAATGCGCCCCAATGCATCGGTTGAATATACATTCACGTATCCAGTAACAGGCTTTCCCTGCTNTCGGACGAACTGTGTAAATGCGCCCCAATGCATCGGTTGAATATACATTCACGTATCCAGGAACAGGCTTTCCCTGCTTCCGACGTTGGAATTTTTTTGATGATGCGTTCCATGTAAAATATCTCGGCATCTCTGAGTAAAGCAGTGTTCTCGCAAATGGATCACTTGCGCATGTCACGAAGAAACTTGTCAGCGTTGTCGCTGGTGGTCGTTCAGCTCTATGCACTGCGTTTGCTACCGTGAAATAAACTCGTTGTCCATTCTCCAGGTGCACAGCTAAATTGACCACAATGGGATGACGTTCGTGTCTGGTGAATGAAAAGATTCTCCAAATCGCCTCATTGCTGCTGACATATCTTCCTATTTGATATTGCGAAACTTCATCGTTGGCATCAGGAGCTGCAATACCAAATACAGCCACGTCGCTTCCTTTCGTGACGTACTTGCAAACATATTTGATGGACTTGATAGAATTTCAGTACTCAACATTGCAATTGAATGTTTTGGAAAGCAGTGGCGAATACGGACCAATCCAGCTGTTGTCGACTACAACGTCTTTATTCTTGACTTTCAACGTTATCGTTCTGCCGTTATCCTCTGCAGAGCGACGACGATACAAGGGGTAACCGTCATTACCCGTGATTGTGTCAGCCAACAAAGCACGCGGATAACGTTTGGAGCATTTGTTTTCGATCATACAAGGTGATTCCCGTTTGTGATTGCCACATGGTTCATGAATCATATTCGTCACAACTTCATACAACTCTGGATCTGTTTCCGGATCAGGAATTTCTGCGCAAATGATGGCGTCAATTTCATCCGGTCTTATTTTCTCGACCATCCACAGGAGAATATGCACATGAGGCAGTCCTCTTTTCTGCCACTCCACAGAGTACATCCAACATCGCACGTCTCCGAAGACATGATACTTCACAATGATGTCCTTGAGCGCATTGAGTTTCTGCTTGAATACTCGTGCTGTAATGTCGTGACGATCGCTGGACGATTGACCAGGTAGTAACAGCTGTGTGATTTCAATCCATTTTGGGTTGCATGTAANGGTAGTAACAGCTGTGTGATTTCGATCCATTTTGGGTTGCATGTAAAAGTGATGAATAAGTCTGGTAGACCGTATTGGCGCACGTAGGTCATCGCATCTTGCGCGTATTCGTGCATGTACCTCGGACTTCCAACATACGTCGCTGGCAAAATGGTAATTCGGCCGACATTGTTTGCATTTCCATCTACATTCATGGCATCATGCAGATGGATGTATTCTTCCGAACGCAATTTTTGCTGATTTAAATGTATATATGTCAGATGTTCCGTCTCGATTTTGACATACATATCAACGACGAACCGATGAAACAGTCTGCAGCATTTCAATATGTGATTGTCCTCGTTTCGACGAATCATCAAACGGTAGGTATAAAAATTCATCGAGCTGACCTTTTTATTTGTTTCTTGGCCTGTTAATGCATTAATCATCTTGATCAAAAAATGATATCCATCCTCTCCTCGGCAAAATATCAGCGGGTATTGTAATGCATCATACGAACGATGGGTTTCGTTGACACGCTGAAGGTTATTACCATCACGCCGTCGAATCACAATATCACGAGACTCCAAATTCTTGCCAACAACCACAATGGCAACTTCATTCAACGTCGGTGCATTGAAGCGTCTTTCATGTTCGCCTGCTGGTATTTTGTCTGCTTTGATCACTATTTTGTGATCATCCGAAGGCATCATTTCTAGTGCAGTTTTTAACAATTTAACTAATTCATTATGTTCATGTAAGAGTTGTTGCAGTTGTGCAATAATCTCTCGCTTTACCGCACGACTGATGACACAACGCTGATTGATTTCATCATCAGAATTTCCAAGGAAATAAACCTGAAGAAATTTGTGATCATCATTCACTGGCGTCAACAATGCTCCTGCACGATGGTGAATTTTTCCTTGAATCTGTAAAATGAAAACAAATTCTTTATTGAAACGTTGTGAATTGTTGACTTTTTTTTTGTGTATATGATGTATGATGTAGTCAAAAATGAATTTACCTTAAAAGTTGGGCTGAAACCTTACCTTAAAAGTTGGGATGAAACCTCGTTCCTCAGTTATATTCGCTCCAAATGATGTAATTTGGAAGATACTGTTGTATTTTTGTATATTCTGCAAATAATGCTTCGAATGAGGTTCTTGGCCAGAAAGCAATGATGCTAGTTGCTCTGGTGGCAGTATCGATTGTGGTAATTTGATCTTTCCGCTCACACATCATAATCCTGGCGGTTCATGTCGAAACCTCAAAGCATTGCAATGTTGATAAACAGTGCTCGTGGTTTAGAAGTTGACCGATACATCCATGGCGTAATCGATTGTTGGATCGTATCCGAACGCCAAACGTTCATATCGAATTGTTACGTTTGGCCGTCTGTTTTGTCGACGTTCCAAATTATTGTTTACGTTATCTCCAACTGAGCGAGTCGAACTCGACTGTCTCCGTTGTTCCGGAGTCATAATTGATCGCGCTTGAGAAATTCTTATTCTATTTGCCTCCAAACACTATCTACGCTCTTCATCAGTCTCATTGACTCGACGATAATGTATTTCTCTTGCGTTGCGCGTACGCCGACCGATATTTCGACGCCTTATTGGTGGCATTTTTCCAAAGACACCAAAATAATCTTTTCAACACACCACCGATAACACAACATTCTTTTTCGTTAAAAAAAGAAAATATAATGAAATCAGTTCGCAAAATGTCACACTTTTTTTTTGTTCTAAAAACATGTGACAGCAGAACTTTCAAACTGTGCCTCATTTCACGTAATGAAATTCTTTAACATAAAGATTTCATATAAAAATACCATCCAATTCTCCGACTTTTCCCGTGGATTTTCCAAACATTCTCTTTCATACAAACCTTGTCCTGACAATTACGAACACAATAAAAAATAAATCAGCCAAATCGGTCGTGCCGTTCTCAAGTAATGAATGCTCCGTCATACATGTGGCAATTTTTTTTTATATATAGATGTTCGCAGTATCTTTACACTCTTTGAATCAAACCTTTCAAAAATCATCCCACGTAGACAAGTTTGGTTGTTTTCTAAATATGTTAAGTAACGCAAGTTTTTTATACTTAAAACTATCTTATTTTTGTCTAAATTGAACATTTACTTATATTATATCTATAAATTGTAAAATTTCATTTATAATTAATAATAGTATATACTGAAAGAAAATAAGTGTGTTGGCAATACCTAGTAAGGAATAGGTCTCATACAAGATATTATTTAATTGAGTGTACACAAATGCGGAGTATTGTCCATTTAGTGTAATTTTCTAGACTTTGTTAAGCTGTGTTTGCATGAGGTGAAGAAATAGCCTTAAAGTAGAACTTTAGCAGGGCTTCAGAAAAGTTGGAATTATTTATTAATGGACTTAAGTGAAATTTCAAGAGACATAATATACACAAGGTAGAAGGGGGTATATGTGACGTCCTGCCTGTATATTATGCGCTGGATAATTACGAAAATAGGCATTTTGCTGGCGCTCCAACCGTTTGGCAAGAAAATATTATTTTATAAAATATTGATGTGTTCATGTTATCTTGACTCCGCTATAATATACATACACAAAAGTAAGAGTTGTTGTAAACTGTGATCAGGCCTTAAGTGGATGGCCAGCTTGATCACACCTCCAAACATTAATCCAGGACATGAACCGTGACTGCCGAAATACCTTGCAAAAAGGCAAAGCGGAAACCTCCTTCACCGGCTAGTAAACGGCGCCGAACATTTACATTATGCGCTGATATAAGACAGCATAACCCTATGAACAGCGGCTTTTGTCATCGGGGCATCGGACCAAGAGGACGTCTGGAGTAGGATGTGTCTGGCCGTCGCTAATCGCCGCCTGAAAACAGCCTACGACAACATGCACAAGGTGGAGACTCCAGTTAGGTTTTAATATAAAAGTGGCATGTTAATATCCCTTAGTATAATTAGCTATAGGCTGTTCACGGTAAAGATAGCTCTTTTGAGATTCTAGTTACTTTTTTCCTTTCAGTAATTTTTTAAACATTTAACCACCTTTTTAAATAAATATTGCCAATTAACTAATACATACAGTACGTACACTGGAGAGCCAAAAAAAAAAAACTGGTATAGGGGTGCGTATGCAAATAACAGAAGTATGGAGCCAATCAGAGTAACGCGATGCGGTNAAAAAAAAAAAACTGGTATAGGGGTGCGTATGCAAATAACAGAAGTATGGAGCCAATCAGAGTAACGCGATGCGGTTCGTGGCGCCTATATAAGACAACAAGCGTCGGGCAAAGTTGCTAGATCAGTTACTGCTGCTACAATGACAGGTCATCAAGATTTAAGTGAGTTTGAACGTGGTGTTGTAGTCGGCGCACGAGAGATGGGACATAGCATCTCCGAGGTAGCGATAAAATTTGGATTTTCGCGTACGACAATTTCACGAGTGTACCGTGAATATCGGGAATTCAATAGAATATCAAATCTTCGACATCGCTGCGGCCGGAAAAAGATTGTGAACGAACGGGACAAACGACGACTGACGAGAATCATTAAACGTAACAGACGTGCAACCCTTTCTCAAATTGGCGCAGATTTCAATGCTGGGGCATCAACAAGTGCCAGCGTGCGAACTATTCAACGGGCGATCATTGATATGGGCTTTCGGAGCCGAAGTCCAACTCGAGTACCGTTGTTGACTGCACGAAACAAAGCTTTAACACCTCGCCTGGGCCCGCCAACACCGCCATTGGACTGTTGATGACTGGAAACACGTTGCCTGCGCTGACGAGTCTCGTTTCCAATTGTATCGGGCGGATGGAAGTGTACGGGTATGGAGACATCCTCATGAATCCATGGACCCTACATGTCAACAGGGGACTATACAAGCTGGTGGAGGCTCTCTCATTGTATGGGGCGTGTGAAGTTGGCGTGAAATGGGACCCCTGATACGTCTAGATACGACTCTGACAGGTAACAGATATGTAAGCATCCTGTCCGATCACCTACACCCATTCATGTCCATTGTGCATTCCGACGGACGTGGACAATTCCAGCAGGACAATGCGACACACAACACGTCGAGAGTTGGTACCGAGTGGCTCCAGGAACACGCTTCTGTCTTTAGACACTTCCATTGGCCACCTAAATCACCAGACATGAACATTATTGAGCATATCTGGGATGCTTTGCAACGTGCTGTTCAGAAAAGATCTCCACTGCGTCGCTCTCATATGGATTTGTGGACTGCCCTGCAGGATTCATGGTGTGAATTGCCTCCTGCATACCTTCAGACATTAATCGAGTCCATGCCACGTCGTCTTGCGGCACTTCTGCGTGCTCGCGGGGGCCCTACACGATATTAGGCAGGTGTACCAGTTTTTTTTGGCTCTTCAGTGTATATTCCACCACACTCGAAGACAACGTCTATGGCTTCANACCACACTCGAAGACAACGTCTATGGCTTCAATAAAATTTACATTTTTGACTATTATTCCACATAAGATGGCTTTCAAAAGTGCTCACTTTACCGTGTACAGCCTATAAAATCACGTTATCTCTTTTAAAGCTTCCCCCAAGTAATGTTCGTAGTTAAATAGTTATTATATATTCTTGTATGTACTATAAACCCTCATCTTATACTGTTGTGTTCTACCTAACTCTGAGTTATAATGTACTATGCGCCCATAGTCTAATTCCCGCCAAGAAATTGTTTGCAAATATACCACACCAGTGTATACGTGCAGTGAGAAAGAGCGAGTAGAAAAGTTTTTTCCCTTACATGCATTGTAGCATTCCTACATTAGCTCAGGAAACAGTCAAATGCATATGAAAGCTACCAGTTATGTATTTTAGCGGTGCTAAACATTCCTATATTTTCAGTTTGATATAAGGTAGTATTTCCATACAACGTATAGGCTAAAAACTTACATTACAGTTTAGAAAGTTTACAAGAAATTTTTTNTATAAGGTAGTATTTCCATACAACGTATAGGCTAAAAACTTACATTACAGTTTAGAAAGTTTACAAGAAATTTTTACAGTGATGCTTAGCTAACAATAATTTCACAACAGGGTGCACCTACCTTAAGTGATATAGAAAAAGAAGGGNTTTTTACAGTGATGCTTAGCTAACAATAATTTCACAACAGGGTGCACCTACCTTAAGTGATATAGAAAAAGAAGGGCAGGAATAATAATAAAAATAGCATATGTGATGATTTGACATAAAGAGTAAGGAGATAAACAAATTACCTGTAAAACTCATACATATCTGTGTTATTAGGTAACAGATTCTATTTAACATATTCGCGCTCAGAGCATAGTTAAAATTTAGAAGTGTGCGAGTCTATACAAAATTGGTTTGGAGAACGCACGTTACAATTAGTCGGTGGCTCGAATCACCTCCTGCCTATTCCCGTACGTAAAATTCAGTATTATGTTATCATGGGTGTAATTTAATGAAGAGAGACAGGAATCTTTCAGCATACTGCTGGAGCAAACTGCTTTCTAGTAATTCGCAATAATTAAATGTGTGGCATGGCACAAAATAAGTGGCACACATTTTGTAATTAGAATCAAATGTAAAGAAATTATTGCTTAATGATTTAATTCAAAATACGATCTGGTTTTACACTGTTAAAAAAAAATTATTACTCTTGCATGTTGAATTGAGCAGTACCTTCAGGCTCCTGCAGATTAGGATGATCGGGCTTTAAATACCTATTTTGTATGTTAGGATAATCACAGATCGCGAAACGGTGGTACATTGTAGTGACTATATCGTTAGATGTGTGGGAATGGGGCGCACTGGAGATAATAAATTATTGCCAAAAGTAAATTTACTGCATTTGGGCATTCCAAAGGCCATAATGCAAATGAAGTAGTCGAATTTGCAAGTGTATCGAAGTGTACTGTCCCAGAAGTGGCAAAATTTCCAGTCTGTAAGAAATATTCGACAAAATTGTGGCCATAAGACGACATTGACAAACAGGAACCACCGGCGTATTTCATGGCTTCTATATAAAAAACAACTTTGTTTCCAGCTAAGAATTGTTACTAGAAGTCAACGTACAACTCAAAGAACTGCGCAAAATGCGCAGTTCTTTGATGTAAGTGTGGTTGAACAATGATGTCGCCTAGATCGGGATACTTATCCATGCCATGCCAAATCGAACCACAGCTGTTATTCATACTCGTGGAAGTATTACAACCCTACTAAATACATATCAGTCACAGGTGACTAACTTTTCGCCCAGCGAGCTAATAAAATGTAAAATATCAGCTGGCATAGGAGACTGTTAGTTGAGCTGTACTGTGGACTGGTACATTCCAAATGGGTGGGAAGGTTACAGTTCTTGTTTTAAGTTTGCAGTTGTGGCAAGGGAGTTGAGCGTAGGAGCAACCGAGAGCAATTTGCAGCTTAATTCATGATATAATGCTTTAACATACTGCCGAATACTAAACATGACATTTACTTAAGGGGAGGGGCAAGGAAACTCGCACCCCTATTATTGTTGTGTGAATATTACAACGGTTTTCTCTCATTTTTGGATTAAATTTCACCCCAAGGTCACTAAATGCCAAGATCACACTCAAGGTCTTCCAATATTAAGGTCAAATTAGAACCACGCAGTATCGCTCCAAAAGCTGCTCCCGGACCNGATCACACTCAAGGTCTTCCAATATTAAGGTCAAATTAGAACCACGCAGTATCGCTCCAAAAGCTGCTCCCGGACCGGCATAACTATACATATTTTTAAAGCTATGCGCACCATTTATTGTCATTGGTAGACGGGACCCTTAATTTTACAGCACGTTTCGTACGAGACGCAGCGTGGCGAGTCACGAAGTGCGTGTGAACTATGAGGCCGTAATGAGCTTCAAGATTTCGGCTGTGGACTGTCCACGGATCCGTTAGGAATTTGGCAGCTTGCCCCCTCCCTCCTTTTTCTTAATCCCCCTAGCCGAGCTATTTCGTAAAGCAGCACTCGCATGAGGCAAGTTGTATCTGGCACAAACTTAACAAGCAAAATATCATACCAGCATGTCAAGAAAGTACCACGCTCGCTACTTGATAATGTAACTCCCTGCAGAGAAGCAGCTTATAGAATTCATGAATTTTAATAGCCACGGATCTGCAGTTAAAGCAATTGCGTCCTAACATACTTTTCTTTACAAACAAGTTATTTAAAAAAAAAGTTTTCGAAAAATTTGTGCACACAGCACTTAAGATCCCAAGGGTCACATATGCAGAAGAACTGTAATGATTTGGACAGGAAAATTTCGCGAGTTTTGTGACATGTCGATTGGAATTATTACCTCAATGTACAATCAAGAGGATGTCATTTATCTACTGGCTGCTTCTGCAGTTGCAAAACAACATTTGTGTTTACTCGGCTGTACATGATTCTTTACTTATTTTCTCAAGGTTATTTTATTGACTTAGAATCCTCCAGGGAGTGTTAGATAAACCATGCTGCAAGAACAAAAGTGTATTCCATTCACGGTTACTTCCAACTTTTCTGAAGTTCTGCTGAAGTTCTACTTCCAGGACATTCCTCCGTCTCATTCACACAAAGCTCAACCAAGTCTATAAAATTACACCAAAGGGACAATGCACCCAATTCGTGCGCATTCAGTGTTATAATATTTTGCAAAAGAACTATTGATTACTGGGCATTGCCAACACACCTGTTTTCTCCCTGTTTTATTCATATTATAAGCAGAAGTTTAATTTAATAAAAAATAATATACTTTTATGTTAATAGAAGTAAAAAAACGTTTCTGATACATGACACGTTTAGAAGACAAACGAACTCGTCATACACAGGGTGATTTTTCAAAGGTTTGATTCAAAAAGTGTGAAGAAACCGCGAATAGACTACAAAGCAAACGTGGCAGGATTTGATGACCAGTCTGTCAATGAGTGAATTCGCGAGATTTTTCTCCTCTCTTTTATTTTCGTGGTTGGTTTGCAATTGATGACGTCACCCACACAGAAGAAGCAATATAACCACGCGTTCCTTGGAGTCTGCTCTAGTTAATAAGGCCTGTCCTATTCTCTTTTGGAGTTCTCCGCGACCGAGTGCTCCAAGGCGTCACGCGTACGAGGCGAGGAGACAGAAACTGTCGATGGTTCGCGGTCCAGCTCGAGACAGCATCCAAGTGGATCGGCAACCACCATACAGTCTCAGTGGTCGTGTCTTCTTCACACTGTGCGTAATCGCGGGCTGCAGGCACCCAATTTTAACTTTCCGTGTTTACGAGAAATCCTCTCCGAGACTTCCTCGTATTACACCAAGAAAAACTTAAGTACTTGGCTTGGTTTCAGCGTGCATCCACCCACGTTAAGTACGCCGTGCGTGAAAAGTGGTTTGCAGGAAACGTCGAGGCGATTGTTTGTCTTCTCCGTCCCGGCTGCAGCCATTGCGCGGGGAACCGCGATAGAGCCAAGATTAGGTTTATTTTGGCGCGGCGCGTGTACGATTCCAACCGGATACGACGCCACGCATTTGTTGGCACGCATCTCGACTACCTTCTGGTGGCGCGTCTGCTTTGTCGTGCGTGGTACGTTGTTTAAATGGTGATGATGATTACGATGATGATAATGTAGATGATTGTTACTTTTTTTCCTTTTTTATCTAGTCTAACCAAGATATTTATCTAAAAAACCCTACACCATAACATTATGTTATGTCAAAAATTTACGTACGCACGTTTGTAAAAGTTAAGCTAATTACTAGCTGCCTGCACTGCATATATCTTTCTAGGCAGGCAGTTAAGGCATTCAAATTACAAAAAAAAAAATTTCTTCTATAATTTTTCAGTATGTTTCACATTTTTGTGCCATATCAAATCGTAGTCATGAGCAAAAAGTAGTAAGGAAGTAAACAAAATTAACTAAGTAAATTACGATACAATTATAAATTTATTTAATTTGCTATATAATCATGGCAATTGTTCATAATTTATATGTTGGACTGCGGTGTCAAATAATTGCATTAATCACCAAAATACTACAAAAAATTTAATAAAATCATATTGCGTGGTTCGTTAATAATTTTACCTCAAGTTTTTTGATAAAAATGAGAGTAAAAGTATCCAGAAGTAAAATCGTAGTCTAAGGCGAACGAAGTGCCGGATTTCAAAGAAACCGCTTCATGGCGTTTCTGTGAATTTAAGAAACGAACTACTTCAGCTGAAATAATAAACTTTATTCAAATACCTTCGAGAAATTTTTTTGCTTAATATTTAATGTTATAATACGCACAACTGTGCTATAAAAAAAACCCTGACTTGGTCTTTTTTTTCGAACTTCCGTTGTTACAATGCCAGGAAATCGTAAAAGTCCTCCAAAATAAGACAATTTAGGCACTTGAACATCCTTAAGGACAGGGGATGTAAAAAATCACTGGGGGAAAACCTCATCGAGTACTGCCGGTCGGTATCGGACCCTTGGACATTCCGAAAACGGTTTAAGTGTTCCGTCTGCATGGCGCGTGAACTGCGTTGCAGAGTGTTTGAAATACTGTTTTTTTTTACGAAACTATAGATTTTTAGCTAGTATGTTTAGCTACGAAAATTCATTATACCCCAGACTAGGACGGAATGGTACTTTATAGTTACCACGCATTGTGCAAACATTATTTTGGAGCTCTCTTGTATAGTTAAAAACGGCATTTTCAGACTGCAGTATGTTAAAATATGCTAGCTGGACACGAGCCAAACTACAACAGGAGCCTTTATTGAACTTTGCTGCAGACTTGTCATTAATAAAATGATAGGGTCACCTCTGGAAGTCCCACGGGTATATGCAGCACTACAAGAACACTGCACACGCCAGTTCAGAGCCTTGCGCTTAGTGGTGGTGGCGCACTTGATGTGCGTGGTAGTTTCATCTTTATTACTCTCGCGCTTCTCGAGTTGGTTAGGGGGGGGGGTTCTTAAGACACGCTAACGGTGTTTTAATGCCGAGAGGAGCACCCCAGCGATCTCACGCGATGGTGATTGTGTTTGATAGCTCCCTGGCGGCGTTGGGCGTACTACCGCTGGCTGACTGACGAGGACCAGGTACTGCCACACTGGCCTGCTGGCAGCCTGCCAGGTGACGTCACTACGCCGTCGTCTGACGTCCCCGCTGCTTGCTCACCGCCCCGTTATGGGGAATCCGCGGGAACTGATCTGATTACTCGAGCCGCCTGTTAACCAGAGCGTGTGTTACACATCAACGCCTCTCGTCTAACCATGCCCGACCGCAGAATGACTGGGCAAGAAACATATGACACGTCCTTAACACAATAAACATGATGAGGGGTGTACACCGGAACACCATTCCGGCAGTGTTTTGTGCTTTTTTTTATCTGGCCAAGCACCATGTACTGTACTTCCAATCAGTAATTATCATTACTCTTTTTTATTTAGTGAACATATGAAAACAGAACCACAACGACCTACAACTTATGCTGTTTTAACGTCGTGCACGCGTTGTTTAGAAATAAGTACACATTATTTTATGGACAGGCGTCATGAAAAAAAAAAAAAAAGAATATTTACATGACAAACTACCATTATGACACAATTTGCAATACAACCGAAACTCAAATCTACCTACCTTGTTGCAGTTGGTATTACTGCAACCAATAATGCAACTCCGACCTCCAACCCCTCCCTGTTCACTGCTCCGGCGCCTGTCTGTCTACACTGTATGGGTCAAATAAACTTTTTTTGTTTGTTGTACAGTTCAATTGCTTGGTTGTTAAAGTAGAAAAAATGTAACTCTTGTAAATTAATAATCTATATCTATGTAAGATAAAAAGTGTGCTACATATTTATCACGTTTTATATTACCCACTTGAATTACAAAACTAGTACCGGCGTTCTCATCCGCTACCTCAATCCTTCCCCTCCTTTTCCAAATTAACGCCAAGGTGGAAGCGTTCCGTGACTGCTAAATTTACGGTTACACCCCTGGTTCACGGTTAATTGAACGTCTGAGAAAGTAACCTTAAAAAAAAACTATCTATATCTGAGTACACTTGAACATAAACATTGCATGTGTTTACGCTGCTCAATAATTGTTTAACTGTCCTCCTACATATTGGCAACATAAGGCGTCCGCCTCTGTCTATACCTTCCTCACAACTGCCGTGCAACCTTTTGTCTCGGCCCAAACACTTTGACCTAGAAGTCACAACTTGGTGAACAAAATAACATGCCCCAGATAGAACTCTAATCCAAACTTTTACTACTTATATTTACATCTTCAGAGGGTCAAGAACTGTAGTTATATGCCTCAATGCGTTACTCTAATTGAATTTTAATTTTTCCAACACATGATCACTAAAATTGGTTTCCTTCTTTTTCACCCACTTAAGAGTGGTGGTTAACCTAATGGTGGCATATTTAAAATTTTAATAATATGACAGTAACACTTAATGTATGAATATGTTTTAACTAGTTAATAGCTGTACGGCTGAATGACACATAATGAGCGGAAGGAAAAATCTAAGCAGCGCTTTTAAATTCTCTCAGTTGAACGTAAAACGAATTTAGCAGTGTTTTGCTGATCGTGTTGGCGAACGAAATATCTGTTTGCTTTTACAACTGTCTAATACAAATATAAATTACTTTAGATATCGAGTGTAATAAACAATGTTGGAGCTTGTGACCTAATAACGCTTCTCGCATATTTTCAGACACTTAAAAATTGGTTAATTTTTTCTCAAGTCTCACCCAGAGCTTTCGGCAATATTCGTCAAACATTTAGTGAACAAGTAAACATTGTCCGTCACATAACTTATTTCTTCATTGTTGGTGCCACTGCAATACGCTATTGGGTTAACCGAAGGACAGTTTACCAATCTAAACTTTAACTTAACAACTTCCAAAACTCTTTACATTGTAAGCTGACGTTCATACAAATTGCGCCAGGGAAGCAGGCATCATTTTTAGTAAAGTATGCGCAANGGGGGGGGGGGGTGTTACAGGCAAGCGATGTTATACATAAATTCATTCTGCCTGGAGAATCGAGATCTTAATGATTATGAAGTTGGGACGCTATTTAACGCGAAAACTTCTTCTTCTCCAGTAATTGGCAAAGTCTTACAGTGACCTCGGATCTCTCGCCAAAAGTCGATATTTTAAATTTCTGGAACTTGATCGTCAACGATTATAGTCCTTTCAGAGGAGTCATTAATGGCAAAAATTTAAATAATAAACGGAAATTATATATATGCTGTTTGATTGTAGTGGTTATGTGTGCTTTAGAACCATTTATTTAACGTCTGAGTATTATCTACGTTTGTTTTAATTTTTGGTTGCAACGCCTATTTTTCAAGAAAGTTAAGATTTACGCGTACATGTTACCCATACCTAGTTCATAGTAGAGAAATTAGCTCACCGCGGTGGACCAGCTGTTTGTGTAATTTTAAGCTATATGAAGAGCCGAATATATTTGCAGCTATTCTGCATGTTTGAGGTACTACAGCAAGGGAACAATAAGATCGACCAAGGTGCGCACATCAAATACTTCATCGCCTCTGAACTGACGTACAATCTCGCATAGTGAAACCCTGGAACTTCAGGCCGTGACACTTCCATTTTGTGAAATTTTTGGTAACGGAATTTTTCAACTGAAAATATCCATTACGGCCACACTGTGTCCAAGAAATATATTTTAAGGATAATAAAGGTAATGACACTTATGTAAGTATGTGTGAAGTTACTTAAATTTAATTCAAAAGCAGACCCATCAGCAGAATGTACAGTAGTTTTGTTGCAATGGAGGACATATTCTTACTGGAGCTCTGCACATCTCTTCTTGTCATAAGCAGAAACCCATTAATTTCGAGAACTCCTTCGGCAGCAGTTTAGGCCTATAAACCTCTTTATATTCGCGACACTAGGCATATAGTTTTCTATTGGTTGCTGCCACAGTGAAAAGCTATTTTAAAGAATCCTCTATGACAGCGTTTCCTAACCTTTTTCAGCCACCAACCCCTAGGAAATTAAGCACAATTTTCAAGGACCCCCTGACTAAAAAAAAAAAACAGCAACACATTTCGGGCCATTTATTTTAGTAGTACAAATACAAAAAAAATCCNAAGGACCCCCTGACTAAAAAAAAAAAACAGCAACACATTTCGGGCCATTTATTTTAGTAGTACAAATACAAAAAAAAATCCTTTTTTTAAAATAAAAAATACGTTAATGTGAAGGTTGGTGTTGCTTTTTTTCAACTAAATGAGTGATATTCGGGTTGATGTTACTACATGTACTAAGTTGTAATCTCAAACCGGATTCCACTTGTAANCAACTAAATGAGTGATATTCGGGTTGATGTTACTACATGTACTAAGTTGTAATCTCAAACCGGATTCCACTTGTAATCTGTTTCTGCATTTGTTTTTAGTATATACAAGAGCAGAGAATGCCTTTTCACACAGGTATGCGGTTGAGAAAAGCAGTAAATATTTCAGTGCTTCTTCTGATATTTCTTGATAATCTTTCTTTACATTCACCCAAAAACTTGATAAAGAGGATTCTTTGAAATTACATTTCAAAGCTGAATCACAGGATATTTGTATTAATTGGTTTTCCTGTGCCGTTGTCAAGCCAGTGATATCTGTGTTGGAAGGGTCTAATATCCAATTTTTATTTTTGTCGGGTACTGAAAAATAATCCCGAAATGAAGACCTCAAAGAGCGGAGGTGTTTAATCATTTCGTCTTGTACTTGTGTTGGCAACATTGCTTCACCAGATGATTCCAAAAACGCTGACAGTGTAGGAAAGTGATTATAGTTTTTTTTAATTGTACGATTTGTCCAAAGGTCAAGCTTTTTTAGCATCGTGTCAATTTTATCTTCAACTTGGAAGATGTTGTTATCTCTCCCTTATATACCCAAGTTAAGCTCGTTAATGGCACTAAAGATATCAGCTAAATATGCTGCCATTGTGAGCCATCCAAAGTCATTGAAGTGATCATCATGTTTATTGACGCAGCCTACAGAATTCTTCAAAAAGAAAATTCTGATCTCATCTCTCAGCTCAAAAACATGCGACACAACTTTGCCACGAGACAACCAATGCACTTCGGCCTGCAATAACAACTGCTTGTGAATGCTTCCCATTTCTTCACAAATTATACCGAAAATACGGGTATTTAGAGGCCTAGCTTTAATACAATTCACCACCTGCACTATGTCGTCTAACACTGTTCTTAATTTTTCTGGCATATTTTTAGCAGCTAATGCCTCCCTATGAATGCAGCATTGATACCAGATTACAGATGGATTCATCTTCTTCACACGCTCCTGAAGTCCTATTCATGTACTGGTCATAGCCCGAGCACTGTCGGTGCTAACTGCCACACATTTATCCCACGTTATTTCATGAGTGGACGTAAAGTTGTTCAATACTTCAAATATTGCTTCACCTGTAGTGTGCAAAGGCAGAGGTATACAGAATAAATAATCCTCACTTATGCTGTCGTGTTCGTAACGAACATATGCAAGCAAGTTTTCATCATTGCTAATATCTGTGCACTCATATAATTGCAAAGCATAAAATCTGCTGGCTTTAACATTTCCTAACATTTCATCAATTCTCTTCTTCACTGTGCTGTTGGATAACGATATAACGCCCAATTCTTTTGAAGCTTTGTCTCCCAACATACCAGAAACCATAATTTTAGCGCACGGTAATATTAATTCTTCAGAAATTGTATGGGGCTTACCACTTTTTGCAACTAAGAAGGATACTTGGTAGGACGCTAATACAGCACTTTCGTTATTGGTCCCAGTAGCAGTCTTAATCATTGTTTTTTTTTGCTTCGTTCTAATTCCGAGGCTTTAATTTTGAAAAACGCTTTAGATTTGTTACGAAGTTCTTGGTGTTTTGTTTCTAAATGACGTCGGAGTTTGGCCGGTTCCATCGACTCATTCAACAAAACTTCGTAGCATATGACGCACTAAGGTCTTTCTTCCCCGTTTAAATTGGTACTTATGAAACCGAAAGCTAAGTATTCGTTGCAAAACTTACGACGTTTTACCTTTGAAGTCGAGGGTCTTTCATTTGCTTCGTCTAAAGCGGAGTCATTTGGTTTTAACCAGCGTTTATTGTCACAATCACTCGAAAAACGTAATTTCGTTATACTTATCTCCAACGCAACACAAAAAAAAACATGCACTAGTCGCGGGCGACGGGCGCAAGTGTCAGTCGCGGGCGGTGCGGTGGGGGGAAGAATCACGGCCCGCACTCACTTATTTCACTCACTTCAGTCAGTCTCGCACACCGCCCGCTGGCACACGTTCGTCGTGCTAAGTAAGCGTAGCGATTTCGAGACTTTTAGTGGCATTTATTTATTATTGTTAAATGGTCCAGAGATGAGACTGCGGACCCCCATACATATACTCGCGGACCCCCAGGGTCAGCGGACCCCAGGTTAAGAAACACTGCTCTATGGCTAAGTCGCACTACTGCTTCCTGTTCATTACTGGCTGACAGTTATACATCAGTTGTTTACCTAAATAACTGCGATCTGATTGTAACTCTAAACGAGAAACATAAGTATGCGGGGTTACCTTTTCAGCGATTCAAGTGAAATTTACGGGTCTGTAATCGTGAGACTGGAGGGTCGCTCACGTTGGTAAAGGAAGCAGTTGACCACATTACAAAATGAATTATCCGAAGACTTCAGCGTAGGATAGAAAAAAAGTTAAACATTTGTATGTTTTTCAAATATTATTTATTCTGAGACACAACGCCGAATAGAAAAAATTATTTGAATAGAAAAAATCCTGTTTCATAGTTTTTGCATATTTGCTTGTCTCGATTTTACTGTTTTTGTGTCACACAAATAAAATAAGCTGGACGGTTATAAAAAAAATCAAGGGTAGTTGAAAAGGAGTGTTTTATTTCAGTTCTTATATGTTTTACTGTAGTTATTTTATAAAACTCAAAATCAATCTCAAATAAAAATTCTGGAATTTTTTTTAATATACAGAAGTTATTTTTGTTTTATAATGCATGTGTTCTGAGGTAGCTATTGACTGTTTTTTCAGTGTTAAATCATTACAATTTTCCAAGTGGCTCAGGTGCTGCGATAGTGTAGTGGTCACTTCTCGCCTCCCACCAGGGAGAATCGGTGTTCGATTCCCGATGGGGTCATCAGGATTTTCGCATTTGGGAAACGTGACGGGTTTTCTCGGGGCTCTTCCGCTTCCTCCAGCATTGTATTCCACTGGTGCTCCCACTTCACACCATTTAACCCTCACAATTGCTCAAGGTCTTGCTGTTGAGCGCCGAACGAAAACTCTTAATGTTGAACTCTTCATCCAAGTGAATTAATTTTTATTCTTATAACCCTAACAGTAGGATTGTTATTTTTGACACGTAGTTATGGAAATAAATTAAGGGTCAGAAAATAATAACAAGTTTACAGGGCCTGCAGTAATGTCCATCCGGCTGTCCGCACCATCGCCCCTCCTTCACTTGATCAACTAGGGTATAACTGGAGACAACTTACAGAGCATAACAACCATGATTTTGGACATATCATAGATCCGGTACCACCACCAAGGGCCTCTAGGAAAACATGTACCTCCACCTGATTGCCTAACAACAACAATCAGGCTTCACAGGTCTGAGCGTATTTCCACTCTGAGCTTAAATACGGTTATCCATACGGGAAAATCCCACACTGTGGGTCTTCTACCTCCGAGGAGGGAGACGCCAAACTGCCTTCAGCAACTTTGGACCCGACCAGAGGACCAGTCCCCTTCTAAGGGTGGAGTTGAAAACCGAACTGAGAGCCGGAGCTACATGCATACGCTCACGTGCCACATTCACAAATGGACCACATAGCATGGACCCGGCCGTATCCGACGAAGAACCACCTAACAGGATGGTACCACTCCAAGGCACGACTTACAGGGTTCCAACCCCCGGGCGCTTTCTTCCAGTAACCTCGAAAGATTACCTGTTCTGGTGAACGAAGTCCTGATTCCTTCATGCTAGGAATACCCGAGTATTAACATGCTCAGATTTACCATTACTATTGCCCCATCAGGGCTAAACCCAGATCAAACACACAAGCATGATTTTGCACAGTCCATCCCTGAGCTGATCTAGTCAGTTTGCAATGGGATATTGGGCAACTGCTCAGCTTGAGTGCGTTCCACAGCGCTCAGCCGGCGCATGACTTTGCTGGAGAATTCCGACAGCGATGCTTTCGCGGTGCTGTCGGCAGCTTTAATGGCTTCCAGGCCAAAGTCGAGTCCTAATAGTGAGAGCTTCCATTTCAGGAGCTCTCGCAGGTCCTCGAAACGAACAAAGTCATTCAGTACATGTTCCATGGTGTGCGGCACCAGGCAATCATAGCAGAGTGGGTTATCAACAAGCCCCAACTCATGAAGTTTCACTTGGAAGTTACCATGTTCTGAGAGGAATTGCATCAATAAGGCGCCGGATAGAAGGTAAGTTGCACTCTCTCGACACAGGGGAAGACTGCATAGGTCATTCGCCCCTTTGCAGAGGACGACCAACGGCATTGCCTCTCGTCTGCGGTATTCTCCCAGGCAACTTCCCTGCTCTCCTGGTCCAGTTAACTGAAAAATTGTTACGAATATAATAAAACGATTATTTTTTTTGCTTTCCAGTACGTTTAAGATTTATTGGGCAATAAATTACCGCTGTGAAAGATAACAGTGTCCTACATTTAAAGGGAAGCCAGTACAGAAAAACCAATAAATGGCGATACCACACAATGGTTTTTACTAACTTTGTGAGCAAATATTTCACCACACGCGCTCTCAAAAGTTGGTTCACAATCAAAAAGCACAGGCGCAGAACATAAGACGTAACAGTAGAACATTCACACGACCAGAAACTTTGTGCGAAGTTGATTCCCAATTGAATACTTATGCCTCATATTTTAGACAATGAAATTTTGTGACGCGCACGACGTCAGTTGACAGTATAAAATGTTTTAATATTTTAGTTGTCTTTACACTCAAAAATGTATTTTAGTAACATACTGTGATATTGTGTTGAAAATTGACATTGATTTCAATTTATTTGCATTTTGTATTTGTTTTTTTTTTTAATATTTGTTTTTGCGATTGTAAATATGTGTGTGACCTTTAAATATTTCTGCTATTATACTGTCACCTAATTTTTTTCCTTTATATTTATATCTTAGGACATTCCTTCGTTTCTGCAGCATAACTGTATAACATTCTTCCATTTTAAATAAACAACTTTGTCGAAAATGTTATACTTTTCTCTTCTGATTGACTGTTGCTCACGTGCCGGCATAAGAAATGAAACACAACAATTTCCTTTGTGCACTATGTCAGGACCTTTCATGCACACGACCTGTCATGCGCAGTTGTGAATCAGTAGGTTCGAGAACACGTCGGTCAATTGTTGTGCACACGACGTATTTTATTTAATTGTAAACCAAGCTTAACTCTGTCTCGCACGCCATGTTATATTGCTGGTTTATAGCTTATATCAATTGTTTAAGGACACTTATTTTGAAATTACAACTATACCTCTCTGAAAATCCATATTACGCTGAAGAACAAACATAAATTCTGAACTTTTGTCAAGTAATTAAAACGTAATTAGTGTAGTATCGTTCTTAAATCATTAGTAGATTCTTGTGGTTTCATAGTCATCAGATGGCTAATATTTGGCGACGTGCTATAGGGGAGAGTTGCCTATATCGTACCACGTTTAACATTTGCTTTTTTAACTGCCTAAAATTGTAAAATACAACACTGTAAAAAGTAATGGTAAAATTACCAGAGAAGTGTGAGGTAATATTTGCAAGCTTGTGTGGGAAACATAGTTTTCCTTATGTGTAAGGTAGAATTGCCGCACTCTGGAATAAAATTCACGTACATGGCAGAGAACAATTCCATATATGGATGGGAAAATTACCTCACGACATGTGGATCTCCTCTTCTTAACAGCTTGAGGAGAGGACGTGAGGAAGTGTAGAACTAAGCAATAAAAATTAATTTTAAGGTAGAAAATGTGTAAAATACAATCATCAAAAAGATACAAATAGACAGTTTGCGAAAAAAAATGAAACAAGAAACTTACACAGAATTATTATTATAACCAGCTCCAGGAATAACTTATTTGTCGAGTTGCTCTTCGAATGGCGGGAATGTTCAAGCTAATAAAAAAATAATTTTTTTTTTTAGTGATAACGTGTATAGTTATTTAAATTTAACATTATGCAGGTAACTTAAATTAATACTTTGTTTTTCGTGGTGGATTAATGTAGTACGTCAGTAATCACTCACTCATTTAAGTTGTTGCCATGGTGTAACGGATAGCCTACAGGTCCTACCTAGATAGAACAAGGTTCGCGCCCATCCGCCAGTAAGTGTTGAGAATTTTAGAATTGTGGTTTCGGTTACTATTTGTCTGAGGTTACAGTTAATAGTAAAATGAGCAGTGCTAATATACTCAGGTTTTTTTAAAATATAAATTTATTATGCAATATAGTTAATATTCCCTTACTTGTATGGGATTTTCCCACACTTTTGTCAGGTAATTTTCTGTACGATTTGGGGAATAGTACTTGTTACGGAAGTTTACTCTACATTTAAGAGGCAATTCTACCTTACATGTAAGTGTAATTTGCTTCCCTTACATCCAAGGGAATTTTACCTGAAATGGTTTTACAGTAAAGGTTTTAAGCTTTTTTATATAAAAAAAACTAAGTATATTTGTGTGTATATTTATGTGGGTTAAGTTTCAAAATTTAGCATCGAGGAAGATATAAAGTAATGTTTGCAACAGGCTGCAGCTGGTACGATATAAGGAACTGGTTTCCTAAATCGTACCACCTATGACCTAAATCGTACCAATACATTATTAATTAAACCGAATGAGAGAACAAACAGCATAACATGTAACAACATGCACAATTATTTTAATATTTAAATGCAAATACAGTTAAGTTATTTTTCTTTGGTAAATGTAAGAAATATTTAATTATTTACAGGCTACACGAACAAAATGTTTCATTTCTGACTTGACACACGCACAACTCTCATGCACACAGGATGTGCACACTAAACACTAAACCATGTTTTCCACAAAAGTTTCTTAACATACAAAACAATACCAGTCTTCACGTTGTATTTCGATGTTGATAGGAATATCACGTTGTGTTGAAGTGGATGGCTTCGTGCGTATGACAAAAGTTTCTTCGTTGTAGGCCCAGGTCCGTTAGTCTTTCCCTTTTGGATACTGGGTTTTGATGATTGTAGGTAATTTGGTGTGTCTTTTGCGATTTTCATTTTTAATTCCTTAACTTTTGCCACTTGCAACTTCTTCGCCAACTCTAAATCGATTTTGTATGGCCTGCTTGTCAAAACAAGTGCTCTTGGCTCTTCGGAAACCTAAATTTTTTCTTGGGTCGAGGAATTGGTGAAAGTGATTAAATAGACACGCCGAGGTTGCAAGTAGTGGTTAAGGATATATTAGGGCCAGTTGCATCACTAGGTTTTTTAATCAAAGGGACATTGTTATCATCTGAATTGTGTGCTTCATTAGTGATCAGTGAGCCTTGGCGATGCATACAGATCAGCATCTTCATTGACTAGTGTAAGATCATCTGTGTGGTTTAGGTACTCAGCTGGTTAAAAGTCACAGTTTTTAAACACAGTGGGATCAAGTGGCCGGATTCCTGTGCATCGAAATCCAGTGATAAGAGTTTTTAATTGTTGCTGCCTTTCCATGTGCTTCTGCTACTGGTATGGTTACGTGATATTGTGTGACACACAGCTTAGGATTGATCCACAGCCATTTCTCAACTTGTTTTCAAGGGTTTGAAAATGTTTTTGTCCAATGGCTGAATCCGGGGGGGGCTGTATAGCCAAGTAACTGCAGCATTATAATTCCATTTTCGTATAGAAAATTGAAGATATGTTAATTATATTTCTTTCGTTTAGGTCCATATATGTTATAACAAAACCACTCTAAACTAACGACACCATTAAATAAAATAAACAAAACTTAATAAAGCTTGCCTAATCAAATCGGGTTTCACGCATTTTAGTTTCCACTTACGACGTTAGATGGCAGTAAACGCATATAAACGCAACGTCAACGCGCGCTATTGTAAAATCGACGTACGACAGGTAGTGTGCGACAGCCCGCTAAGGTAAGTGTTATTGTATTTCATGCAGTAATCATTGTGGTACAACTAATATTGAACTTAACGGCTGGTCATTTTGTAGCGAGGCACCTTTTAGGTTAGAAATAACGTAAATAGTGAAATTATGCGCAGTTACCTAAATCGTTTCATGAGTAGAATTCGTAATTCGTACTGATACAAAGTGGGATCTCATATCATTTAAAGTTTCATATCTGCGATTTATTCATTTAATTTAAATAAATTACAAAGAAAACGCAAGTAACACGCATTTTTACAAATGGTACGATTTCGCAACTCTCTTCTAATACAAAATATTTAGTTATTTCATTAGAAATAAATTACGGTACATGAATGAAAAATCCAACATGTCGGACGAGACTAAACCCGAGGCTGTGTCCCAGTTTGCAGGTTTTTTTTGACAAAGTGCTCACGTGGCCCAATTTTGTCAACAAAGCCGATGACGTATTTTTGTAACTTGCGTTTTGCGTTATATCAGCTCTGAAGCTGACAAATTACTAAATACTATATATTATATCACCGCCATAATAGTTCTCCTTGTTTGAAACGTTTAAACACACGTAGCCTACAGGCGAGGTTATTGAAATAAAATAATGTGTAACCTACTCAACAATAATTATTTCACAAAGCGAACTGCTAAAATATTCTTAAAATAGGTATTTTAACATGAAACGACTTTGGTTTAGTGACGATTTCACGTCCTATTTGTTTTATTTTGTTGATTTTAAATTTGAAACGGCCCTGCATAATCACTGTTTAATTTAATATTTCATGGAGTTTCAATTTTGTAATCATGAAACGACAAAACAGTAGTAGCATGCCATGCTAAACAGATTAATGTTGTGGCGTTTCGACTGAAACCTTGTAAGGTAAATACAAAAAAAAAAAAAAAAAAAAAAAAAAAAANTTTCAAGGAGCAGTAAGTAAATAAGCCCGACCTTGCAGAAGGGGTGAAGGGCGGGCGCGCTGCAGTGCGGTGGGCGTCGCTGGCAAGGACCGCAGCGCTACACCAGATGCTTCCTTGCCACCTCCGCTCGCCGCCGCTGTAGAAATGGCACAACTCACAACTTCTCTGCACTTCTTCAACGAACCTCTTCAGCCACGCGCCACCTCTTTTAGGTCGCAGCAGCCTCTGACGTTACACGCTGTTAAAACAATTCCCGCCATTTTACCGAAATGGGTCGCCTGCCGAAACTACTAGTTTCGATGTTCACTGAACATGCAGGCGACCGAGAGTGTGAGTGCTTTGTACGAGAAGATGTATAAGAGTGATGTAGTATAATACTTTTTAATATGATGAAGATATGACGCAATAATATATAAAGAATGATAGCGACAGTAGAAAAACTATATACGATATGATGTACAAATATTCACACAAACAACCAAGGTCAACCAGTTTACAAAACAAGGAAACGAACACGGATATCAAGATATGATGTGTTAATATTCCCACAAACAACCAAGGTCAACTAGTCTACGTAACAAGGAAAAGAACGAAACCTTCAAGTCATAACAGGAAACACCCAACTGGTAACCACCTTGAAAACCATATATAAAGGCTAGCCACTATACCTCGAAAATGTTACTCTGCCAACTGCACGGTCCTTGCTTACATGCATACGCAGAGTGCGACTGTATTATTTGTTTCGGCACAGACTCGCAGTGTGTTCACAGCTACGACATTGACTTAGGAATCGACACACCAGAGAGACCAGAAGAGCAAAATACGCAAGTAGAAGAAAACCTTCATTGTGAAGAAAACATAATTGAATTGAAGACAACACCTCTACCTTCGCCCAGCAGCGAGAAAAGCTCACCTGAATCACCTACAACTACAACTGAACGTCTACAGCAGGTGAAAAGAAAATTGATTTTCGACACATCGCATCAACATAAATGTGAGTACACAAAACAAACTAGTCTAGAAAATTGTGTCCCTTTTATTGTTCAAAATGGTATGGAAATGGGCAGGCCAGTCTCTGAGCAAAGAGAACAACCCGAAAATAACCAACGAAAGAGGCTTCACATTTTCAGTAGCCCCCCGGAGGTACGTGATAGAACTGCAAAAGCCAGCACAAAACCAAGCACTCCCTCAATATGCGGAACTTCACCACCTAGTGACGGACTTACTTCTCCAAACACATCCGGAACCTCTAAAAGACCTAACCTCTCACGTGCAAATTCTATTAGACAAGTACAACAAGAACAAAATTTATTTGAACATTACCAATATCAGCAGCCGTCGACATCGACTCAATATAATAGGGGGGATAATTCCACACTTGAAACCATACAACATAAACAAACTATGGATACAGACGCAGAATGCGACGGAGCGTCCATTTCATTTCCATGTAGAGGACACAGAAACTCTACATCAACTACTACTGGCAAAAATTCTCGACTACCCTCGGGAGATCACACTAGCCCCAGAGAATCCACCGTGGGAACAAATGAACAACCTGACACTTATAGAGAGCAGCAAGGAGGGGATTTTCGACAAGAAAACCATTTCACCCTCATCCTCCGAGACCCAGGAGTCACTATCAACACCATCCGATCAAAACTCACAAGGAAGGGAAAAAAACCTTCATTCGCTATCTTCGACCATGGAGACCACCAGCACATCGTCTTCACATGCACCCATAACAACAACATTAGGAGTGCCAAACGAATTCTTGAATACCTTGGAGCCTCACCTAATGCAATTGCAACGTGCCATATTACATTACAACGAATTAGGAACCTCCAAAACTTCCTGGACTATTGCGCGCGCTACGGCCTCACCACATGCCATAAATTTGGAACTGGAGAGACCAATCTAACCAGGGCCCTAAACAACATATCAGAGTCTTACGACACGGTAGACTACAATAACTGCCGAGACTACTACGAAAATCTCAAATCTCAAAACAACGAGGGTAAATACATATCCATGCAAAATCGTTCCAACATCATCGAGGCGCTACAAGAATTAATAACCAGTAAAAATATAACCAGTTATGAAAACTTTATACAAGTAGTGGATTATGAAACAAAAATTCACTTAATGAAACTAGCTGGACCATCATTCACTAGCTATCTCAAAATGTTAATTAAATTTAACAATACGGAACACAAAATGTATATATCTTGCACCCATTACTTTGAATTGATCGACAGATTAGACCCAATCTACCACAGAGAGCAAGTCACCTGGTTAGACAGTCTATTTAAAATGAACAACATCAAGGCGGAAGACTTCTACGCAGCTTTCATAAGTATCCAATCTAAAATGGAGACGAAAATTAACGGATTTGTATTGGAGGGCCCAACTAACACAGGCAAATCCATGTTACTACGTCTCCTAACAGAACCCTGTGAGCCCACCCTTATCTCAAGAGAAAGGGACAGGACTGGATTTCACTTTGACCAATTACCGTCTAGTTCATGTGTACTATTTGAAGAACCTCTCATAGATAACACAAACGTCGGAACTTGGAAACTGTTGCTAGAAGGAGCCACAATAACTACAGACATCAAACACTCGGATAAGGAGCCCATTCAAAGACTGCCAATATTCATGACCACGAATTCTAGTCTATGGAACTGGTGTGAGCGAGAAGAAAAAGAACCCCTCAGCATAAGGATACATCAATTCCAACTTAAACGCCAAATATATCATAATGGCCTCAGCAAATTAAGAACAATAGATGCACCGGGAATACCAATTACCCACAACGACTTGGTATGTCATATGTTATTATATTTTAAGGAAATATACAATAAACTAATCCAAATCCAACCATGTGAAAATTACATAGCATTTAAACCTACAACTATAAAATCTCTCATGACAAAAAGAGACAACATAATAGCACTCCATAACATTGATATATTCATTTCTGAATTACAGGCATAAACGGGAAGCAGACAGCAACAAAGAAAATGAAGGAAAACGACAAAAAAGAGAAGCAAACAACACGATCACCACGATTGGACAAACAACAGAGGATAGCAGCGAAGGATATGGTAAGCATATGTCACCAACCACAACTTCAAACTTTCTCACGAGATCTATGGGTATATTCCACGGTACATACACCAATCAATATTGGTGGGATTACACAGCAGATAGCGGATACATAACAATACTTCCCTACAGAAACTTAGGATTCTGGTTTGGAACAGTCGAATCATCTTCTATTGCAAATTACAGACAAAAAGCATTCTTCGACAATATATCAAAACAAGCAATAGGAATAAAATTCCACAACTTCAAATTTTCAATTCACAACCAAGCAACAACCAGACAACGATTATTAACTCAAGGATCGACATCTACTACTACTTGGGATTTCGAAAGTTCACAAAATTTAATTCTACTTCACGGCGACAGATCGTGTCACGACATCGTATACGACACAGACTGTTGTTCACCACCATTTCTAAAAAAACAAGACGTAAATGTAATGCCAGACTATAAAACTGGAGATTACTTTACATACGAAGAATTAGCCGTGGGAAACAGTAAACACATACAGTACACTACTGTAAATCCACCTAACGGACAATTCTATGCAACATCAAGCTTACCTGATGACGAAGCATCATATTACGTAGCAATACCAATAATAACAGGAACTGACGACAACTTCAATAACTACTTCCAATCTCGAAAAACTGAAGGATATACAACCTATGCAATGAGATATCAACAAAACAATCAACTAACTGGTTTTCCGTAAATTTCACGGAACTACCCGTGAATCCACGTAACCTCTCCTTGAATTTTTCTATGTAGTTTTTCTGTACTACTGGTCCGAAAACAGAGATCAGGAAAAATGTCTTCAATTTTCTTTATGTGGGTGTCCTACTGTGCATAATTAAGATATTAAATATTTAAAATAGTTTATTCTGAAGAGAGATTCGAACACCAATCGAAATATTGGGAGACCATGGACTTTCCATTACTCACCTGCAACTTTTTCGGGACAGTCTATGTTTTAATATCTGATTTATAGTAATATGACATACGCAACTTTCTCATTTTATAGTAATGTTTGAGTGTTTTAAATATTTATAACTGTTACAGGTGCCAGATTCTGCTTTTTGAAGTTCCGAGGAATAGGTTTTAATGGCGTAAATATGCTAACTGCCGCAGAAACGATAATTTTCTGATTATATGAAAGTAGCATAAATTGCACCCCATTAGAAAATATCTTATTTTATGGTTTATCTTTATACCTAATCGAAAATATGAGTATGTTTTTGGTGACTCTAGTTAGTATGGAAACACATAATAATCTTTTGAATAATTTTTCAGGGGAATTGCTTTTATTGATATAAAACAAAAAAGTTGCAATATCTGCGATTTAGGAACCAGATTCCTAAATCGCACTTTGGTGGATCTTAAATAGCACCTGGATCTTCAATCGCACTCTAATTTAATTAAGTACCGATTAATTGATTAAAGCATTAGAAAACACCACAATAATAGAATGTCAACATACTATGATAATTATGTAAGAAACAAATACTTAAAACACTGGAAACATACAAAAATGATGATAATTGTTTTTACCAACACTGGCTAGAATACTGGCAGGCATATAATATGTTATATTTAAGGCGCTGTAGCAAGAAGCAACTAGTTTATGTCTTGCAAAAATCACATGCAGTATGTCCATGGCACGTTCATGACCGTACCCAGCACATGACTCAGGTGCTGTATTTTGAACACTTCGCACATTGCACTATGTCTTCCACTACAAAGCATGCAAAGCCAGTCATCAGTATTGACTATTTCAAACTCAACTTCTTCAGTTACAATTCAAATGTATAACTGTAATAGTAAGGATTCAAATTAGTATACAGAAATAGTATAAACATACCTGGGTATTGTCTAAAAAGACTACGATTACCAGTAAGAAACTTATACCACAAAACACAAACATCTTCTCTCGATTGTCATACTCGTCTGTATAAACGGGCAGGTTCATTATTAATGTTGCAATTATCGGTTACACTGGGAGGTAACTAAATCTAATATCAGATGTCAATTCGAGTAATTCATTTTCTGTAAACTAGCAGTAGTGCCATTTAAGTACCAGTGCAATTTATGCTTCTTTCCCCGTCAGTGGCGAAGAAAGCTTCGTGTATACGCGGCATTGTAAGTTTCCCAAATCCGAAGCTGTAGGAAATACGGATACGTTTCTTATTTAGTATATACAGAGCTCAAGCTTGTCGTTACGGATTGAATTTTCGGATGTTATATGTACATTTCTGTAAATATTTCAGTGAATATACAAAAAAAAAAAAAATAATTAACAGCCCACATCCATCACGCCTCGTCAAGAAAAAATATTCATATTACGTGCAGAGGCTAAAACAGGCGGATGCTCTAGCGAATGTGGATTTGTGAAATTTTATGTTAACCAATTTGCAACCTGCACCGAAAAATTTAGATGTGTTGCAGTGTCATCTATGGTCAACCACATAACTGCATTTGTCTTATTATACATTTATACTCACAGTCAGCGAGGCTTCTTTTGCTTTTAGCTAACACCAGCAGTAACATCAGCAACAACGTGGATACGGTGGTGATTGCTGCAGTTTATTGCGACACATATATGAGTAAATTCGTAGTGAAAGGGCCGAGATGGTGGCCTGAATCATCCACTAAAAATTAAATAGAAATTGTTAGCAAAACTTTAAAAATTTGTTAATGGTATCTGTTTGTGAATAGCTTTTAAAAGCGTCACTTTATATAAGGTTATCGGAAGAACAGGTTGGCAAGGGCATGTATAAGAGTAATTGTTGAAACCGGTGACACACTGGGCCAACGGGGACGAAGAAACTGAACGGGATGCCGCCTTGGTTACAAATGCCGTAGAGCAGCAGCACCGGTGGTAGCGAGCGGTAGTGACGAAAGAGTCAACGCGTTGTGCGAGCAACAGCAGCAGTACGCCTAACTCGGGGATGTTCACGTCAAACCAACAAAGAACAAAAGATTTTTCATACAATAATATTTTACTGCCAGACGATTACCAGCAAAATGTCTGTGGACATTTGTGTTCGTATTGATACAGTGTGTAAAATTATACAGACGACATGTATACCCTTTTGAACCTTTAATTGTTATTGTGTGAATTTGGCTTCAACGGGGATTTCCACGATAGTATTTAAACATTATATACACGGTGGAAAGACTGTTAAGAAACGTGAGAATGTACATAAAACATAGCTTTATCTTAATTTTTTTAAATAAAATAATAATGCCATCACTGAAAGTCCTCTGACCCCACGCTTCTTGACTGCAAGGTTGCAGACAATTTCACTGCTATGCGGGAAGAGGAGTAGAAGCAAACGCTTCTCTCATTAATAATGCTCCTTTGCTTCAGTAAATAGAACACGCAGAAAATCTGCAGGTAGCCACGATGATGGAAAACGAAACCGCAAAAAAAAATCCCCTTTTTACTAGGTTAGAAATGAGAATCCATATCACGAATGCGAATCAGGCTTGTTGATAAGTGTGGTGGTGAAGCCACGTGGTGTCTTGTCTTTGCCTCTGAAGCACTTCTTTCCAGAACCTTTTTTTGTTTACTTGAGACTTTGTTTACAAACATGCTGCGCTGTTATAACACTTACGAAAGTAGCACCTCTGCATAGGTGCTAAAAGCTAAATGAATGTTCAGATTACAAAAGCCACTGTTAAAAATTATTATCTAACCATTTTTTCTGAACGCGACATTTATCAAATAGTTAAATTTAGAGCTTAATATAAAAAGCAACTTTAAACTAAAATACGTTTGAATACGCCGTTAAAATTTACTGACAGTTGTCTATGCTGTGTAATTAACGTAAATGATATGTGGCAGTTTTTTTAGAGTAGTTTAATACCCGCCTACCGAAACCTTGATATGATAAGAATACTTCATTAAAATCACCTCAGTTCATTAGAATAAGCCCTATTTGAGGATGACATTCAGGGATCACTGCCACCCATTGAGAGGTTTCTTTTTATTTGTCTACTTTTACTTAAGAATGGTTAAAACGAATTTTTCTGGACCTTAATTACTTTCAGAATTTTTATTACTGAATCGATATATAAGTTACTTACTGCCGTGAAACATTATTATTTTTATTATGCCATAAATTCTGTGATATGTGTTTAGAAGTTCCATGTTTTCATGACTGCTTATACTTCAGTAAATAAATAAATAGCGGGGATATCATTCACCGTACTGACTATGGTCGTTGCAACTGAAGGCATGCCGTAAGTAGTGGCCACGCAATAGGTAAAGTATACACAAGTGTAATGGCGGGGTGTTTCTTTAGATGCGATGCATATACTGATTCGCTGAGCTTAGTTCAGAAACGGGCCTGTGTTTGATTGGCTACCACGTGCTACGAAAAGTTCTATGTTGGCTGGGATGTCGGCTGGCAAGTTAACAGGCGCCAGTTGGTGAACGGCGTTCCAACAGCGACGCCATTTTGCTGGCGTGTTCGGCTGGAGTTCGCGGCACAGGCGGCTATTTCACTTTTGTATTCTCAAGTATTCTGTGTCACAGCCGTACGTTGGAGATATGGAGGTATGCAAAGATGAGTGTAGAAAATGGGAGTACCTTGAGAACACCCACGATTCGCCAGATTTCCAACATGAAAAGTATCTGGATTCAGGGTTCGTGAGGGCCGAGCCTGCATTACCGTGGTGGGCGTCCGACGCGCCAATCGCGCAACCACCTAGCCATCTCTCTACACCTGCTCTCACCACACAAACACACACAAATACATATCCTTTGACGAAACCAGTTCAGTGCACACACACGCACGCACGCACACACGTTGACGAGGGCCAATTCAGTGCCCAGAGCATAAGGAGGCGTCGGGCACTTGACACGCGTGCCAATGTCTTCATTAGATCTTCCTTGATAGCCTGCCTCACGTACTCAAAATAGCTCGGAGTAGGCGGGTGCTTTTCGAGGCCAAGGGCCACGCTTCTATGGAACTAGAACCTTCTCGTGAACGGTTGTCGAGAGTTAAAAGCGTCCGCGAGTTGCTTCCGCCTTTGAGAGAAGGTCAACATGCGATGCGAGGCGGATGGCGCCGAATGGAACCAGCTGGCCTTACCGGAAGACACACCCGTCTTTCCAGGGTTGCCAGGAGGAGACTGGAGTGGAGCAGTCGCGGATTGACAGGGAGGAAATCCTTTTGAGGAAATACTCGCCCCTTGACAGTGTCCACGACGCGTAAGATTCCCAGTACGACTCTGACCTGCCGGGACTTGCGACGAACCGTGGTCCCAGCAGTGGGAGACTGTAAACATCCATCTACAACTGACGCCTTTAGCCTCATAATCGGCAATCTAACAAGTCGTAGACTAGCGTTTATTTTTCTGTGTTTCATAAGTGTCTATTGTTTACAGTATAAGGCAGAACAAATTTAAAATTGGAGATAGCTCTGGCACGATACTTCTACTATGTGTACTATTTTAATCTCACGCGTAAAAAAGTATTGAAAATTAAATCACGAAAAGCGTATCCGCCGATTTCAATATCACGCAGGGAGTGGAACAAATCCTCGACATTTATTTTTAACGTTTCGTGTGTCTGCATGTATATTTTCGAATGGCTTCCAGATGCATTTAGACTCAAATCCCTCTACAATCAGGTTTTTCGAAATACATGTTCCAAAGTAAGTGACGTCATACTGAACAGGCAGATCTTTGTTTCAACAGTTGCAATGCCCGACGTTGAAGAATATAGTACTACGGTACACTAACTTGTGAAAGCCTAAGACCAGACTAACCCAGCATACCAGCCAGCAAGACCGACCCACCAGCCCAACCGACCACATCAACCAGCCATACGAATCATACCGACTGGCCATACCAACAGACGATGTCGACCAATCTCGAAACACGTTGCATATCACAAATATTACTCCGAAAAATTTTGCGAAAAAACCCGACCATCGCCATTATTCAACGGATCGAGTCATGAGTATCAGGGACATGATGCGAAGCGCGTTGCAAGCCACGTAACGAATCAAGATTGGAGCCAAACTACCGGACCCTGAAGAACATGCCACATCTGCTGCACAAATGGTGTGCCTCATTCTTGGACCATGAATCTGCTGCCTACGACTAGACAAGATGTTACCCCGAAATTGGTTCCCAAGAACAATTAAAAAACACAAAGAGACTGAATTTTTTTTGTCTTATAGTGTTTTTGTATACATCTGTATAATAAATTGTGTGTAAAATCAGTTAAATGTTGTTTTTTAACCCTAAATTGTCAGAATATCTATTTTATCCTTTAGGAAAATCTAAAAAAAAAAATTCCATATACTTATGCTACATAACCTATTTATGTATTGGGGTAAAACTGATGCAGGTTGAATTCGCACAAATGGGCCTGGGAGTGCACACATACCTTCAGATTGAAACAGACAGTATTTCAAATGTTGGGTAGGGAGGGGGGTTTATCGATATAAATTAATGGCTCTTTGTGGAGGGTCAGCAGTTCGTTGACAAAAGTGTGGAGGTACGGATCGTCTCATCCAATTTTTATGGTCGACGAAATATCCAGCATCCATGATGTCTTGAGACATTCCAGAGCTAATGGGATCTACGGCCGTGCCATCGACTTATTTATGTGTGGAACCAGCAGTGCCATCGTATTCTTCGGATGGGCTGCCAGTGCCACCATCGACTTCTTCGGGAGTGGTAGCAGCAGTGCCTTCGACTTCTTCCTCTTCCCTCATATCATCTGCATCTACAGCTGAGGTCCCTATGTGTCTACAGGAATTTCCAGGGTCTTCGGGAATGTTTGACACAGGGACTGCAGAAGTGTCATCTAGTTCTTCAGATGAGACAACTGCATCACCAACTGGACCATCGACATCTGTTCCAGAAACAACTGTATGACCAACCACCTCTGCTCAACCATTCCGACATTATAAGTGTCGCTTTTGTGAAAAGATCTTCGCTTGTAGCAGCAATGCACGACGACATGAGAAGCATGGCTGTACAAAGAGTCCCACCGAAATAAAATGTGCGTGTTTGAAGTGTGGGGTGTCGATTTCCCGGATGCATGGTCTAAGAGTGTATATGTATATGTGCAATGGGCTTCCCCCATGTAAGCTAGAGAATAAACCTTCACAGTTATCGACATATGTTGACCTTCCCGACTTTATCAAACACAAACATGCCGTAATCAATTTCCACAACTATGACACCCAATGTTTAAAGTGTCAGTGTTGGCTGGATTTATTCATTCATCACATCCGCAGCGTGTAGACAAGAGATATGCTGAGGTGGAAGAAAAGTTTTATTTTAGCAGACTGGATTTTCCTACTCCTCTTCAGCAAATAAGTGTCTTTGAGAACACCAAAACTGGTGTGTCTGTAAATGTGTATTCTCTGAATGCCAGGGGAAAAGTGGTGCCAACATATGTGACTAAGAACGAGAAACCTAAACATATCGAACTTCTAATTGTGAAGGACGAAACTACGAATATTTTACATTATTGTTACATAAAAAAATTTTCAATGCTGGTTATCTCGCAGATTACCTGGCATGGGTACAAAGTTCATGTTTGCAAATAGTGTTTTAAGCATTATACCAATTACCCAAGGAAATCAGAACTCACTGGGGAACAGTGCCTTGCAATAAACAAAACAATGTGTACAAGATAATTTCTCAATGTGTATGTGTTTCCTCATGTTGTTCATTACCGAATAAAATTAGTTTAAAAGAAATTATGCTGTGTTTTATTTATTAAAAAAACCCCACTTTAAATAAAAAAATTATTTTTAATAAAAATAATTACATAAAAAATAATTAATATGACACTTTACATGACCTCGTCACCATTCGGTACAAGTCGATAGCACTCTTGCCGACAGTAAGTTATCTCTGATGGTTGAAACATGAGTTACAAACACATTCTAGTGTCGCAGGGGTCGTGCGAGTGAGGGTTTCTATGCAAATGGAGGTTTTTTTTCTAGGAAATGCACATACTTATTAGAAATATATATTTTTAAGAAATGTTTATTAAGTTCGTTTTTTATTAAAATAATTTTTATTAAAATATATTTTATTGAAATGATTTTTGGGGTTACGGGTTGCTGGAATTGCTGGCCATGGGTTGGGAGCAGCGAGGGGCGAGATGGACTAGTCCACAATTTCAATAATAACCAGAGATTTAGAATTTTTTTGTAGATATGTGCTCGAGGCTTTCAAAATGTGAACATGCTCATACGAACATGCTATATATAATAAAGTTAAATCACAGAAGTGTTGATAACTGCATATTTTCGGAACACATCTGCTCGTCGAACAGGACACACGGGTTTCTCAGCGGGAGAACGAGTATTTGGGTTTTCTCAGAGTGCTTACAATTTTTTTATATTGGAAATGTATGGCATAAGGCCTTGTGAGAGAATAAGACTGGTTCCTTAAAATATTAGTACCTGAAATGTTCCTCCAATCAGATGGATAATTCACAATGTATTTCGTGAAGTGATTCGAGATGGTTAGTTCGTACAATGGATGAATGGTTCGTGAAAGGTTTTGCAAAATGAATCGCAAAGGGGTGACTTGCTTCTGGGCATCTAATATGTTGGCGTGTATGTGTGTCTCTGTTTCGAGTCCCAATCGGATGGTGCTGCATTAACTATCATGGGCATGTGCGCAAGTGAGTGGTATAGATTGTGAGTTATCCAGCATATGTTCGTTTAGCTAGAGGATTCGCCAGGCAATAGCTTGTTAAACAGCGCTGGCCATGCGCCATATGAATAAGTAGTTGATACCAGAATATTTTCATGAATGCGATGAATTATATATACAAAATGAATATATTCTTGTATCATATGCTAGTTATTTTTAAACCATCAAATCAGTAACATCTTGGCAGGATCAGTCTGCAGGAGTCAGTCGGCAGGAGTAAAGTGAATGAATTAATGTATGCTTGAAGACGATGCAAGCCACTGACGATGTGAAATCATGTATGTCATGTACGACTACATGCATAACTTCAACGACTGCCCGAAAATTAAATGGAAAACAATGCTGTTACTGTGTTAAATACTTCAGTAAAAGTTGCAATGCACGGCGGCATGAGAAGATTGACTGTTCGAATAACCCATCTCATGTGATTTTTAGCTGCAAAACTGTCATATGCAGTTCACTCGATGTGATAACTTAAATAAACACACCAGGTTCTGTAAATACAGTATTCCTTCTCCTACCGAGAAATGGCATGTGACGACATCGCTTCCTCTTGTTAAAATATGCTGCATAATATGTTCATACAGGGAGCGGCAGAAATAACTCCCGAATTTTAACGGCTAATAAAAAATACACAAACGATTCTAGTCAAAATTATATTAAACCATCTAAAAGAATTATGTTTGCCATTTAGTTTGATTTAATTTTTTTCATTTCCACTTAATCTTTAAACATAATATTTTTTTAATTTTCACTTAATCTTTAAAAATTATCTTTTTTTAATTGTCACTTAGTTTTTAAACATGATATTTTTTTTAATTTTCACTTTTTAAAAATAATCTCACTCAAATGCCAACCGTGACATGTGAAGCCTCACTCTTAAATTACGCACTACTCTTCTCGTCATCTCTTGTGGAATTTCCGCGATTTCGTGTTGGATAGCAACTTTGAGTTCATCGATTGTCGTCTGTTTGTTTTTGTAGACTCTACTCTTCAGGTAACCCCAGAGAAAGAAGTCACAGGTGGTAAGATCGGGTGAACGAGCTGGCCACGGGATGTCGCCTCGCAGTGAGATTAAACGCCTTGGACACATTTGTCTTAGGACTGTCGTAGATTCTCTTGCTGTGTGAGCGGTGGCACCATCCTGTTGAAACCATACAGCAGGATTTACACGTTCATTCAGTTTCGGCTCCAGGAAGTTGTGTAGCATCTCTACGTAACGATGAGACGTTACTGTAACTGTTCGTCCTTACTCCTCAACAAAATACGGGCCTATTATTCCAAAGTCTGCTACAGCACACCAAACAGTGACACGTTGGCTATGGAGAGGTCGCTCACGAAGTTGCGGAGGATTGTTTTCTGCCCAATATCGAAAATTCTGTTTGTTGACGAATCCTGATAAATGAAAATGTGGTTCGTCACTTGAGAGCACAACTGCGTCTGTTGGAAAGTTTTCCAGGATAGCCTGACAAGATGCAATACGGTTGGCCCAATCACGTTCACTAAGTTCCTGCACAACCATGATTTTGTACGGATGAAAGTGGAGGTCTTGGTGTAAAATTCTTCTCGCACTACGATCAGATATTCACAAGCTGGCAGCGTGCCTACGGGCTGGACGTCTTGGAGATTTGGTAACTGCTTGTTGGAGTAATTGAACGTTCTGTGGAGTTCGAGCGCTGCGAGGTCTACCTGGCGGTGCATTTTTTAAAGCCGAACCTGTGACTCTAAAATTTTTAACCCACAATAGAACGGTTTTCCTGTCAGGGACTGCACCGTGCCGACCTATTCCGAAGCACGTACGAAATAATCTCTGCGTTGTGATTACAGAATCGCCATTTTTAAAATAGGTTTCAAGGACGAACGCACGATGTTCACCACTCCATGCCATTGTGGCGACTGAAATGGCAGCAGTGGTGCTGCACTATGACACAACCCCGGGCCGCCTACCACCACTAGCGCCGAGCCCATGGCGGTGGCAAATTCGGGAGTTATTTCTGCCGCTTCCTGTATAAGGCGAGGGAACTATGGACAATACAAGCAACGAAAATTGTGCCATACAATCGGGTGGAATGAAATATACACTTTATAAACTCACAAGTGAACTTAACGAACTTCGAAAAAATAATGTAGCACCAGTAGCTGCGAAGATTAATGTTGCCAACGATACTCCTCCTTCAAAGAAAAGGTAATCGTTGATGTTTGTGCTAGCGAAGATGAGGGTAATGCCTCTGCTGAAAAAGAGAAGGGTCATGGATATGATAATGAAGACAGTGTTGACGGTGAAAACAGTGGCGATTTTTTCGACGTCCTCACACATCTCCCCGCCGGCTTGGCTGAAAAAAGTGTTGTGAATAATGCAGAATACGACAAGAACGCTGACTACATATTTCCTGAAGATCCAATGAACTTGTTGATAGACTCAGACATTTTATTAGCTTCTTCAATTTTCGGTGAACTTAAGGAAAGGGGCTACATCGAATAAAATAATTTTGTACTATCCATCATCTGCAAACATCAGAGAACTGCAAATATTGTATGTATGGAAAAAGTAGGATAATAAATTTATGTGCTCTTATTTGTACACTTTTAATTTCTTGAACCTACCCTACTGTTTTTCTGAAAAACGTATTATTTCATCGTTTTCCCTCATTAGCACACCCTAGGAGAAAATGTTGAAAAAATGAGTTACCAGTGCAATCTACAACGAAATAATGGAAACTAGAGCAAATGTACCATAAATAGAGGAATGAAATTGAGGAATATATTGAGGAATGAAATAGATGAATAAAAAATGTGTTATGCTCCGCATAATTTAATATGTAATGTTAATTTTGAATTAAAAGAAACGAACATGGACAAAAACAAAAATATAATGACTTAATATGTCCTATGCCCATAAAACAAATATGGATATCAGAAACAAACATATGCTTGAAGAATTAGCGGGCGTAACTGCCGAGCACCTTCGGGTGCGTTAGACGAACCCGAGTTGACGGCTCCGAGCACTACCTGAGTCGAACCGAAGATTTCCAAGCTTGTCCGAGTCAAGCCGAAGACCGCCAACCGCAGCCGCAGCCACAGCCACAGCCACACAGCTCCCATTAAAAATATATTATACCCGAATCGGCTGTATAATACTACTGGAATAGTATGATATGGGAGTGGTCCATTGTGCTGTAAAGCTAATGATTAGTTGGCGGGTGTTCAGATTAGGCTGTTTTTGGAGAGGGAGGGGGTTGTGGATAGTCGACAAATATGTAGACTAAATAAACAATGTGATGGCGTCAATCATCTGCTGATTGCCGTACTTGAAAGAGGTAGGTGGGTGCATGTTCCATAATTTTTACGAGAATTGAACACTGAATCTCTCACATGCAAATCTTTAAAAAACGACGTCTTTTTTTTTTTTTTTTTTTTAAATTTTCTAAAAATGTTTAGAATTTTACATTTTTTAAATTTTTATTAATTATAGGATTTGAATTTTTTTTAAGTTTAGTAAAATGCTTATAATGTTTTATTTAAATATTAAACTTTAATTTCTGCCTATGTAAATATTTTTTAGATTTAAAGTTTTTTTAAATTAAAATTTTTACGATTTTTCTTGGTTTTCTACTTTAAGGTCATTTCAAGATCATCACGGGTCGGGGTCAATGTCAAGGAAATCCATCATGTGGGTGGGGGTTTATAATGTAAACAAACACGTCCACTGTCTCTTCAGATTTTCAGGCCTTGAATCCGCCTTGTTGATTTGCGGAACAAACAGTTAGCTCCATTGAGGGATTTTGAGCGAAAAACGGGAAATTAGGTGGGAAAAAGGCTAATTTGACCAACTACTTGGCTGTTTCCCGGAGTTAGAGGGCCCCAATCTTCAATCGTCTTTTATGATCCATTGTCCAACGTCTCCATAACCCATTTACTCGCTTCTGGAGGAAACGGCCTCCAAACCGAACACCGAGCGGTTTTTTTTTACGATGTTACGGGGTCCCCGTACACATTACTGAACATATTATGGTGTTCGGTACGTGACGCTCTTTTGTTACGGCTAATGATTGGTAGTGTGCACATGGCTTTACTGCAGTGTTCGCGCCTGTGCACTTATCTACTCGGTGCAGGGGCGCACCCAGGATTTGAATATGGGAGGACCTTCGATTCAATACAAATTTACATAATTGTAATATATTTCAATTCATATTCAGTTTCCTTTATAATCCAGACAATCTTATGAGATAATAACTAAATTACTAGAAAAGCTAAGCACATTTAAACACGTGTGTCATGTCGAAAACAATCGATAAGGATATACAGTAAAAATTTTAAAATAATTATTTTACAATAAACTCTTTTTTAAGTCTTTATGTAGTGTTCGTTCTCAAACTGACATGTTTCTGCGCCACACTTTTAGTTCATTTACACCCTACAGTCCAAAGTCTAGTTTTCTTGGTGTTTGTTTGAAAACTGAAGTAACCTTATTACTGTTCACAAAAATTTCATGATGACTGTTCATACTAGCTAAACATTTCACGGTATCGTGTGAGAGGCATAAGTCACTTGGCATTCTTGAAACACTCATCCCTCGTAGTTTAAAATGTCCTTCTCCTCTTGAATAATATTGTTACATGCAGCCGCTCCACGGCATTTCACTTGCCCCCCCCCCCCTTCCTTNCATCACCGGTATGGTAAAGTTCACATGAGAAAATAATCTTCACGCAGCTCTGAGAGAAGGAAGTATGATAGGCAGTGTAGGGAATGGCCCTCCTGAAAGTTCGTCGCTGAAGGGAGGGAAACCACATGACACTGCTGGTTGTTACACATGCCAAACTAATTACATCGCTCTCTACTACCGCGCTGTTAGATACCGCCGATGCGGCTGAAGTTTTTATGAGAAGTAGTATGCACGCGCGGAGCAGCTCTCGGCTAACATTTCTCGGCCATTGTCAGTACTGAACTAAACAACCACACCCCTTCGTGCAGCGACAATGGACTCTCCCGACTCGCCCAACACGTTTTGGACTTCTGCGCATTATTTTCTCATTTGATTTCCCTCTAACCGGAGAAGCGCGTGCATTTACAAACGAGCCGCTGCGTAATACTTTGCGCGTGCCGCGATAAATCTATCGGTGCTCACGTGCTAGTCCCGTCCTTGTAAGATTGAATGTCTTCCGATAGTTGGTGCGCGCATTTACTATTCATCCCCCTAGTTTGACTCGAGGGGCCGGGGGGAGAACCTGGGTCAGGCTATAAGCCGTGAAGTGCCTCTGTGTCGGGAGTATGGAGCTTTGTACGGCCGTGTGAGCGCGAGGAGAATGAAGCCATTGGAACGTCAAACGACGACGCAGTGACCAGCAAGTGGGGTCTGTGAGCATCGGTAGAGTGAGAGTAGCGAAACTGACCAGTAGAATTGTGGGAAACTGGGACTGGATGCGTGGGTGACAGAAATGTGCAATTATGGCAGTACACAAACTGATTGTACATGTTTACATAATAAGTGCGTATTAAGCGATTACAGCTAATATAAAGACAGTGACAGGGACTTGAAATAGAACTGAGTGTGGTACTGTGAACAATATGCGTTAATACTATAGATAGGTGGCTTAATGCTGTAAATAATAACTGTGTGTTCTTATGGCACTATAAATAAATAAAAAAATTAAATTAAATTATTTTATTTTTATTAAGATTTCCATCCCACACACGAACTCAATAACGCCCCTGGATTAATAAAATATGTTATACAACTGCATGCTCTTGATTTTAATATACAGTGATGGCAATAGGGTTATATATATATATATATATATATATATATATATATATACACATATACATACACAGGCAGTCCCATTTATCTTGACCACCCACAATAACTCCGTATCAGGGCTCGAAATGAAAAAGTGTTTCATATAAAATTTGTATAACTGGAAGGGGGAAATAATACTGCTGGGGAGTCTGCCTTACAGCATTATCTATTAGTATTAGTGAGATACGAGTACTAACATCAGTTTTTTAAATGGCACCATGTATCTATTGGTCAAGAGTCCAATGAAGTTAGTCAAGACCTATTTAAGCATGTAGCACAATATGTACTTTCATAACATGAACACTAAATACGACACAGAAAATGGGATCTCTACTGCCCGTTTGTAGTACTATCCATATGGGTACTGCGAGGGGTAGAACATACACATTAGATGTTCAAAGTGGTGACCATTGGCAGCGATACACAAGTTCAGTCGCTGGATGAATTACAACACTGATTCCTCCAGTGTTGTCTGCTGAAGAGCATACAAGCACGCACAATATGTTCCTGCATGTTCTCTGGAGTTGTTGAAATATCTCGATAAACAGCGTCTTTGAGGTAACCCCAAAGAAAAATGTCCAGAAGGGTTAAGGTCAGGAGACCAAGCAGGCCACTGAATTGGTCCTTCACGACCAACCCACCTACCAGGATATTTTCGGTCCAGAATACGACGTGAATAAACGGCATTATGTGCTGGGCATCCTCCGTGCTGGTACCACATTATCATTTTGTTCCTTAGAGGTATCTCCTCCAGAAGACCTGGAAGAATAGTTTGTATGAAGGTTGCATACTCCCTGCCGTTTCAGTTACCATTCACAGAATAAGGCCTTATGAGTCGTTTATGTATGCTAACCCGACGTAAGTGGAATATTTACGATAATTAAATAGGGAAACATTTATACGACTTAGGGCCTAAAGTGATTTCTGAGGGTGATATATGCCCTGGAACGTTGCAACTGGAAATTTTTTATGCAACTATAAATTGGAAACTATTTGCGATGAAGCAACAAAAATTGACATAAAGGCAGACGTTTACAAGGAAGGTTGCCACACAAAATGGCTTTATGGAGAGTACACCCCTTCATACATTAAGTAAGGGTAAGTACCTTCCAATTATTTAAAACTTTCTAACCCTACGCTTGAAGCAATTTGGTATGACACATTAGTAATCAGCATGCAAAAAGCAATAAAAAAGGTCGCCTTGGTAGTATCCGCTAATCCCGACCGTTAACGCAGAAATAGCTTGTTTGTTAGGAAAGCTGATGAGTTGTTGCCTGGGAGGTAGGCAGCCTGTTTTCCTGTCGTAACTGATGTATGAACTTACACCGTGGCTAATGTCACTGTCCTAAGTTCAATTTAACAAAAAGTAAGGAACTTTTATGTTAACACAAGTATAAAACACTTGTGATACATGGCGTGCTTAGGAAATAACCAAGCACATCATTCATGGGGTGATTTTTCAAAGGTTTGATTCAAAAAGTGTGAAGAAATTGGGAATAGTTCCAGCGCCATCCCTCCTCCCCCCTCTGCGTAGCGCGTAGGATTCACGTGGCAGTTTCGGCCATGTGCCGTGGGGTGTTGAGAGCGGCGACGGCCCAGCCTGACGCAGGGCCGGCGCGGGGTCTTGCGCGACTGTTGCATGGTGGGGCGGCGGTCCAGACGGCGCCCTGCGCTGCCGACGCCCTTGACGCAGTATCAGAGCCCTACAGGGGGCGTCCTTGCGCAAGCCGCGCCCCATTACCCCGCTCGACCGCTGACNCGCTCGACCGCTGACTCTCCTCCCCCCCCCCCCAACAACAACTTTCGCAAGGCAAACAACCTCGATAAATACTCGGTGGTGTGTGGTCACGGCCGTCCGCCTGACCCCATCCAGCCCTTCCATCCCCCACCCAGGACAAGACTCCTTGCTCGCCTGTTGCTACCTGATAACGTCACAGATATTTACACTCTTCTTCTTACAACCTGTTTACGGTTAACCGAGCACTTCTGAAAGTCCTGCTGAGGTTTATTCTACTCGAGTTGGAAACAAGGCAAGATTCCTGGTAGTAGAGTTTGGTACAGGGAAAATTTCCACCGCGAGGTGCGCTTGTGTTCCAAAGGTCTCGCTTTTAAGCTAGCTGTAAATTCTTGGGCGTTTCAGCGGATGTATTTTACTGCAATAAGGCAGCCAATGTTTCTTTTTTTTTTCTTTCGATTCAACACTGAAAGTTGTACGTAACCAGTGATTGCACACGTCACTGAAGTAGTGATTACGTAATTAAAATCCCGCCATTTCTAATGTTCAGTTATATAGTAGATAACTAAGCCATCCGCTACCTGGCACGTAAACTGCGCTACAGTATGTCTGAAATAAAATTTTTTTAAATTGATTAATGAACGTGCCCGCGATCAGTCCAGGCAGAGCCTATCGTATATTGTAAACATGGTTTTAGAAGCCTTAGCAACCAACAGAATTTTCACACTGAATGTTTCAGAAAGATTCATCATATTTAAGAACGCTACATCTTTTAAACTAAGGAACAGAGAACCGTCGGTAATGAGTGAAATACGTGTCTGACAGTAAAACTTTACTTACAATTATCATAAATGCTCAATATGCCCCTCTGCAAACGCACGGCATACATCTAAGTCAAACTCGTACCACACATTTATTAGCGAGTATGTCTGGTGTTATTGCAGCCACGTTTCGAAGTTCGTCCATTGTTGTAGGGATGGGCAGCACACAAACTGAATCTTCCACAAGAAAAAATCACAGACAGTGAGATCGAGTGACCTTGGTCTCCAGTGGTGCAATACCACATATCATCAGGTCCCTTACTGCCGATCCATCGGCACGGAAGCTCGTTTTGTTCAGGAATGTCTAACTTGCAAGTGCTCCGTCCTGCTGGAAAATGACATCATCGGAATCTGCCTTTAACTGCGCGAAATGCTAGTTCTGCAACATTTGCAAGTATGAGATTCCCATGACAGTGTTGTCAGGAAAAAAAAGAACAAACCATACATTTTTCTCGGGAAACGGCGCAGAGCACATTCACTTTAGTGGAGTCTCTCTCATGATTGACTACGGCATGTGGCTGCTGTGATCCTCATATCTGTACGTTTTGGCGATTCACCGTACCACTGAGATGAAAGGTGGCCTCATTACTGAACACAAAGCGTGGAAAAAAAGTGTCATCCTCCATTTCCTTTTTGAGAATGAACGTACAAAACGCCACACGTCGTTGTTTATCACCTTGGCGCAGGGTGTGTACGAGTAAAATCCTGCATGATTTGAACAACAAAAGCAGTCGCTAACACCTCAGACAGTCATATGGGGAATGGCAGCTCTCAGTTAGCACGACGAGCAGACTTTTTTAGACGTCTTAAAAAAACTCCTCCGGATGTACCTAACGTCTTCGTCGTCTGCTCGTGCCAAAGTCGAATGCTTTGAGCAGTAGGAGGTGCAGTGCCTTACTCTCGCCGAAAATCACGCCCCATAGTTGTCGCAGACTTGCAATTGTTGAACTGGAGAACGCAAAATACCTTCCTGTTGTGGAGTCGTCCTCCTGACTCACACGGAAGGCAGGTAGCCTGCTATCTACTCCTCGTCTACACGCCAGGTGGCACCTAGCGGCAACCAAGTAAAACATTTCAGTCCTGTCTTGGCAGTGAACGGACATGCTCGCTGACGAGTTGGGATCCAGGTATGGCTCAACCGAGCACCGAGTCGGCACCCAAGTGATTCAGAGCCTATTTGGCGGGAGCGGGGAATATTGAGTGTTTTAATACTTGTAAGCAAAACTGAATTGTCAGACGCATGGTTCTCTGTTCTTTAGTAAAAAATATTTAGTCTTTTGAAAGCGGATCTTTTTGAAACAAATTGTATGCTTCGTGAATGTCAGAAAAACCTGTACAGGGAACTACACTATAGTTTGTGGCTAATGTTCAGTCATTAAAAAGAAAACTGTTCAAGGTTTAAGATTTATGCAGCAGAAGTGTAGGACTGCACGCCAGTTTAGTACTGTACACGTTTACGCGATGTGTGCCAGTGTTTGTCTCACTTAGCTTTCTCTGCTTCTGTGACTTAAGAAGGGGAGAGACCGAAATTTGTGTGATTTTTCCAGTTCTTTGACAAGGCCTAGTACATCGCTCTGATGATTGACTAACTGAAATATCAATGTAGTGCCGCTATTTGTTTACCATGTGGAATAAATGGGAATGAATAATTGATGACCTATTAAGAGTGACTACAGAAGCGATAGTAGTAGGCCTACAAGTAATCAATCATCTCTAAAATACGATTAAATAATGTTTTGTGCCCTAAAAAAATCACGTTTTCAAAACATAATCTCAAACATAACCAATAGCCAATGGCAAATTATATATATATATATATATATATATATATATATACACACACAACGGGCGAGTCTACCACGCCTATTTTCCCGTATATGCATCTCACCTAACAAAATATCTCCTCCACTGTAAAATAATTGTCTCTTGTGTAGCCGAGTCCCATGCCGTGTACGTACTCGTTACGGCGCATTGTCTGTTATCTGAACATTCGACGCCGTTGTCAGCCTGCACCAATCAGCGGTGCGAAAATAGCGAACCGCTACAAAACAGCACTTGCGGGTTGGTTTCTTTTCGTCAATACAGTAAGCGGTGACTGTACTTTTAAGTCACATGAAGAAACACAATGGCTCGAAGCGAGGCAGATGTGTGTTACTAATGACGCAATCGTCACGTACCGACGCATTCGGTAAACATAGCAATAATCTCTTTCAACACAATACACGGACGTGCATTCTTTGAAAAGTGACTGCTTCTCAACGCATTGCTGACATAACACCATCCGTTCACCGCATATTGTACTGACGACAACGACACGTAGTGTTCTGCTACGATTGATGTTTTGTTAGATGGATAGTATTGTGTGCGGGTTGCAACTCTCCCCCTTAAATGCGTCAATCAACTGCAGTGTGTCAGGCACTAGAATCCGCCGGGCCACCACGGCCTTGCAATGTCTCTGGCCGTGTGTCTGTGCTTCGACGATACCGTGGTTACTGAGCATGTGATTGGGCGGCCATCATTTCTGTGCATGCGCGTTTTAACCCGTAATTTTTCAATGTAACCGAACCTCCTAAACTAACGTCGGATAATGGGTAAACACGTGTTTTTACAGTTTAAACCAACGTGACATAAGCTAACCTGTAATAGATACTACGTGAGTGTTTTTGCAGTTTGAAGCAACCTATGGTAGTTTGAGAATAAAGCGTGTATGCCACGACGGAAGATTCCTTGGACGATTCCATGCAAGCATGCATGGTCGCTTGCATAGATGGTTCAATGGAAAATTTGGCCGACTGCTAGTCGTTTTCGTAATTGGCTGTGTGCAATATTAGATGGAAGGTTTCCTACAAGGTTGAAATTTTAGCGAATCAGAAAGAGGGTTGTTATGTCATTAAAAAATTTTTTTATAGAGAGCTTAAGACTATCAAACAAGGATAAATAGTAAATAAAGAAATTATGAAAATTTTTACTGATTCTAAAACAGCATTGTGTGAAAATTATGGTAAACATTTGTAATTATTTAAAACAAAATTTTCTGTTATTACCACAGAACGACAAGGCTCTGTGCATAAACGCATAACGCTGAAGTTGTGAGTGAAGATAGTTCCTGAACCACAGTTGCAAAAGTATAAAATTATAAACAATGCACTCAACTTTAATTGAGCGGCAACAAGTATCGTTATTCCAAACAACCCTCCATAACTGCTTGCATGCAGGCTCGGGTAGCAGGCCTCGTGGAAACTTCCGCCCGAGCTTGTACGGAAAAATTTTATCGTGGCATACAGGCTTAAGAGCGCCGCCTACGTGGAGGTTTTTTTTAGTGCGTTTGAGGTAGAGAAGCGCGGGAGCGATAAGGACGACACTGACACTCACGTCTGATGCCCCTTCGCTCCTACGCGCAAGGCTCTGAACTAGCGCGCAGTGTTTCCATCGTGCTGCGTGTACCTATGGGACTTTATGTGGTGACCCTATCATTGTATCGGTGGAAAGTCCGTAGTAAGGTTCAATGCAGGTCCCAATAATAGTTTTGCATGTTTCCGACCAGTATAGTATGAGATACTACAGTGTGGGAAAGCCTATTTAGCTATGCTGGAGGGCTCGGTAATAGTATTTATAAAGTGCATGATATATTGAGAGTATTATACGTACCTCGTCTGAAATGTGTTTTCTTTTAGTAAATTAGTATCACGTGGGCACGTTTAATGGTTTCTAAGAAACAAAACGCGGGTTTCAACCACACTGCAACGCAGTTCAAGCGCCAGGTAGGCGGGTGCCTTAAATGGGTTGTTTTGACAGGCGCATGCGCACTGGGCAGTGGCCACGGCCACGACTATCCGCAGACGCGCGCGTCGTCCTCCAGCGTCAGTGGAGGGGGGCGCGGGCCGTCAACGCGGGGCGGGCCCCGCCTATAATTAGCGCAGCTAACCCTGGCTATTACACCAGCCCTATAGCGCCGGGTATAAATACTGCCGGTCCACGCCGCGCCTCGCCGTGCTACTGGGCCATCGGCTCCAGGGACCCGCCATCCGAGCCGTCTCATCCTTATGCCTCGCCCTCACACGCCATCTTTAACTACGGCTTTATACCTTATTTCACTTGCTTAGGGGAACTTATGTTGAAACTACGTCTATATAGTCCATTCACGGTTACTTCCGACTTTTCTGAAGCCCTGCTAAAGTTCTACTTCCAGGATATTCCTCCACCTCATGCAAACAAAGCTCAACAAAGTCTTGACAGTAACACCAAAGGGACAATTCATCGCATTCGTGCACACTCTGTGTAGTATTCCTACAGTGGTATTCAATGTTTGAATGGCCTTGGTTTCCCGTACAGCCAGAAACGTAATAAAAGTACAACATATATTTAAGCATACACAGAATGCTTCACAGCACACAAAATAAGTCCAGGCCAATCTTCAACAAACTCGACAAAATCCTCGAACAGCGAAAATATCCAAAATCGAAAAGCCCAATTCAACTCGCACGAACGAACATATGGCACAAACACAAAAGGATGCCGATACCCCGACGCCAAGGTGCAAAAATCACAACCGTCTCCGACGGCGTTGAGTGGTGCTCTCAATTTGTGTAATAATATTTTACATAAGAACTATTTCTTTGTAGGCATTACCAACACACACATTTTCTCACTGTTTTAATTCGTATTACCTATAAATTAAATATTTTAATTTATAGATAAAATATAATTGAAATTTCAATTTAACCAAAAATAAGGTGATTTAATGTTAACACAAGTATAGAACCCTTGTGAAACATGGTATGCTTATGAAACAAATAAACACGTCAAATATGTTGTGATTTTTCAAAGGTTTGATTCAAAAAGTATGAAGCAACCGAGAATAGACTATACCCCTCTGGCAATATACATTATGCTGTAGAGCAAACATAAATTCTGAACTTTCGTCAATTAATTATTACGTATTTAACGCAGCCCCATTTGAAGTTATGAATAGGTTGTCACCGTTTCAAAATTACAAGACAACGCGTGGATAAAATTTGGCGACTACATTTGAAGGCATTCGTAACATCTAAATATGCTATGATAAGAAATATTCAGTTATTTCACGGCACAAAAATGGGAAATACAACATGGTGGATGAAAACGAGCCTTAAGCTTGGTTCACAATTGAAAGCATAATAGTAACCATAGAACATAGGTCGTGTGCACAAGAACGGATCACCATGTTTTTTTAACATGTTAATTCACAAACTGCGCACAACAGGCCGTGTGCATGTAAGGACTGATATAGTGCATAAAGGAAATTGTTTTATTTAATTTCTCATACAGGCACATGGAGCAACAAACAGCCAACCATAGCGAAGTATAAAAATACAGACAAAGTTGCTTAATTAAATGAAAGAAAAAGTTAGGCTGCAAAAACGAAAAAAAAAAAAAAAGTTTCAAAATATAAATTTAGTGGAAAGAACAGGCGACAGTTTGCTAGCATAAATTTTGAGAGGTCATCCGCATATTTACAATTGCAAAATCAAAGATTCTATTTAAGAAAAAAAGAAATTGCAAATTATTTTTAATCACTGTCAATTTTCAACGCAATATCACTATATGTTACTAAAATACATTTTATTCGTGTAAGTACCACCAAAACATTAAAACATTTTTTTACCAACACTGCTAACTGACGCCCGACTCATCGCAACATTTCACTAGCTTGTGAATAAGTTTCTCACAAGTTTTCCGGTCGTGCGGAAGTTCTACTGTAATATCCTATGCTCTGTGTCTATGTTTCGTTATTGTGAAAAAAACCCTTATTCTTGCCATGTCGTGGTCCGCCCATATTCTATAGATGAGGTAGAACGATTATTGGTCTTCTGCGCAATATTGACCAACCCCAAACCAGTGTAACTGTCAGTCACATGGTCAAGAAAGTTGAACATGTTTTCTCATATCTTAATTTTCAAAAACAAGCACTTTTATTATAATAAAATACTTTTAAGAATTCGAATTTAATCAAACTGCATTACATATTGGTTACAGGAAGTATACAAACATCTCAAATCATTTGTTTACTAAACAGGGTTCTAACCTCAAATTCTGTCTACGTTGTGGACACTGTGTCGCAGTTTCCAAAATCTCTCAGGTCCCTGGCGTTTCGATAACCAACATACACTGCAGTGAAGAAGTAATTAATTCTCGATCCTGGTGTTTCACCCAAAAACAAATTGCGAAAAATTATACGGTTTAGTGCTCTTGCCAGAATTTTGTTAACACAGCGCACCACCTGCTCAATAACGGACGATAAATTAACGTCCTTGGCACACAATGCTTCTTGATATAAAATGCAGTGGTAATTAAATATTATTCTTTTCAAAATACTCTTCAATAAAAGCCACACGCCCTTTTGTCTTACCTATCATGGCATTTAATTACCCTTATTTCTTCGGAAATGTCTTCGCCTTTAGTTGAAGTTATTTGGCGCAAGTCAAGGAGTTCAATTTAATGAAAATTATCATTAATACAACGTACATAAACACTTGCGCTGTATCGGTTATATTACAACTTTCATCCAAAGCCAAGGGAAAATATTTACAGGTGTCTAACAAGGAAGCAACTTGTGAATTAGCATTGTCCACTATCTCATATATACGTCGCTTCACAGTATTTCGCGAAAGTGCTATCTCATCATACCATTTTCTGAACCTTGAGCTAGATTTTGTTATTTCTTGGCTTTAGAATATGGCTTCTTTTTCGGGTGAGAAGAAGAGAAAGTTCGTAAATTTTTTTTGCCATTGTAGTCATTTCTTCACTATTTTTTTCTGAAATAAAATCTGTTGCCCCTGCAGAAATATTTTCTTTTTATTTACTAAGCCCGTTCGTAAAATTGAGACCACGGGATATCTACTGTTGAAACCCGTATGCATTTGCTTGAAATGTCGCTCTTAAAGGAATTTTTTTTTTGGGAACAGAAAAGCAAGCTCCACAAATCAAACAAACTGGTTTCAGCGTGTTTTGTGAATAAGAACTGTTATTCTCACGCTGTGTTGAAATCCCTGAGAGCGGTATATTCCTCATACTTTCGTTTGGAAGTAGAAGGCTTGCTAAAAGACATAGTTTATAAACAACCAACTCGCGCACAGCCGAAGACGAGATAGCAACGTGCCGCATATGAACACTACACAAGATTGATGGGAGGGGAACGGAATGTTAAACAACCATTGTCATGAGAGTTGCTAACTTGGGGTGATTTTTTTCATCAGATGTGGCGAGCTCGGAAGTTGGTTTGGTGGCCAAATTTCATATTAGCTACAAGTCGAAATGTTACTGACACATCGATATGCTACTATGGCCTATGACTAAAACTTTAAAAAAAAAGTACCCAGTACTAGCTAGAGTGCTAGGGACAATAACATACATCTTTGATAACAATATTTTTTTGTAATTTTGCAGTTTTTACACTGAAGTTTTATTCTTGTCCGCGTGCCACTTGTGGCACGTGTGCCACGGGTTTGCTATCCCTAGCTTGGATACTTAGTTTAATTGAAAAATATGTCACGTTGAAAAAAAATTATTGTATTCTTTGATATACATTTATTTTCCATTACAGCCCATGACTATCGTTTAATGCATTGAGGTGATGCGTAATCTAATATGGGTGATACAGTATTTATTACAAGTTTCAAACCAAATAGTTTTCTTAGTTTATTTAAAGTTCTCAACCTTTTAAAGTTCATGCCCCCCTTTTAACTAATATATGTGGTCACGCCCCCCCCCTTTTATTGAACTTATTTTGTTTTACAATAGTTAAAACTAAAATTTGAACTTATACCTATAGTGTTGCTATAGGTTACATTAAAATTAAAGTATTTTAACATAGTTTTTTTTATTATACATACATTAAAAAACTGTTTGAAAGTGACATTTTGTATTTCAATACATATATAACGTTAAAAAAGTGTATTCACTAATGTATTAATTAGTTGTAATTATACATATTTTTGGCATTTTAATCATTTGTTACCCGACAAATTTAATGAGACGGCTGGCACTGTTTGTCTTTCACAAGTTTGTTTATGTTTGGTTGCAATTGTGACAATGCACATCTCAAATAATTTTGAACGTCTAATAGTGCTCGATATTTAGATTTTACAACAGCTAGTGTAGAAAATCCTGCCTCACACAGATAGGTTGATGAAAACTTCACCAATAACTTTGTAGCTTCCAAACACACCTGTGCGTACACAGGCAATTAGCTCAACCAAAAGTCTTCAACAGCCATGTTTAGGAATTCAGCCTTTGCTTGAGAATCACATTTTAGGTCGATTGTCTGTTCCTGAAGAAAAGCAGGAAGTATGTCCACATCAACTTTGAAAGGGTCTCTCACCAATTTTCTGAACAAATGTCTGGGAAATAGTCTCCTATTTCGATTTTCAAAGGAGCCAAATGTGTTAAAATCAAGTCCTTCAATTATCTTTGAAATATAATTGAACCCTTTGAGTATCATCGAAAAGTTCATTGAGCCTTGGAAACGATGAAAAGTTAGGTTCTAAACTCTGAAGACGGCGTTGGCACAGATAAATTTTTTCCAAGAAACCTTTAATTGCATCGTATGTCTTCAGAATATTTATCTGTCCTTGTTGTAACATATTGTTAAGTACTTTGAGTGATTCGAATAAGTCAGACAAATGTGCTAAGTAAAAAATAAATTTATCTTCTGTAAACTGGATGTATAGGTCTTCTTTACTGGAACTTATCAAAAAGATCTCAACTTCGGATTTCAAATTGAACAGCCTAGATAGCATGTTGCCTTTAGAGAGCCAACGTACGTCTGTGTGGTACGGAAGAGTTTGTTGGTCGCTGTTCAACTTTTGGCACAAAACCTCAAAAAGTCTAGTGTTGAGAGCGCTAGATTTGACACAGTTGACTATTTTAATTGCCGAGTTAAACGCAGTATTAAGTGATTCAGGCAGAGTCTTACAAGCCAGAGCCTGCCTGTGAATAATGCAGTGAGAACCAATTATGTTTTGGTTGTTTTGCTTTGCCAGTTCAATGAATCCAGATCGGCATCCTGTCATAGCTTGGGCCCCATTAGTACATATCCGAATGACGTTCTCCCAAGGAAGATGATTTGCTGCCAAAAAGCCACATAAGGCAGAAAATACATCAACAGCCTCTGTTGTAGTTTGTAGAGTTTGAGAAAACAATATTTCCTCCATGAACTGTTTCCTGTCAATAAACCTGCAGTAAAATAACAACTGAGAGTGCTTAGAAATGTCAGTTGTTTCATGACATTGTAATAAAAAAAATGGAGAATTATTCAGCTTTTTTATTACTTGATACAAATCTTCAGCCATTTCATCAATTCTGCGTTTTACTGTGTCATTTGACAAATATATTTTTGCAACCTTATTACAACTTTCTCCACCAAGAACAGTACTACAAGTTAGTAAACATGGTTTTATAAGGGACTCACCAATAGTATGTGGTTTCTTGTCATTTGCGATTAGCAAGGCGATCTTAAAAGAAGCTTCAATGGCCTTTTCATTTTCCATATGAAAACTTCCAGTTGAATCCAGTTTCATCCGTGCCAATGAGCTTTTCTTGGTAACAAAACACTCAGCTGGTTTGTATATCAGGTCGGCGTGGTTGGTTGTCAAATGACGTTCCAAACGACCTGGTCGCATTGCATCGTTACTCAAAACAACGTGACAAATAACGCACTGAGGTAAATGGCCTCCATTTTTCTCTACGTGTGAAAATTCATACTTAATATAGTAATCACTGTACAGTCTTTTCTTAGGCAATGATTTTACCATATTTAGCCGTACGGTACTACACAGAACACTGCCACTCACACACACTATATTAACCACGATTAACAAAATATAACCTAGCCTAGTCTGCAGCCAGTTGACAACTAGGGGTTACGTTAGGTGGAAGGTTACGTTAGGTGGCCACGCGCCGGTGCACAGTAAGGCAGAGGTGGAAAAACCTCATATTGGAACATTTTAACAATAGTTATTTAAAATTTCACTCGTGTGAGTTGGCCAACGTGTTAAATACTGTTTAAACCTCGTTATTGTACGAAGATAGCTCACTAGTAAATAGTCGTAATGGATAAAGAAGAATTATTTTAGCTGTTACAATTCTCATTTTCACCAATAACATGCAAAAAATTTAATTAACAAAAAAAAGTATAATAATAACAATAATAATTGTAGTCAAATGTATGTTTAACTTCGTGAACGAAAATACAGAGTTTTGAAAGTGAATTTGACGTGTATAGTAATAAAAGTGGATTCTGATTGGCTACGCATATATTGTTACAAAATAAAGTTAAAAGTTCGCCAACTTGCAATGCAGACTTATTTTAAAGTTTTTATAACCCCTTCTTTTTTGTAAACGTAGTGTCATTTTCAGTTTTAAGTCACTCTTATCATGAGACAACTTAAAATGTAGCAGTACATGAACATGCCAGTAGATAGATAATGAGAGAACTGGCACATGAGTAAGAAGTGGGACGTTCGGATGGACATGGCATCTGACAGACGACGAGAGGTGACATTGACCTTGAGTTTTGACAATTAATTTGACCTTGGAAAACACTCAACATTTCTAGAATTTTTCTCGAATTTCCCTTTAAATCTGGCGAAATTTCATGCAAAAAGTTACCTTACCTAAACTTTCACGAGTCACTCAGTCTAAAAAGAACATGACCTTGTTTCAATAATGTTCCAGTACATGCGCTGCCATTCTGCCTTGGTACTTCATGCTCTGCCATTCGATGCCACCATCATGTTTCTAGAATTTTCCCGTTCATGTTCTCTCATTCCAAGCTACCATCTTGTTTCAAGAATGTTCCAATTCATGCTCTGTCATTCAACATCGACATCTTGTTTCTAAACATGGCATAAGTGCCAGCACAGGTTTAAATTATGTACACATAAAATATGTATAGAAATTATTTCCCCAAAGGTATGTGTTCGTTGTGTTAACTCATGCAGGACTCATGTCGACAAGACACTGAAAATGATTTAAATTTTTATAATTATAACCAATACTCTCAATTTATTATTAACATAAATGAGGAACAGTATAGGCATAACTATTCGAGACGTGAGAAAATATGTAAAATCCATCAATTCTAAAAAAAAAAAAAAAAAAAAAATTTTNTATAATATATTTTATTTAACTTTTAAAACTTACAAAAAGATAATGTCGAGCAATGTGTCTGTGGATTTGTATTTCCAAGACGGATTTGTAGTAAATGTTGCCACGAGCATAGATTATGGAAAGCATAATTTTATAAATAAAAGTAATTTATTTAAATAAATACATTTTCATTTAACTTAAAAATTTGCATATCGAGTAGTACGTCTACGGATTCGTATTTTCAAAGAGAATTCGAATATTATGTTAGAAAACTTGATTATGAGCATAGAATTGTGTACGTACATATACCCAGTGTTATATATTTTCGGGCTCGTGTTTTCGAGTCGAATGCTAATGTGACCCCATAAACTTTGATTATTCGCATGTGTTCGTTGCCATATTGACATATTTTTAAAAGTAATTATGTAATGACCCTGAGCCACGAATACAGAACAGTAGTTTCCTTACCTCAGGTCGTGTTTTAAACGCATTATGTCTATGTCGGACACGCACGAACTAATAGGCACAGCTGGACGTCATTCAACGACTGCTGGATTTAGAAACACGGAAATTGGAACATATAAGACCAGTACAAGTCTAAGCAAGATGAAAATTGAATTATGCCTTAAGACTTTTTATAAGCATAATATGACACCATTTTCCATCCCTCAAAGTTATAGCCATAAAATTCAGATCAGAGCCATATGGTCAATTATGCCTTAAGCTTCCTTGTAAGTATAGCTGACTACCATTTTCTATCCATTGAAGCTATAGTCATCAAATGCATATCATAGGTACTGCTCATGACCCAGACCAAAATGTTATTGCCCATTATGCACTAAGCATTCTTATAAACATATTTGGTTGCCATTTTCCTTCCATTGAAGCTATAGACATCATAGATACCACTCGTGACCTAGATAAAGGTGATTTGTAAGTTATGCTTCAAACCTTCTTATCATAGTTGGCCACCATTTTAGAACCATTTAAGTTATAGCTGTCAAATATGTATCACAGGCACAGCTCCTGGAGTAAATCAAGGTCATGTGGGCAGTTATGCATTAAACCTTCTTATAAGCATAGTTGAGAGCCATTCTACACCCATTTAAGATATAGTCAACAAATTCACATCACAGGTATTACTCCTGACTTAGATAAATGTGATGTGGACAATTAGGCTATAAGCCTTTCATGAAAGGCTTTAGAAGTTAACTATAGCACATGACATGTCTACAACCATGTTTATTTTGAATAAACTTACGAATAATATGTAAGTACCCATATGATAATAAAAAAGTTATGTATTTAAAAAATTTAAACACATATTGTGTAATGTATTTACAGTAAAGTATAAAAAAAAAAATTCAAATATGTAGGCAGAATTGTAGATTACTTGCCTCCCTGTGAGAGTTTATACTTTGTATTAAAAGAGGAATACCTAAATTGTAGTGACAAGTTTTTCAAACATAACTATAGCGCGTAATGTGTCGTCGGTTGCGAATATTTATAAAAATTGTTTGAATATGATGCTATCTACAAATAAATATATAAATAAAATATTTATTAATTTAATTCTTATATTTTTAAAACTTAGAGATCTAAGTATACTGTGTTGCATGTCTACCAGCGCATATTTTTTTAGGTTAATTCAACTATATTGGAACCGACGACAGCATGACTATGTCCCCACGCCATATTGGATTTAATATGAATAACCATGACTGAAGGATTCAAAAGTATATATGGAAGCAGATTATACATGGACTCGTAGCACAAAAACAATTTGTTGCAATTGTATAACATTTCATCAATGCAAATTCTTTGCAGTCATAGATATTTTTACAACATATATACCAATAAATGTGTCTGAGGCACTGAACATTGCATTATTAATGCAATCCATCTTATTTCTGTCCATCATATTGTGTCTGGTAGCAATTTAGGGTCCTGGGCGAGGACCAGTGGTCATATTGTGTTTGTCCATCATTTAGGACATGGCACTCGGGTGAGGACCAATGGAATGGCGACCATTATGTATCTGTCCACCATCTTGTTTCTGTCAAACCATATTGTGTCTACCACAATATATAAAAATTACCGGATGGTTTCACAACCAATAATAGTGGAGCGAATGTACAAATGGATCGACCTCAAAAAAGTATACTATACGAGAAGTACAGTATACATTACACGACTTGAAAAGACTATTCTTCTGCTTCCATCAAAATAACATACATTTAAACCATTAGTCGTGCAAGAGAGAGCGAGAGATAGAAAGAAAGATAACACTGCTACATGATATTGCAAAACAGATATAACAATACTTGTAAAGGAAAATAGTTATAAGCATTTACCAACCGATACATATTGCACGAGCATCGATGCAAACAGATATTTAAAAAAAATCGTAAAGGCAAAATAGTTACAAGCATTTACGAACAAACGCATATTGCGCTGTACATTGCGTTAGGATTAAAAAAAAATACAGTCGCATAGCTTGAGAAACCCTATGAACGATAAGGGCAACACTGCTATACACTGGTGCAAACAGATATTTTAAGGGAAATAGTTATAAGAACTTACCAACCATCGCATATTGCACAAGCGTCGGGTGCTGTATGCTGTTAGACTACGTATACTAGACAAGACCAGGTAGCCCTGGTTCGTACAGCCGAATATCAAACAATTTCCTTACGAACCGATCGAAACGAAACCATGAAATTCAGAGTACGTCCAACACTCACAACACTAGTTTTTGAACACGCCCGACCCGCCCGACGTTGTGCGATGAACTAACATCTCGAGAATCTGTAAGGCAGCACAGGTGGTCGGCCGAAGGGGAGAGCACTGTGCAGATCTCGGCAATTTGAAGGGATGGTACATACACCAGCTGATATTCGGTATTCGGGCAGGGTTTTTCCTAAGAATTTCTTGCATTTTTTTTTCTTCAGATATTCCGTAGTCAATTGTTTACCAATACGGGTTTTCTTTGTTTTACTTTATGTGATAAATTACAGATTATTATCCACGCCAGAGCCTAGAAGTTACTTAACTATACGATCACAAACATCGTTGTAAAACTTGCATCGGCGTAGAGTCCACCAAATACTTTAATTTTAAAAGTTTGGTGTTTATGTCGCAGGTAGCAAGTATTCTGACAACTTAATCCTGCCCCATGTCCAGTAATGTGCGATGTTTCTGCATGCTGTTCATGATATCAGTTCACACCCTGGTGACGTCGATACAGGTCATTAACTACTACAATGTCTGTGGTATTGATTTAATATGCTTCAACTAGCTCGTCACTGGCTTATTGTTTTGGATATTTAATAAATATATACTAGTTATTTAGTCGATTCCGTGCTATCCCGTATTTCCGAACCCACGCAACATGTTTGGGCGTGTCTGCGCGTCGGTGAAGTATTTAAGAATGTGTTTTACGGTCGTGGTCGACGATAGTCACTCGTTCCTCCATGATGTACCGCGTCGCCGTCCACCGTACCGTTGCGATGAGATTTAATTGCCTTGACGATTGGCAACGGCCATGATAACATGACCTCCCTCACTTCTCGGAAAGGCCTGAACCACCTTCCACCGTTCCCATTACGAAAATATCCTATGACCATGACAAAGAACCTATGACGCTCGTTTTTGAGCGGGAAACTCGTTTCTACCCCTAAAGGGTGGCGCTGTGCTCCCATCCATACCTCACCGACGAGTTTCTGTATTCTTGTCATGTTCCGATTACATTTACAATTTTTATGACTCCATGATGCCATGCTTGTATACACTTATATAACGGATGATTACTGTTGGTTGTCCTCAGATATATTTGTGAAATACGTCCCCTTCACCGCAGGAGATGGCCGGGAGCAAAAAGAGAGAAGGGGCGGAGGGTTGAAGCCTCCCCAGTTGCCTGGACCATGTGCGCCGGAAGTGACTGGCTCCTCCCTTTCTGGTACCAGCTGCCCGGTATCTATAGTCTATTCGCGGTTTCTTCACACTTTTTCAATCAAACCTTTTAAAGGAGACCCCATATATGACGTGTTTGGTTGCTTCCTGAATGTATTTTAACACAAGCGTTTAATATTAGCGTGTTTACAAAAAGAGTACCTTATTTTTGGTTGAATTGAAATTTTACTTATATTTTATCTACATATTGCAATATTTTATTTATAGCTAATATGAATCAAGACAGAGAGAAAGTTGGTGTGTTGGTAATGCTTACAAAGAAACTGATCTTGAGCATAATATTATAACACTGAGCGCGCACGAATGCGGTGCGTTGCCCCTCTGGTGTAACTTTCCAAGCTTCGTTTGAATGAGGCGGAGGAATACCCTGGAAGTAGAACTTTAGCAGGTCTTTAGAAAAGTTGGAAGTAACCGTGATTGGACTATAACAAAAATCTTATATTTAACACTCTTGATGTTATGTTGAAAATAATACAATGTTCCGACAGCTGTGACGAGACGACGATAAAGATTACACCAAACAAGTTAACGAATAAACATTACCAAACCCTGCCAATTTATTCGCATGGCATAAATTAAATATATCTAAATAAAGAAGGGTCATATCAATGATAAAAGAGTGACTCGAAGTGGCACCGAAGAAAAAATCGACACGGGGTAAGTCTGGTAACCGCAGTGACCAAATGACAGGCATCCAGCCCAGCATCCAGCCATCCGCTGGACCGTGAACTGTATTCAAGTTCTCGCATTCAGAAATGGCGAAGGGACGTAGTGGATCATTATGCTACTAATACGTGAAGATGAGGATAAATATAAACCATTCTGACATATCTTGTTATTCGTCTTTTAATAACAGAGGATATTCGTAAAAGATTTTGGTTAGGTGGTAAAACAAAAAATAAAAAACGTACGATGAGAATTAGGAGGCATACATTTACAATGACATGAGGAATATTTATTACTCCGTTCATGGCTACTGACATTGTTCCAGGCACCACTACGAATTAAATATACGTCATCAATGAATGTGATGATCAGAAGGTGATCTGATATTTTAGGCTTGTCTTTCATGCCTAATAGATTTTGTACTATTGTGCTGGTAATCTTATTTTAAAGAGCTGTTGCTTAATTATTTTTTAAAAGGAGGAAAATATACACGAAGTTTAGTCCATCAGTAAAACAACGAAGAAGCACTGAATGTTCATCAACAAAGCGTGTAAAATTATTTTGTTTTTAGCTAACAATAACATCCCCCAATTCAGAAACAAAATAGGGGTTGCTACTCTCACATGGCAGTAACTCTGAGTGTTTTATAAAATTACAAGACTTCTTATTAATCACCAAGACCAAATATAAAAAAAAAGGTTCCCTTGTTATAGCACTCTAACCAGCTCATTTTACCAGAAAACAGCCCCCACCATTAAGGGTGGGCGTCCAAAAATTTGGAGCTATACAAATTGAGGGGTTTGTGTGCCTGAGTGTTATTTTATTTATTCAGGGTTACATGTGTTTTACTTGTAGTTGTTCATCACATGATACAAAATTCTAAATTTACAGTATTAAGGTGTCAAAGACTTTACAACAGGTGCTCTAAGCGACTACGAACTCCGTCGATTGCAACGCCGTAACATCGACTGTCCGACACTGTGGAACAAGACTGGATTGTTTCGAATTGTATCGCATGCAGCTATTATCGTCGTGACCATGTTCTCTGCCGTATTGATTGAAATAGGCTTTTTTTGCGTGGTCTCGTAAGAAGAAGTTGAGTGGTGCTATAACAGGGGAATGATCAGGCCTGGTGCTTGCTATATATTCACCAAAAACCACTCTTGATGAGGTATCATGATCGTGGGCTGTGGGTTTTAATAAGTCCACACAAGGCTGTCCCCGTTGTTGCACATATCGTCACGAGTGAAACATGCTTTTGCGGACTTGTGAAACTCTGGATCGCAAACTAACCGTTGCAGAAACCAGAAACAGAAATGGTTTCTTGGGAGAAAGCCACGAGGGTCAACGCCCTGGACCTTTCTTCTGTGGTATGTAGCAACTTTTCATTTAATACACCTCTCATAATATACTGTGCACTCTAAAAAAAATTCTGGTAAACGTCCAAAACTAAATTGGAAGTTTTTAACCCATTTATCATATGGAAATAATACCACATAGCTGAGTACAAATATGGAATATTTAGCATCGCTACTATACACATTTGGGAAGTTTCCTACGCATTTGACTTTTTTCCTGAGCAAATGTAGGAACGTTTGCATGAATTTATGGGAAATAACTTTACCATTTGCGCTTTCTCACTCTACGTATTCACTCATATAATAAACTTGCGAATAATTTCTTAGAGTGTGTGTTAAACCCACCGCTGGTAAATGGTTGTTCCTCCACTAGGATTATGTGTTTCTTCCTCAAACCTTGGTATAGGCTGTCCACGGTAAACTTAGCACTTTTGAGAGCCCTGCTTACGAAATACTTATATGCTCATTGTCTATTCTTCCACCGTGTATGAAATTAAAATTGCAATGGGCCTGATCACTTTATGCATGCGTCGATTAAGTGAAACTGTTTGAAAAGTAAGTTTTTCGACACATTTACTGATTGTTACACTTCTACATAACAAAGAAAATTGAACCAAAATAAATATTTTCAGTGCCTACTGACAAATGTATACTCAACACTTTTAATTCAAAGTTAAGACAGAATCACTTTTCCTTCTTCGTTACCAACTGTACTATAGGAGCATGCCATTCAGTGTGCCGGTTAAAATATATGTAGGTAGGGACAGTCACACTTTCCAAAGGCGGACATCGAAAGCGCTTAAATAACCGTGAACAGCCGATATACACTTTCTTCTATGCGCACCAGCTTCAGTAGTTTAGCAGAACACTCCCAGCTTCCCGAAAGCGCCGGTCAATCCTCGCAAAATGGTGCGCTGGGTGTCGTCTAGTGGGCTACCTTTGCTGATACAATTGCGCAGCTAATCTGCCATGGCACCTGGGTTTACCATAAATACAAATCATGTCCGTGGGCTTCACAAGTGTGTACTTCTCTATGCTGTCTGCGGAGCAATGCAGTGCAAGACTGAATAAGGACTATAGATGTAGTTTCTGCTACCATCTTGTGGTTGCTCATCAGCCATGAACACGTTATTGCTTGCAGATGCATGTATCGCTGGCAGTTCAGTTAGTGACACGTTCACCACGCCAGCTACCGAGTTTGCCTAACTCTAAGGTATTGGACGGCCAGCATTAATTGTGCGAAATATTTTCTCGTGAACGGAACAAGTTAAGAAGAGTGTTACAACAAGGCGACCGTTATATGTACATTTGGATATGCTGATTAATAGTCTTAACTTGTAATTTTAGCAAATACTCAATGCTACAACATTTACTGCGATGTGAGAGTAGCAACCCCTATTTTGTTTCTGACTGGGGATGTAATTTGAAATAATCTTTTAATAGTTTGATGATCCTCGTTTGCTGAAACATTGCGCGAGTTTGTTTTCTTCCATATATAATAGTATGCGATATATTTCTAACTAAATGTTTCTCTTTTTACAATTTTAGAGGGTAAATTTTTATATGAAATCACATCCCAACCATTGTAACACAAGAGAACACTGTATATTAATGTGTAGTGTGTGTAAATATATTTTCTTTCTTTCATAAAATCAAAGTTTTCAAACTGCCACAAAAAAGTGGTAGATGTTAGAGACCTTAATCCCAAATGTCTGCCTCTTCCCATACTTCCTCTTGCACCTCCAACCATATAGAACTACATCCTTCCAAAACACCAAGGGAAGATAGAGCACTGTGGGTGTAGGTGTCTGAGGATCTGGTTTTTACTGGGACACCATTTTGAACTGTTTTAAGCTGCACTTTTAAAACTTGATACTGGAACGTCTCTCAAAAATTCTCAAGCTCATTATAACCAAACTGGTATAACAATTTTAGTATAATTTATCGGAAGTGTGGTTGGTCCTAGGGTATTTTCCGCAGAATTTTCATTGTATGCTCCAAATCATTCTTGAGTTCTACGTTTTAATTTATTACTGTGTGTATATATTTATATGCATGTGCATATACGTATACACGAACACTTTATAAGCAGAGAAAGAGAGAAAGATATGACAAGGAACCACTCTAAATAATTTTTGTTTAACTGCTTTTCTTTCCCTCTCGCTGAAGCTATGGGCGCCATATCTGACGTAGCCTGCCTCAGTTTTAATACGTATTCCTACTGGTACACATGTATTGCCCTATTTTATCTCCCTCACTTTCCCACACCCTTTTACATAATTTTACACTCGAGATTTCCTTTTTTGTAATTAGTTCGTAACAAATGTCTTGAAAATTGTGTTTCCTACTCTTAAAAGAAAATTCGTCCTGAGGTTTGTACTTTCGAATTTCCATTTAGAATATTTATTATTCCTCCTCGTCCCCCTCCATCTATCCGTATTACACAATGCCACAAACACGGCTACTATTTATATTATAGACATTTTTGCATATGTCTTCACTTACGCACCGCAATTAATTTTTATTACTTAATTTTACGTTGTTTCTCTCCTTTTTCCTCGCCCCTACACTCTATCCCTCTTTAATAATAATTTGTTATTCCCAAACCATTTCAGCTACAGCCTTCATATTTTGCACGAGTTCTACCCTCCTTAGTACATCCCTTGCCGTGCTAGATATGCCCTCACCATAAACTGTTTACGTATTGACTGCAGGGCAGAAGAAAGATACGGATAAAATTATCCATCGTGAGGTAGATAGGATGTCACGTTTCAGACCACGGGTTCCGCGTCTCAGTGCCGTGCACGTCTTTCGCATGCTGTTTTCAGATGGCAGTTTAGTTCATTTTAGTATGTGAAGTCGACCCTAAATAGCTTTACAGTTTGGTCGGTAGGGTTAAACGTCTCGTCGACAGCGAAGTTGTTAGAAACCGAGCATGTTGCTCAGAGAAGCAGGAAAGGGGAAGAAATTAGCCATGGCTTATATTAAGGAACAGTCCCAGCATTCGCCTAGAGTGATTTCGGAAAACCATGGGTGGCCAAAATCAGGAACAGGAACCGAACTCGGGTCTTCCCGAATGCGAGTTCATTGGATTACCCTCGCAGTTTGTACAGGGACGAGCACGACGCATTTCTTGTTATTACGTCAAAAAATGACAACGTGAGCACTGAAAGTTTCATAAAGGCGAATTGCTGACAGAAGGACACTGGCAAACGGTTCCCTCAATTGCATCTGGGGTTGCGTAGAGCTTCGTGGATAGTAAGTACGGGCATTAGAGTTTCTCCGGGCGAAGCACGCGGAAGACAGTGGCTGTGCAACACTGTCTTCCTGGGCCGACAGAAGCCTGCCCTAGCAACGACACCGGGTGTTGCCGCGAGGAGTTATTTTAACTGGCAAGCTGTAAGTAACCCACCCAGGAGGTAGAGTATTTTAAGAATCGTACGTGGCCGAGGAGCGAGGAGACCTCTTCAATGGAACGCTCGACAGACATTCCCCGCGGCTCTTGACGCTTCCAGAGCGCGAGATGAAGCTTAGTCACGCTGTAACACTCGTGTAGCTGGTTCGCATTAAGGGTGACGTCTGGCTGCAGGCATTTTGCGTGCCCGAGGCCTAAAAAGTGAAAGCACTAAATGCGATCTAGGAACTAGGAACGCGCGTCGAATATTTGGTCGCCTTTAACGTGCGAGGCACTGGACTGGTGTGCAGTCTTTCTCTGGTTCGACTCGCCTTACATGACCATCAGCGGTGACTATCATTTATGACGTAATAATAAATACTAATGTATACTGCACGTTCGTACGCTATGATCATGTACCGGAAGTTTCGTATAGTCTGTTAACGGTTATTTGAGCACTTATGAAATCAACCTTTGAAACATGTCACTGCCCTTACCTGGATATAATTTTACGGGCACAGTGACGGCCAGTAAAGTTGGTAACGACGGAGAAAAACCAGTTCCATATATCAAAGTTGAATAAAGAGTGACAGGTAAACATATGTGAAGACAGACACTATTTCTTTTGCTTTCTGTTTTTTTTTTAATCATATAAGCGCAAGAATTAGCAAATTTGTAAAATGTTTACTTTTCTAATAATTCGACAATTTCACTTGGCCAACGTATGAATTAAGTGAGCTGGCTCATGACAATGTTAATTTCACACATGTTGGAAGAATACACAACGTAAATACAAGTATATCTTCAGCAGGACTTTCAAAAGTACTCAGTTTCCTGTGAACAGCCTTTACCTAAAAATGTCTGTGAAACACTTGTATTAGCACTTTTTCACTTTTGAAAAATTCACGTTACAGACGGAAATAGAAAACTGAAACTAATATTCGGACATGAAAAACTTCGTAAATTCTATTCATAAGCAGACACCGCTAAAAAAAAACTGAACAGTTCTTAAATGGCAACTATACATATAAACATCTGGGTTCTGTTTGGGAGTCTGAGTAGATGATGCCGTTAAATTGACAGTTTTAAAACCGACAGCGAGTCAAGAAATAAATCTCTATGCCATGACACTGGTAAAAATTAAATTTTTAAACGGTTAAAATTTTTTTACACTTAAACCTGAAAATTTTGTAAATTCATTTGGCAAAAAGCTAGACTTAAAGGAAAATTATTACGTTCATGTTATTTTTTCAACTGTCCCATGACTTTGGCACCATATGGAGGACTCTGAGCCAATGTATAAAAGTGAAATAAAGTAAAGACAGAATTATAGCCTTCCACTGTGTCAGTAAACTGCCAATGAACCATTGGCATTGCTTGGGTATAAAAACGAATGTGAGATCTAAGAACTGTTCTTGTCTATACTCATTCATATTAGCGTATCCCATGATGAAGCATTGATAAAAGTCGCCTGCACTCCAGCAAAATTAGTTCTTACGTGTGGCAGAGGGATTCATAACAGGTAGAAAGAAGGAACTATGCAGTGCTTTTAAGATGTGTCCATCAAGTGACCGTGAACCAAACAACAAGAGACTACAGCGATACGTGACCGCATGGGAGTATACTCCCTTAAAGGCTTAGTGCGGTTAATTGAGCACTCTTGCTTACGAGCTGCTTTTATTTGCGTTGTGTATCCTTCTACCTAATTTAAAATTTAAATTGCCATGGGCCTGAACACTTTATTCATGCGCTATCGAAGTAAATCCGTGGAATTGTTAGGAATGTAAATGTGTTACAAACAGACCAAATTAAAACTGTAATGCGTATAAAGCAAGAAATACTAACTTCAGTGGTCAAACATTTAAACCTCACACTTGCCATACGTCAAGTGTTAAGAATTAATTTTACTTATTCGCTGTCTACTTAAATGCAAGTCTGCATGCCTGTGTATACCGTAGCATATATATGTATATATAAACATACGTATATACACACAAATGTATATACACAAACACTAGCTTTCTGTCCGTGGCTTCACCCGCATGTACTGCATGAAGTAGCTAATAATTTCCTTTATCGAAGGACCTCTTCGTACACCACATTAGCATTTCTGCTCTTGGCCGCAAGAGCCAGGATTAACAGTTGCTAGATGAGATTACTCTGCAGTAGGCCACGCCGAGCTGCCCATGTGAGAAGCAGTTCTCCCCACAAATCTCTCTTTGCCACCTTTAGCGACTGTCCCTGGACCTCGTTTATAGTCATAGCGAAACAGACCTTGAGGGGGAGTTGCATTATCTTAAATTCGAAAGGCCACTCGGATGATTGAGGGATATGCACGTAATTTATGCTTTTGTGTCCAGCAGTTTTGGCTGTGCGTTTACGAGTAGGTTTGTCGAAAACTTAATTATATATACTTTTATATATACTGTATATACATATTCACATACGTACATATTCACTGTAAAGTGAGTCTTTTTAAAGCCCTCTAATTTGGAATAATGGTAAATAAATATATTTCATTGTGGCCTTAGACGTTAACTTTTGAGTCCAGTGAAATATATAGACTGTGTTTATTACTTGCATGGCAGCATTTATTTTAAAATTGGTGGAATAATAAAAATGGCTGATAAGTAACTAGAACCTCAAAAGTGCTCACTTTACCGTGAACAGCCTATACACGAATAAATATATGCATATAATCGATTTGAGAGAAATGTAAAGTGGTAGACAGTTGTACGAGCACGTGTTTGCCTTTATTATTATGTCATGTGATTATATGGTAAGTGTCGGAAGTCCCACGACTCCACGCTATACAAATCCAAGACTGCACGCTAGTTCGGTGCCATAGAGAACTGGAGGATACAGCGGTGAAACAGCCGCTTATACAGCGAACTCCAACCATACACGCCAGAAAAATGACGTGACTGGCCGGCAGAATGTTAGAACGCCGATCGCCAATCAGCGCCTGGTCGCTCACCAGCCGGCAGTCCAGCTAATAGGTAACATTTCGCAGCAGATGCCAGTCGGACGCGTTCCTAGAGTCTCGCGCAGCCTATCAGAGAATAGGTACGCCCACGTCAAAGAAACTGGCAAGCCATTTCGTTTCTATGTACTTACCCACTCTGTGTCAGTGTTTTGTGCGTATATGTATTTTATACACGTGCCATTATCGCCCTTAACGCAACCCTGCTTCACTGCTTCTGATGCGCAAAATAACTCCTCGTAGTGATTGACATAGACAAAAATAACATACGTATTCTGGTCAGTAACTCACTCTTCATTTTGCAAATGGTAACCATTGTGACGTTCACAGCTAGCAACTGATTCAAAACATTATTTTTTGTTATCACACCCACGGTTCGCCGCTGATAAAGATAGTAAATACATAGACTTCTGGGCGAGGGGCGGATCGTTACGTATATCACAATTCATAAACACAAGCAGGATACATTCAGAATTCAACATGACATTTTAGATTACCTGTTTTAACTGTTATATACTCAAGTATCAGATAAACTTTTTTAAAACTCACGCTGACTGCCTGATGTAGGAAATGCTATTAACATAACTACATAAACACCAACTTTGCAAAAACTACTATTGAGAAGTTCAACTACAAGACAGATAAAAGTGTGTAAAAGAAATGCCGTTTAGGTCCAAAAAATATACACTTCATGCCGGCAGTATTTCACGGAGTTTAAGGAAGGTAAACAAAAAGTCTTTTATACTAAATGTTCTTGCAAGAAGCCGAGGATGTCTGACAACACTCAAGCGAAATGCCTTTTAACCCAAATGCATCAGATTAACTCAAGGTTCCGTGAACTAGGTTATTAGAGTAAACGGTTTTTGAATTTAAAAAAAATATATAGGAGAAATTGCAACTTTGGCGCAAGAGCCTGGGGGCTCGGAGCGTCGGAGCTGTTCATGCTCTGTCATTCCGGTCCCCCAGAGGCCATATTGTCCTCCATGTTGTATCTTAATGACCTTAACCTTGACCTTTGATAATGACTCCGGTAACCTTTAACCTTGAACACCCAAAAAATCCAAAAAAGGTATAACAAATATTTAAAAATTATTAGAAAATGAATTTTAAAAAAAATTAAATTTCCAGAGGTTCCCCACACCCCTCTCCACCCATACTTATTCCACCATCTTGGTAGGTGCAGTCCACCATATTGGTAGGAGTCACAGCCATCATCGTGGTAGGTGCAGCCTCCCGCCATTTTTGTCGGTTTAGTCCGCAATGTTGGTAGGTGCAGCCATCCGCCATATTAATAGGTGCAGCCGTCCTCCATATTGGTCAGTGAATTCCGCCATCTTGGTAGGCGTCACAGCCACCGTCCGCCATCTTAGTTTTTTTTGTTTGTAATTAGTTTATATATTACTGGGTTTTGTCTCTCACCTCCGTTCGACCGCCATCTTGGCTTTTCGTTTGTCATTTGTTTACATTGCTGGGGCTGTCCCCAGAACCGCGCCCAGCAGTCAACTGACATCCTCCACTCCCCCTACCAATATATTTAATTGACCAATTGCCCCACCCCTGATTCTCATTTTTTAATTGCCCCACCTCCTTCCAATATATTTAATTGCTCCACCAATGTTTCTCATTGGCTGATTTCTCGTACGTTTTCGGAAACCTTCGTCCGACCAAGTAGAGGTGTTCACTCGAACTCTACCCCTATTTTTCATTGGCTAATTGCCGCATCCCCTATTAACCCCTCCACCAATTATTCACCTTCGTTCTACTAATTAGTCGGCAGGCCTCCACCCCCATCCCTGATTCTCATAGGCTAACCACATCACGTAACAATCTCTTGGATTGGCTAATTACTAGTGCGTTTTTGGAAACCTTCGTTCCTACCAATCGGCGGCCTACTTTAATCGCAAGGGCGGACTGTTTTTTCCCCTTAACAACTGTTTATAAGACGTACGTTGAGCCCCCTTGGGAAATCAGTCTTTTTTTCGCTCTTAGAAATGTACGCGGGTTGTCTGAGCGGTCATAACATCCTTTTGGCCATTTTGGCATTTGGAAAGATGCGCTCGCTTAGTGTCTGGGACAAATGGGATGAGTTACCGTACCTGCAGAAATAATTTCTCCAGGTCTACGCACCTTACGAAATTTCGACCGTATTCAAATAATTGCCGGTATACCTGCAGCAGGACGAAGACATACGGGACTGCCTCCCGTGCAAGGAGTGTTTCGAGAGCTACACCACCTCGGTTCCAGACACGCCACATCGCAGGGGTTGGTGCAAGGCCCGAACATTTTTGAAACTCGGTGTGTGCATGGGAACTTCAATTTTTTTATATAAAAAAAACATCTAGTGGAAAAAAAATGTTTTGCGACATCCAAGGTTTTTGCTCGTTGAACTCGTATACCATCAAGCAGATTGCCATCTCTTACAGTGGCAAAGACGATAAAACTAAAGTTTTCACTTTTTTACCGCCGTGTCCATGGCAACACCTCGACCGCACCATGCAACAGACGTACCACCTACAGAAGTACGAAACGCACGGTCTAAGGTGGGACAAGGGGAATATTCCGTACGAGGAAATTCCGACTATGCTGGACTTTGCCACAATTCCCTATCACCCTTTGTATGTGTTTGGAGGACGCCAACAGTCGGCGATTCGCAATGCGTGCCCCATAGGAACGAACTTTTTAGACCTTCACAAGCATTGCCGCTGCCCGCTGTTTCGACAGCTCGTCGAGACGTACGCCACAAGACTTCACGAGTCCAAAAATCAAAGATATTTCTGTGCCCGGGCAACACCGAAGCCCTAAGATTGCGGAGTTGTGATAACCCATGGTACATAAAAAATAAAGAGAACTCATTGTACATTTAAAATTAATAGTACGCGTCTAATGCCCTCAGAGACTCAGAGAAGAAAGACGTGTAAAAGGGATATTCATTGTATTATGCAGAATAATAATAACAATAATATTGTAATATGTGTGCAAAAATAAATGTGTTTAAAACAATATATACATTTTTATTTTATCTCGAGTTATGTCCTGCTCACTTAAGATTTAAGAAAAACACTGATGGTAAAGAAAATTATTTAGTAAATCAGTTTTGTAATAATTTTAATAAAATAAGATATTTAGTATGTATGGTTTGTTATAGTTTAAAGAAAAAAATATTCAATGGGATTTTAGCCACCACTAACATAACGTATATATATTTTACGTATACGAACGTAATTATTTAAAAATTAATTAAGGGTTAAGAAAAAATCATGCGCCGTGTACAGATGAGTTATGTTGTTTTCTATAAAGTAAACATGGCTCTAAAAACTTAAAAACCGAGTTAAAACCACTTCGCTACCCCTCACGGTATGCGATACGCACAGTGAAGTATCCCATGCATTCCTCCTAATCCAAGCATAGACGCTCATCATTAAAAACATTTCCTCCCAAGTTTAAATTCAGTACATTAGGAAATGTAGGCAGCGGGAAAAAAAATACCCACATGGTTACTCCACGCGCGGCGATTTTTCTAACACCCATTGTCAGCATATATAATTTTTTTTCGTATAAATAATGCACGTATAGTAAGTTTTGCAGGGGAAAAATTATATACCTTGAGGAGACGCTGTCNTCATGGCTCTAAAAACTTAAAAACCGAGTTAAAACCACTTCGCTACCCCTCACGGTATGCGATACTCACAGTGAAGCATCCCATGCATTCCTCCTAATCCAAGCATAGACGCTCATCATTAAAAACATTTCCTCCCAAGTTTAAATTCAGTACATTAGGAAATGTAGGCAGCGGGAAAAAAATACCCATATGGTTACTCCACGCGCGGCGATTTTTCTAACACCCATTGTCAGCATATAGAATTTTTTTTCGTATAAATAATGCACGTATAGTAAGTTTTGCAGGGGAAAAATTATATACCTTGAGGAGACGCTGTCGTAAAGGTACACCCATCACAAATACAAAATCATAAGAAACCGTTACCTTCGGCNTCGTAAAGGTACACCCATCACAAATACAAAATCATAAGAAACCGTTACCTTCGGCAAACAAATTGCTGTATTTTCATACATTCGTGTGCGCTCGCTCCATTAAGAGATATATCTGATCCGCGGTAAAACACCACCACCACCCCCCTCAGATTCCCACCACACTGCTACGTGATTTTAGGCGAATTAAAAGTGACATGCGAATATGTGTATGTATATGTGCGGCCTCTAATCCGGCAGGTGTGAATATTATTCACTCTTTTTAAATTACGAAAACTAAAACATAGTTTTATTCCCGAGATGCTACTCCACCATGCAACCATGCATATTTATACCCCAATACAAATTCCAGCAAAGACACGCACATACAGCCCTCATTCGCCATCCTTTAACCTCGTCAAGATATTTACGGAAAGACTTCACAAGTGCGAACAAATTAGAGCATGTTGCAGCCAGTGCATTACGGAGATCATGAAATGTTATAGTTGTGTTAATACCTTTAGAATGTAAAAAATTAATTCTATGTAAAATTTTTTTGTAAATAAATTGTGTCTTATATAGATACACCAGTGTCATGAAATCCATAATGACCTCCCTTTCTTCGTTTCACTGCCTTTTGGACGTCTGATTTTTCTTCTTGTGTTTAAAGAATACATGTTTTTGGATATCTTTAGAAGTGTTTAGACCTAAAACCCATACAACCATTTCACGTCTCTGCTTCATATAATTTTATATTAAACACAAAAAATCATACACTGTTACACTCTTGGGTGAGTACATGAGTAACATTACCGCAACATTTTTAACTGGGATACATTAATTATTTATAAGAGCTTCACGCCATAAATATAGTTACTGTCACTGGTGTTATTTACAGAAAAGATGAATATGCTTCATCTCGTGGAAACACGCAGTTTCAGGAATTTCCTTACAAAAAACTGATCATTTTAAGGGAATTAGCATCAGACATCAGATACACGAAGGGCTACTTCAGCAAACGACCGAAGGCACGAACATACAATGTGCACGTATCTTAAGTTTTCACAGTATCCTTCGCCACGTTTATTACGCTGACAATGTCTGCTTGAACATTCAAATCAAGCTGACAGGCACCATTATGAAATGCCTTTGACGTTCACAGTCGCAGGAAAACTAGGTATAAAAAAAATGACACAACAGAAAACATCTAGAACAACTTGGTGCCAAAGTATACGCAAGAAGTAATTTGTCATCCATTTCTTAGAAAGAGCTTATAGCTTTCCTTACGTCAGTGAGATAACTTTCTTCTTCGTCACATATGAATACTTGCAGCTCAATTTTTTGCTTTTCATGGTCCTTTAGTAAGCACACTAGATTTTTAAAGTTTTAAATGATTATTTTCCAAATAGCGGCCATCAACATTTTTGTAAAGTACATCATATCTCGGAAACTATTCAGCCTATTCGAACCGACAGTGGTGTGTTGACAGATCACACAGTCAGTATTAAATCCAGAAACCCATGTATGTATTAGAATTATTGTTACAGTCCTGCATCATATCTCAGCTGGACCGATTGGTGTGAAATCGAGAATTCCTTCCATGCTTAGTGGAAAACTGAAAACGCAAGTCACTCTGTCTCGGAGAGAGAGAAAGAAAGAGAGTGATAGAGAGAAATAGGAAGTCGGGGGAGGGGGGAGGAGAGAGTGTATATATATATAATATATATGTGTGTATTGTATACACAGTCGAATCACATTATTATGACCACCTGCTAGAAGTGCCATCTGCAGTGCGTAGCCCATGACGTATGGCCCGTGACGTGANGAATCACATTATTATGACCACCTGCTAGAAGTGCCATCTGCAGTGCGTAGCCCATGACGTATGGCCCGTGACGTGAGCTGGTGAAGCGGGTTTATACTGTGACCGACAGGCTGGCTGCGCTTCTTGCTGTCATGGATAAGGGAAGCGATANGAGCTGGTGAAGCGGGTTTATACTGTGACCGACAGGCTGGCTGCGCTTCTTGCTGTCATGGATAAGGGAAGCGATTTAACCGAGTTGCAAAAGGGATGATCATCGGCTTTCTGGCCAAGGGGGCAGCATTTCGGAAACAGCTACGTTTGTGAACTGTTCACGTGCCTCTGCGGTAAAGGTGTATCGTTAGTGGACGAATGGCACCATTGGGAATAACCGTCGTGGAAACTGCGGAGCTCCACACGCCATTGATGTCCGAGGTGAACGTAGACTACGACGGTGCGTGAAGGCCAACCGACAGGGTACAGTGGAACAGCTCACCGTCCAAATGAACCACAGACACGTGTATACCACATCAGTTCAGCGAACCCTTCTGCGAATGGGGCTCCGGAGTAGACGGAGGGTGACTGCACCCATGCTGACACAGGTCATCGACGAAAACGACTGGAATTTGCTCGACACATTGTAAAAACGTTTTCATTGCTGCAACACATAATTTGTTGCCGCAAAGAAAAATTTGTTTAAAAATTAACCACTGTACATGCCTCAAACAAAATTTTTGTTTAATGTATATAGTAATAACTATGATAACCTAGCATTTTAGTTACAGTATTGCAGCAGACGCTTTTGCGGTAATATCAGTTACACTGCAAAGAAAGTTTGTGCCCTGTCAAATAAACGTAATTTATAAATAAGAGAAAAGTGACAAATATTTCAAAATAATAATCACAACAAAACTACGGTGTCTCCGAGATTAGAACCCCTCACACCTCGTGTTATTAATCTAACGCCCTGCAACACACGACCACTTCATCTTAATACAACCGGTTTACGTTTGATAGGCATGTTATGTGTGATATTAGCATGGACCAGAATGCAATGCGACCTCTTGGGAAGAATTGAGATTGGTGGTGTGGAGAATCACCGAACTTCAGAATGACATTAAACGTCTACAGGACTAAATTTTCTCATCTGAAGTTTCGTAACTGCAGAATATACTAATTGGTTATGAACGTTTTGCATTGGGACAACAGTTACGTTCTGAAAACTGCAATGTACGACAGAAAACCTTAAAACCGTTACCTTTGATACAAAGTTATATTTATTTACTGCAAACAAAAGCAGCTCAAAGAATGTTTATTTCTTTGCTATAAAGAAAGGTATTCTTGCCATAAAACAAAAAGTATAATGGTAACATTTATTTACATCAAACCTATGTTTCTGTAACCTCTTTGAATTAAAGCTACATTGTGCTGCTGTAAACAAAACAGCCTCAAAGAAATGGCTTTCTTTGTCGTACAGTNCCTCTTTGAATTAAAGCTACATTGTGCTGCTGTAAACAAAACAGCCTCAAAGAAATGGCTTTCTTTGTCGTACAGCAAGCTTATGTTTTTTTTAGAGTGCAGTACGGCGACTGGACCGCTGCTGTTTGATGNGCAGTACGGCGACTGGACCGCTGCTGTTTGACGACGGTTTGCCTTCTCCGACGAGTCACGGTTTCAGCTGCATATAACTGATGGACGTCAGCGTGTCCAGCGAGAAACGTCGTAGAACCGACACTGCATCCATTGCTGGACGAACACAAGGTGATGGGGGCAGTGTTATGGTCTGGGAAATGTTCTCGTGGTATTATCTAGGTCCCATCATCCGTGTGGAAGGCACTCTTGATCGACTTGGTTATGAATCCATTCTCGGCGATCACGTCCACCCGCACAGGATGATTGTCTTTCCTCCGGAGGATGCGATCTTCCAGCACGATGACGCGCCTTGCCACACGGCTAGAAGTGTTCGCACGTGGCTGGAAGAGCACGATCAAGACTTCACAGTTCTTCCCTGACCCCCAAACAGCCCCCATCTCAATCCAATCGAACATTTGTGGGACCACCTCGATCGTCGTGTTCGCCATCTGTCTCCTCCGCCACGCACCTTTCAACAGTTGTGAGACGCACTGCAGACAGCATGGCCCATATGCCCGTGGAGACCTATCAGCACCTGACTGAGTCACTGCCAGCTCGTCTACTTGCTGTCCGTGCTGCGAAGGGCGGTTACTCTGGATACTAGCAGGTGGTCATAATAATTTAAATTTATTTTGTCTGTGTATATGTATATTATATATATGCACAAAGATGAAAAAACTAACAATGCCAAATTAGTATTTTACAAAAAAATCGTATGGTTTATCAATCAGTTATAAAATTACACAATCGACATAAAAATTAGCACAATTTTACGTACTTTGCACGCTCAGTTTCACGGTGTTATGGTGTGATCAGACCTTAGCTGAACGGCTAGTTCGTAACAACGGGCGTGTTTTGGACCTCCCGCAGGCCCCAAGAAAAACCATTCAATCTTAAAGGAGCCCAATTTTCCCCGTACTTTTGCAAAAATCTTTCCCCTTTATAAAACATTGCACTTTAATGGGTGAAAATGGGCTGTATTATTTTAATGTATAGACGAAGGTAAAACTATCTTGTAAAAGTGCACGGAAATGTTTTCCCCGGCTGTGCAGTGACGTGCGGTACGCAGCGAGCGCACAGCCTAGTAAACATGACATTGGCGAAGGTCGGAGCGAGAGGCACTGTGCAATCGATGACGAGCCACGTGCCACGCCGCCTCCTGTAGTTGCTTGTTTACTTCCATCTGCTACCTTTCCATACAGTTTCTAAAACGTTTTCAGCATTTTCCATATTTAGTCCCGCCTGAGTACAATATCCGTTTTATGAAAACTTTAAATCCGAATTGAAATCGATTTCACACCGTGGCAAATGTGCGTGTTTATATGGGCGAAATGGAAGTTATTTTGGCTACAACGAAATTATACCGTTGACCTAAAATTAAGTTTAAGTATTTCCTTTTCTTTAGACCAAATATTTATTCTAAAATTTAATATAATTTTTATGCAACGACGATATAAGGTAAGTACACAATAAAAACAAAAACAATAAACAACAAATGTCTGTATGTAGTACAGAAATGCTACTCGAGAGTGTACGCATTTTAGTTTCAATACGATTTCAGTATTTACGATGCGTGTTCTTAACCCCGACTGAATTCGATCCGATATAACTTTTCTGGTGAAACGGCCTTGTAACTTAATTCGTTTTGAATAACATCTGCACAATGGCGTAATATAGTGGAGCAGTTGGAGCAATTGCTACAGGAACCAGGCTCGAGAGAGGCGCAGAATCTTTGGTTTTTAAAAATGAGCAATTATGAATGACAAAGGAACTGTAAATTTAAAGAACGCTCACCAAAAATGCATTTAATATTACATAATTAATCCTTAAATGATTTTAAATTCTGATTCGGTTAGCTAGTTTGTACTGGGCGAGACATCTTCTAGGCATTCTCTGGCTCACACTTCCGCGAGGTACCTTCCCAAAAACTGTAATAGGTGTTATTGAAAAACTCGCAGACTTTTAGAAAATTAAGAGGCCAAGGATACGGTGGGTTAGCAAAAATGGGTGCGGTCAACACGGGCCTTTAAGCAAGAATCACCACCTAATCATGTGCACTGCTGTGCTCATAACTTACACGTAGTAATAAAATACCTTGTTAAAATATATATTCTTTAAATCGAAGACTTAAGTCTATACGTATTTTTTAGTTCTGTTTTTCGATGGGTCTTGCTAAAAAAAAATCTACATTCGTAGAAAATACTTTCAAAAGGGTTTTTCCAAGTAGATGGTCTAGAATAAATCAAGCACTCGATGCATTTCGTAGTGATTATTTGATGTTCTTAAGACATATATGTACTTAACTTCAAATTTTAAAATCAAGAAAAATATCTCTAAGTACGAGAATTTATAAACGATTTTGAAAATTGTCCTAAAGTAATTCTAATTGTATTGGAAAATGGCGGTTTATATTCTATGGATACTATTTAAAAATTTGCAAAGTGTTGAAGACAACCTAGAATATGCATCTAAAATGTCGTGTTACCTTGGGGACAAGGCAACAAAACTGAGAGAAATACGAATGGCCCGCAATAAAAAACTTGGCGGTCATGTTCTGTGAAAAATTGTAACTTTCACTTTATTTTCCTTACAATTAGTTAAAACGAAAGAGAACCATATTTGATTAACTGCTATAGAATATGGCACTGTTGTCGACAATGAAAAATGATTTCAGATTGACGTGTTTAATCACATGGGTTGTAAATAAAATTTTTGTGAATTTACAATGTTGAATACCTTCGTTTCTAGTTTCTCCATATTATCAATAAATCCTGGAATCAAGCAAACACTTAATTGAAAACTATCCATCTGATGTTACTCCTGGACTAGATACACAGTACAGAATATTTAAAATATGTTTCGCAAGTCACATCATAATACCGAATGCTAGAGTAGCTTTACTGAAGCGCGCGCAAGTTGTGTTGTTAAGTGAGTCGCTGATTTTACTTCCGGTGCCATTGCCTTCATATTATATCGAACATGATGTCCATAGTATGATAAAAGATTTCCTCATAGCTGTATTTTATAACTTTTAGTGACTACATTTTTAATATGTGGGCAATACGCGTCCTTATATTTATATCAATATCGGCTACCAAATTTTATTAACATTTCTTACAATTACTTACGTTTTACGTTTAATTTATTAATAATTTAAATATAACTAAAACGCGATAATTATTACTTCCTTGTATTTTATAAAAGATTTCTAAATACCATCAAAAATCATTTTTAGGCGTTATAAAATATATTTATCTAATAGAAAAGAAATTAAAGCTTATTTAAACAAATAAAAGCAAATTTACAATGAACCATTAATATGTCAGTGGTTAATGTTAATCGCAACTCACGTAGGCCCTATTTAGTTATCAGTGGATGAAGGGGTGGGGCATCGGGGTCGAAACTGATCCAGGGCACTTATTACCTAGTTAAGCCATTTAATTTACATGTACAAATTCAATACGGAAAGTGTACTAAAAAAGTTTTGAAAACGATATGGAAACGTAGCAATGACCAGTCTGCGGGTTGTCGTACTGCGGCGAAGTTTACGACGGAAAAGCGAGGGATGTCAGCCCAAGGCGATAAGCTCGCTGAGCAGTACGTATGGCAATTGGCACATTTTGCAATTTCCAATAAAGTAAAAAAAAAAAACATTGCTATGCTAGCTTTTGATAAACAAAAAACTCACTAGAAATGTTAATGTTGAAAATAAAACTTATTACCACAAACGCTGAACATTTTCAAACTTCAATGTCAGAGTACTTGCTTGTTATGAACAACTTCCAGAAAACGGGAATCGTTTATGATGCGCTGGAAGAATGTGATAGTGTGGCAATGTGATCGTGCTGGCTCAGCTAGCAGCAGTCCTTGTAAAACCTGGTTCTCCTAATGTACAGAAACAAGTGACGTCGAGTGGTCCTTGGAACGTTCAGTTAAATAATTTAAGTCAAGGTGTTCAATTTTCACTAATTTTGTGGAAGTATGAATCGTTGTTTTTGTATTTTTGCTTTCAAGTTGGTGAATTTTGCATTTGTTTTTTATATTTATATTTTCACAGCGACTGGAAACATAAAAAAATTATAGGCTGTCTGAAAATGCACAACTGTAGTATATACACCCATCGTGACTTCCGCTTTGTTTAGGTTAACAGTCTTATTTATTTAGGATTGACTACATAAAAGAAAAATCTAAATGTCACCGTTTTTGTCAACGATTTATAACACGACAGAAACATACTTGATCTATTTCGTGTGTACGTAATTGTGAAACTTAAGTGTTCTGAAATTCGAGATCTGTTGTTATTCACTGTGCACAAAGCTTATTAATATGGCATAAATTAAGAAAATTGTCACGTTACCTCACTGTCTATAAAAAGTGTAACTTATTTATGTCATTTTATCCTTACTTTACGTCAGCTTTGAACACAGCTAACTATTGCATAAAATCAAATCGTAAACAATTATGGTAAATAACTATATACCATCGTCTTAATAAATATTTATGGTAATTACTGACAAAAATGTGAAGACTACAGAATAAACAGTCCCAAGTGGACGTAATTTGTTACACGTTCATGCCATCGCTGGATATGTAAATGATATGTAACGTATAGGGCCACGTTCCTTTTGTTACTGCCAGAAACTGAAGTTACTGACAAATGCTACTTAATGTACTGTGTTGGCGATTAGTCACTGACGGAATGAGTTTTGGCGTCTGGGTTGGAGGCTGAGGATATCAATGATATGCAGGAGAAGCGGTCTCAGTAGTAGCAGACGACCGAAAATGGCAATGGTAAACGATAACTGTAACCTAGAAACTGCAACATTGCTGTATTTTGCCAAGGATGAGAAGAGAGTAAGGATGGGCTAGTATTATATTATTTTCATTTGAATCAAATGCGCATATTAATTTTTTACAAACAAATCCCNATTGCTGTATTTTGCCAAGGATGAGAAGAGAGTAAGGATGGGCTAGTATTATATTATTTTCATTTGAATCAAATGCCCATATAAATTTTTTTACAAACAAATCTCCTAATCATTAAAAACATATCCGTTACTGAATACATGACAACAAACTCGCCGGGTAGAGCGGACGCCATATTGATCAGTAACTTCAGTACTGTCAGAAGCAAAAATAACGTAGCCTAGAGCAGCCACCAGAGTGAATCGTGGTTACACTACGATTACAGTGGTAGTGTTATAAGGTGTATGATGCGGAGCGTCATTTAGTCAGTCAACACAGAAACGGAAAGTCACCGAACCCCGAGTATGCCTTGTAGACCCGGTAGACAACATTACCCGCATTTGATGGAATTTGGTAGAGGTCGCGTAGTGGGTGTGCATGAGGCCGGGAGGACGTATGTTGCAATTGTCAGACATGCGGGACATTCTGATGTCACAGTGGCCCGAAACCACTGAGTACGTGAGGGCACCCACACACATCCTGAAGGTTCTGGTCGACAAAGACCACACCAAGAGATGATCACTTTATTGAGCGCAAGTACTACACAACCCCATGATATCGGCACCTGTCATCTGGGCACAGTTACTGGACACTCCGAGTCGTTCCGTACCATGTCCAGGCAGCTGACATCAACTAGACCACAGTTTCACCGTCCCATGTGTAGGCTGCCGTTAAACATCAGCAGTGGCGGCGGAAATTGTAGTGGTGTCGTAACAGGCACGCATGGAGTGATGACGTGTTGATTCACATCACTTTCAGCGATGAATGTCAATTCTGCACCAACATGGATGACCGTAGTGTGCGAGTATGGCGACGCCGAGGGGAGAGAACATATCGTGCCAATGTTGCGGATAGACATGCCGGCATCACTCCTAGCATCACGGTGCGAGGAGCTACTGGGCTTGACTAAAGGTCACCTCTGCTAGTGATTTAGGGGACCCCAGCGGCAATTAAGTACGTCAGTGACACACTACGTCATCGTGTGCTACCCCTCGTGAGACAGCACCCTGGTACTAGTCTGTCAACAAGCCAGCGCTCATCTATATACGGTAAACGTGTCAATGGAATAAATCTGCATCATTTTGGGGTATTCTAGTGGCTAGCAAGCTACCAAGATTTCCCTTTATATAACATGTTTATGACCTGCTTTGAAGTTAACGCCGACCCGGTGCTGATCTGCAGGATATCGAGGACCAATTACAACAGTTTTGAGCTAAATTGCATAAAGATAGGATACAACGACTGTAAGACTCCCTTACGAAATTAATCGGTGCGTGTGTCTAGGCCCGAAGGGTACTACATCCTTGTAATAAAGTCACATGACATTTCATTACGCAGTTTCATTTCATTTCCACCACCCCTTATATGTGTTCAACTTTTTTAATTACTGAGTGTATTTGAGTCACATAATATTCAGTATAGCCTACGGCTTTTATTTACCAAACGTGTAACATAAATTGCTCTCCTTAATTATGTTTATCATTAGATATGAGAGAGAACATTCACCCCCCCCCNCAGAAAAATTGGTATAAATATAAGATTTATTTACAAAATACGAAAAACAAAATAAGAGGTAACGAACTCCGAACACGTTAGAACACGACCAGACCGAATACCTACATTTAATAATTTTTTCTTCTGTCAGCGACATGCGATTTTATGAAAACATATTTTGTACCACGCACAAAGGCCAGGAAAATATAAAACCATTAAGAGTCCGTGATTTTTTTTCTTCAAAAAATATGAAAATCACTCCGCCTTAAAAATATATTTTTTCGTTATCGTTTAAACTTTAAAACACTTCGAATTAAAAATATATATTAATTGTTATAAATCGATGTGATAAAATAATAATATAAAAAAATTAACTCGCTTGTGGAAAGATGTACGTAGCTGAATAGTGAAGACGACAGATGATCAGCGATGCACAAAAATCTCCGGCAGGATGATTCTATGCTTGTCGTTACCTTCCGCAATATGAAGGTGAAAAGAGCAACATGCCTAATCTTCAACCACGGAAGTAAGCTTTCCTCGCCTGAAAATTCACCGGCCATGCCAGGAATCGAATCCCCGACCTTCCATCTTCCAGTAGTGTCTCCTGACCACTACAGCAAACAGCCCACCAATATAATTCAGCAGGGAACTAAACTGAGTTAAGTCAGAAATTCCGAAGTTTCAGACAGTTTTTCACGAACACATCGACTGATATTTCGGTTACAGCAATATTTATAAATAATGTCAACGATAGCATGTCTTAAGATTTTGAACACCGCGTACCTTTTAAAAGCAACACTACAACTGAAGAACTACCAAGATCCATTATATGTCTTGGACTAATTACGGCCCCTTAACAAAGTATTGTACTGCGTGTAATTAACACTTTATGGATAAGAACACTGAACCTGCTCGATATAAACTATTTTTTATTCAGTTTTCACTGTAACATCATATCAAACTACTATCTCTCATCGCTTATATTTCGTTAGTTGAAAAAGGAAAGCTACATACTTGTAACACAACAAAAACCTTTGCGATCAGAACTTAAAACTATAAAATTTCGAAACTATTTTTAAAAGAAGAAATCGGGAACAATTTCGACATTAAATATAACCTAAAGCACCGGGAACGTAAAACATAAAGATGGTAATGATTTTTTTAAAACAAATATTTCAAACCCCGAAGAATACAAAAAGTTATCATCTGTTACAAACCAATGACACCAATGTTTATTGTTTTAAAGCAAATGTGAAAGTTTCCGATTTAAAAAAAAGTTTTGGTAGGGAAACAGAAGTTGGCTACACATTTTGCTGTTAAAAATTAGTATTTTTGAAACGTGGGGGGTGGGGGGGTACAGTAGAAGGACGATGCCGGTACTTACGTAGTCGAATGCGGACGACAGAACGCGAAGCTGCCCTCACGGAGGTCAGAGAGACTCTGAGTGCGTAGCGGCGGTGGTGAAACGTAGGAAGCCGTGGGGAAGAGCTATAATTAGATTTGGCAGCGGATTCGTCTGAGCGTTTAAGCGTCAGAGAACTGAGTCCTACGTCCTTTTTATCGGCATGATCAACCCCGAACTAGGCTAGTGCAATTTCTTTCTTCACGCACACTTTGCTCTAGGAACTATACGTCGTTAGGGCACAGGTGCACTCCATTAACACCGTCACGTGATATTCACTTCAACGCAGTATAAAAATTAATGAAATATCGAACGTTAAGCGAACTTCATGATTTTATACCGTTATTAAAAAAAAGTATAAAACTGTACGTCAACACGCTTATAAAGAAATACTCATCGTCAGAAGAGCAAATCCTTCAATTAAAATTGTAACTAAAAATTACTCAAATTTGGGGAGTTTTTTATTATACATATCTATGTTTTAAAAAAATAATTATTTTCAAGATGTAAAAAAAAATACAAACTGATCGCTTCTAGATTCAGGCCCTTGACCAAGCCCAGAGAGGCCAATATTATATTCTGGGTTGTGTCAGTGATTATGAGAAAAATAAACTAAACTAACGAGACTACAGCTAAAGCCGACAGCCATGTTAATAGATCCACACTCGTTACACAAGATAATGATCACATTTTTTCATATATTTTGACCTTATGCCTTTTGGTGAATGCTTAAATATAAAATCTGCACCTATGGAGAGACATCGATAATTGTTATGAATCACCAGTCAGTTGTGTTTTTACAACATATTTATTATATTGCATACACATGAGCAGTTGACATGCACTATAAGTAGGATTTTATTTCCTTTATTTTCCAATTTATTTCCAAGTAGTGCCATATGTTGCTTCTATATATGTATCGTGTATATCGCCCCTCAATCACCGACAGTAAAAAAATTACCTACTGCTAAAATTTTTCCTAACTAAAATGTTTCGGAAAATTTCACCCTTTATGGATGGAAAACGCACGTTACACATTTCAGCCTACAAANGTATATCGCCCCTCAATCACCGACAGTAAAAAAATTACCTACTGCTAAAATTTTTCCTAACTAAAATGTTTCGGAACATTTCAGGCTTTATGGATGGAAAACGCACGTTACACATTTCAGCCTACAAAAAAAAAAAAGTAGATAAACAGATAGTAACAATAGATTTTAAATCAAATTTTTGGAGCCTCAAAGAAAATCTATATACTCCCTTGCATTAGCAGAACACAGATTCTTAGAGATATTATTTATAATGTACAACGTGTATCTAAAACATACTGACAAATTTGATAGGTTATTCCTGAGGCGGATAGAAAAAGATTGAGATAGGCAACACATGGTCCAGGTCAAATAGCAAGGGCGGTAGACTCTTCCAAGGTTTGTGCAACAATAAATTATCATTTAATGTCATATTTAGGAAACTGCTTCCGGGGACAGAAAAAAAGTAATGATTACAAATAATTATTTAGACCATAATAATTAATAAATTGAATGTAGTGTACATGTAATCCACCCCCATTATGCTGAAAGGGGGCGTGGTCACCCTAATTTCTGCAATTAAACGTATGTCACGAGAAACATTCTCTATTTTTGACTAGAGATTATGAAATGCCGACAAAATTAGTAACCTAAATGTGTCTTTTGCAAAAATTGTCTAACTCTCACCCCTTTCGAGTAAAAATTACGTGTTTGATTTCACAGAAAGTCTTACTGCCTGCCAGGTAGGCAACCAGTATAACTGTCTGCGATATTGTCGTGCGTCATGGTTGTCCCCCACTCACATTATCAGTACTGTAGTTCCCCTTCCTAACAGAGAAGAGGACTGTACAATAAAAACCCACACTTCACTGCACGTAGCATGCATTCTACTATAAGTCAACATGGCGAAGTATACGAACTCAGAAATGACAGACATGGTTCTACTTTACGGTGAAGGTAAAGGTAATGCACGAGCTTCTGTACGATTGTACCATGAGAAGTTTCCAGCGCGGTGGCAACCTCATCACGATTCCTTCACAAACTGTCACTGAGAGACTGCGTGAAACAGGCACGGTTAAAGCTAAGCTTCATCCTTTTTACAGAAATTCTTCGTTTTCATGTCATAATTTCGGAATCATAGAAATTGCTGACAATGCACGATTATAGGAATTTACAGTTTACGAGATGTTAAATATTTTGTGCATAATTTCAGTTGTTGTAAAAAGACGAGAACATATTTGTATTTTATTAATACATTCTCGACAGTTTACAGAAAGCAAATAACACAATTAAGTTACGAGGTGGGTCCAGTCACCCGAGGAATGTCCATGCACCAAATGTGGAAGAAGTTCCAAGTTGTGGATGAAACCCCGTCAACAAGCACCCGAACCATTGCTCACGGATTGGATGTGTGTCCCATTACACTGTATGGCGTGTTATGCACGAGCAGCTACTGTATGCCTACCACGTGCGAAAGGTGCAGGTATTGGAACCAGCAGATTTCGCTCCTCCACGTGCTTTTTTCGCAGTGGTTTCTACACTGGATAGCCTAAAAAACTGGCATATGCGTGCGTATGCAAATGACAGAGGTATGGAACAAATCAGAGTAACGCGATGCGGTCAGTAGCGCCTATATAAGACAACAAACGTCTGGTAAAGTTGCTAGATCGGTTACTGCTGCTACAATGGCAGGTTATAAAGATTTAAGTGAGTTTGAACGTGGTGTTATAGTCGGCGCACGAGAGATGGGACTTAGCATCTCTGAGGTAGCGATAACATTTGGATGTTCGCGTACGACCATTTCACGAGTGTGCCGTGAATATCGGGAATCCGGTAAAACATCAAATCTTCGACATCGCTGTGGCCGGAAAAAGATCGTGAACGAACGGGACACACGACGACTGAAGAGAATCATTAAAAGTGACAGACGTGCAACCCTTTCTCAAATTGGCGCAGATTTCAATGCTGGGGCATCAACAAGTNGCATATTGCTATCCCATGACTTTTGTCACCTCAGTGTAATTGATTTATTCTGCCACCATTAAAAAATATGCCTGGTTCTCTTAAAACATGTATGTTTACATAGCCTAGCAAAGCACTATTTGGTTGCAAAATTTTATGGCTCTGATTGATTGGTCCCGAAATATTGGATTGAAAACTTCAAATTTCGTATTGTGCTATCTTCATAAATGGCGACNGCTCTGATTGATTGGTCCCGAAATATTGGATTGAAAACTTCAAATTTCGTATTGTGCTATCTTCATAAATGGCGACTAAAAGGATAAGTACTAGAAAATTCAATGTTTGTCATCGATACTACTAGAATATACAGTTTACATAAATCGGTGGAAATCGGTATATTGGTGCCCGAGATGTGGCATGAAAATCAGATATATTCATGTAGTGTTATCTTCATAACTAATGGTCAAAAAGATTATGTACACTGGAGAGCCAAAAGAATAGGTGTAGGCGTGAGTGTGCAAATAACAGAGGTGTGGANCACTGGAGAGCCAAAAGAATAGGTGTAGGCGTGAGTGTGCAAATAACAGAGGTGTGGAACCAATCAGAGTAACGCGATGCGGTCAGCAGTGCCTATATAAGACAACAAACGTCTGGCAAAGTTGCTAGATCGGTTACTGCTGCAACAATGGCAGATTATCAAGATTTCAGTGAGTTTGAACGCGTTGTTATAGTCAGCGCACGAGAGATAGGACATAGCATCTCCGAGGTAGCGATACAATTTGGATTTACGCGTACGACCATTTCACGAGTGTACCGTGAATATCGGGAATCCCGTAAAACATCAAATCTGCGACATCACTGCTGCCGGAAAAAGGGCGTAAACGAACGGGACATACGACGGCTGACGAGAATCATTATCCGTGACAGACGTGCAACCCTTTCTCAAATTGGCGCAGATTTCAATGCTGGGGCATCAACAAGTGCCAGCGTGCGAACTATTCAACGGAACATCATTGATATGGGCTTTCGGAGCCGAAGGCCCACTCGTGTACCGTTGTTGACTGCACGACACAAAGATTTGCGCCTCGCCTGGGCTCGCCACTACCGCCATTGGACTGTTGATGACTGGAAACACGTTTTATGGTCTGACAAGTCTCGTTTCCAATTTTATCGGGCGGATGGACGTGTACGGGTATGGAGACATTCTCATGAATCCATGGACGCTACATGTCAACAGGGGACTATTCAAGCTCGTGGATGCTCTGTCATAGTATGGGGCGTGTGCAGTTGGCGTGAAATGGGACCCCTGATACGTCTAGATACGACTCTGACAGGTGACAGATACGTAAGCATCCTTTACGATCACCTGTACCCATTAATTTCCATTGTGCATTCCGACGGACGCGGACGATTCCAGCAGGACAATGCGACACCCCACACGTCGAGAGTTGCTACCGAGTGGCTCCTGGAACACTCTTCTGACTTTAGACATTTCCATTGGCTACGTAAATCACCAGACATGAACATTATTGAGCATATCTGGGATGCCTTGCAACGTGCTGTTCAGAAGAGATCTCCACCGCCTCGCACTCCTATGGATTTGTGGACTGCCCTGTAGGATTCATGGTGTGAATTGCCTCCTGCATACCTTCAGACATTAGTCGAGTCAATGCCACGTCGTCTTGTGGCACTTCTGTGTGCTCGCGGGGCCCCTACACGATATTAGGCAGGTGTACCTGTTTTTTTGGCTCTTCAGTGTACAGCAGTGCACAGTAGTTCCTCATCTTACTTCCAATGTATTGTTTACTGATGAAGCCACATTCACGAGAGTCATTTATTTTAACATCATGCACAGTCACATGTGGGACGACACCAATCCTCGTGCAACCGCCTTCACAGCCAACCAACACAGATTTTATGTGAACATCAGAGAGTGCATTGTGAATGATCATCCCATTGGGTCGTAATTGATGCCACAATGAATTACTGGTCAGATATACTGCCAATTCCTGCAATTTACGATGTCAGGTTTCCTCGAGGATGTGCCGCTCGTGGCCCGGAAACGTATGTGACTTCAAGACGACGCTGCCTCTCCACATTATACAAGATCTGAACGTGATCACCTCAACATGGAATTTTCAGCACGGTGGATTGTTAGAGGTGGGCTTGTTGCGTGGCCAGCACGCTATCCAGACCTAATCCACTAGACTTTTCCTATGGGGGTTCATCAAGGCTGTGGTGTATGACACACCCATTGATACGGAGGAAAATCTGTTAGCCAGGGTTATGGCTGCCTGTGACAAGGTTCAAAATACATCGGGTATTTTAGAAAGGGTACATCAGTCTTTCATACGCCGAATTAATTGTTGCAATGAGTTTGGCGGCCACCATTTTTAACACTTGTTGTAAAGTTGCTTCTGATGGTACGATATTAAACTAGTAGTTCAAGAATTTCAATATATTTTCTGATTTATTTACTCCTAATAGTGAGAATATCCCACCGAACTGTTATTTGAACAACTCACTAATGTAAGACCACACCCACAGTTGCGGGAAACTCATTCCACTACGGAGAGGTAGGCAGGCAGCTGGCAGGCAGTAACACTCCTCTGTGAAATCAAGCATGTAATTTTTACTCGAAAAGGGCGAAAGTTAGACACTTTTTGCCAAAGACGCGTATTTTGCTAATTTTGCCGGCATTTTATTATCTCTAGTAGAAAACAGGAAATTTTTCCTGTAACATAGGTTTTTTTCTCAGAAATATGGGTGGCACACCCCCTTTCAACATGATGGGGGTGGGTTAAATGTACGCGACATTCACTTTATTAATTATTACGGTCTAAATAAATTATTGGTAATCATTAATTTTTTTTGCTCCGGATGCAGTTTTTATATATGACAATAAATTATAATTTATTGTTACAGAAACCTTGGAAGCGTCTACAGCTATTGCTCTTTGACCTGGACCATGTGTTGCCTATCTCAATATTTCTATTTCCACCTCAGGAATAACCTATCAAAATTTGTCAGTATGTTTTATAGATACACGTTGTATACGCTGGCAGATTCCTTTGTATAATGTATACTTGCATTACCTGTTTCTACACAATTAAACGCTTGTATATTTCTATGCCTTCATGTAACAATATCTATCTATGCTTGCATAATCCTATACTTGCATTTTCTTATACAACGCGGTAGACCGCGGTGGTGTAGTAGTCAGGCTAGTCACCTCCCACCAAGGCGAACCGGGTTCGATTCTTGGTAGAGTCACCTGGATTTTCGCATGTGGAAAACGTGGCGGACGTTGCCGTTTACCGACGGGAGTAGTATAATTTGGTCCGTTCATGCATAATGCGATCTGGGATAGAAGCTGGAGCTGGCCGGCCACCATGTTGTGGCGTCACCTGGACGCAATCTTGAATCCATGTGACCTTCAACTCACTTCCACGACCTTGACCCATGCTTAAAAAAGTACCTCAAAAATCATAAGATACCTCTAAAAATATACAAAAAATTATACCTGAAAAACATACCTCAAAATGTGTTTATCAATGTGTTCATGCCAAACACAAACGGAACAACAATGCAACGTCGCAACCGAGTAACAAATCGACGAAATTTATTGCCCAGAAATAGTTGGTATGCTGAAAAGTGTAATTGGCTACTTTTTATCTCGAGAAAATATCTAACAAAAATTACTCAGTGTGTAATTTTCTTTAATCATTCTATGTTAAAAGACATACCAATTGTAGTTTTAAAAATTGACAATTATGCCTCGCAAACGAAAACCAAGTCCTTCAAGAACATCGTCTTAAGCACAAGCGAAAAGATTCGCTCGATTGCAAGAGTCTTCAGAAGATGCCGAACTGAGAATACAAGAGCAAGCACAGCGAAAAGCTGCTTTGAGAGCCGCTAAATTGCCTGCTCAGATTCAGGAAAGTCTCGAAGAACAGGCCGCACGCCAGGAACATCTCAGGATATTAGAGACACCTGCCGACACTCAACTCCGTCGAGATGTACAGGCTGAGCGTCAAGCACTATTAAGAGCCTCCGAAACGCCTGCTCAGACACAACTACGACTGGAAGAACAAGGGTATCCGAAACACCTGAACAGTCACAGGAGAGAAGAAACGCAAACGCGGAACTCCCAGCGGAACGTCGACGAGCTGTTCAAAGAAACACTTAGTCTGTATTCAATGACGCGACATTTCATTACGATCACTTAATTGATTATAAGTATCACAGACTTATTGTTATCGGACTCACGGAGAAGTAGTGCTGGTTTTATAGTGCTTTCAAATGGAAAGATGAGTGGAATTCCAAAATGATATCCCTCTTCCTACTCTTGTCCCTTGCTATAAATCAACAGGTATTGTAGGGCGTCATAAAACTTATGAGTGTCGGCTACCCGTGTCAACGTATTATAATGTGCTCGCAGGACAATGTCTCGTGATGAGAACCAGTCGCCGCTCACCACTGCAGCGATTTCATTAATAAAAGGTGCATTGTAGCGCCTCTCATGCTCCCCACGCGGATTTTCTAGGGCAATTTTATCATATAGTAGGTGCGCTTTTTCCAGCTGTCAATGAACAGCGTAAATTATTGCAGGTATATTTCATTTGTGACGAAGAAATTGAAACAATCGGCCGCTGCCAATTTATTAAAGGAGTTGAAAGAGACACGGTGTTAAAAATTTTTACTTGGTGAGCAGGAGAGCCTCCGAAAACTCACTTTTTGTATGACGTTGATAAATCACAGCGCTTTTTAAATCGGATCAGTAAGTACAACTCATGTTTCCAAATTACATCTTTTGGAGTTGACAGAGATAATAATGACCGGATTTCAACTTCCGCGTGGTGCAGACAACTTTTTCATCAATTTCTGGTCGACATATATATCAAAGTAAACACGATACCTCAAAAATCATACCTCTAAAAATATTCCTCAAATAAAATATCTAAAAAAATTATCTCAAATGTCTTACCTCAAAATCACACCCAAAAACATACCTCAAAAATATACCTCAAAAACTTACTCAGAAATTATACCTTAAAAATATACTTCATAAATCGTACCGAACAGTTGTGGCCCGGTGACATGGTGCATTATCATCCACAAAAATTCCATCGTTGTTTGGGTACATGAAGTACATGAATGGCTGCAAGTGGTCTCCAAGTAGCTGAACACAACCCTTTCCAGTCAATGATCGATTCAGTTGGACCAGAGGACCCAGTCCATTCCATGTAAAAACAGCCCACACCATTATGGAGCCACCACCAGCTTGCACAGTTCCTTGTTGACAACTTGGGTCCATGGATTCGTGTGGTCTGCGCCACACTCGAACCCTACCATCAGCTCTTACCAACTGAAATTGGGACTCATCTGACCAAGCCACGGTTTTCCAGTCGTCTAGGGTCCAACCGGTATGATCACGAGCCCAGGAGAGGCGCTGCAGACGATGTCGTACTGTTAGTAAAGGCACTCGAGTAAGTCTTCTGCTGGCATAGCCCAGTACAGTCAAAGTTCGCCGCACTGTCCTAACGGACACGTTCATCGTACGTCCCACATTGATTCCTGCGGTTATTTCACGCAGTGTTGCTTGCCTGTTAACACTGACCATTCTGCGTACACGTCGTTGGTCTCGGTAATTAAGTGCAGGCGGTCGGCCACTGCGTTGTCCATGGTGGGAGGTTATGCCTGAAATTAGGTATTCTCGGCACACTCTTGACACTGTGGATCTCGGAATGTTGAATTCCCTAAACATTTCCGAAATGGAATGTCCTATGCCTCTAGCTCCAACTACCATTCTGCGTTCAAAGTCTGTTAATTCCCGTCGTGAGGCCATAATCACGTCAGAAACCTTTTCACATGAATCACTTGACTACAAATGAAAGCCCAACCAATGCACTGCCCATTTATACATTTTGTACGCGATACTACTGCCATCTGTATATTTGAATATTGCTATCCCATTACTTTTGTCACCTCTGTGTATATAACAACACTGAATAAATTAAGGTCCCCCCTCATATTTATTATTTAATTAATGACGAAATCTGTGCTATGGTGATGGCCCTTCAGATGCTTCATCACATTCATGTTGATTGTCACTTTCATGATTTTCGATATCACTATCAAAATATCCTTATATAAATAATATATACGCACTGAAGAGCCAAAAAAACTGGTACAGGCGTACGTATGCAAATAACTGAGGTATGGAACCAATCAGAGTAACGCGATGCGGTCGGCAGCTAGATCGGTTACTGCTGCTACAATGGCAGGTTATCAAGATTTAAGTGAGATTGAACTTGGTGTTATAGTCGGCGCACGAGAGATGGGACATAGCATCTCCGAGGTAACGATAACATTTGTATGTTCGCGTACGACCATTTCATGAGTGTGCCGTGAATATCGGGGATCCAGTAAAACATCACATCTTCGACATCGCTGCGGCCGGAAAAAGATCGTGAAAGAACGGGACAAACGACGACTAACCCTTTCTCAAATTGGCGCAGATTGAATTTGTTGACCGCCCTGTAGGATTCATGGTGTGAATTGCCTCCTGCATACCTTCAGACATTAGTCGAGTCCATGCCACATCGTCTTGNACACGATATTAGCCAGGTTTACCAGTTTTTTTGGCTCTTCAGTCTATATATATCCTCGTCATCCTGTGTTGCTTCATTTTGCTACAACCATAACTACTGCAAAACCCATACACTTTGGAGCACTGTAAACAACTTCTGCGGCACTCACAATTCCGTTCGAATCCTGACTTGCAGTTTTGCGTAATTATATGTATAATGTGTTGAGTAGTTGCTTCCTTAAGTTTTGGAACAGGCTTAAGGTAACTATTTTCAACCTTCCAAACTCATTTGGTAGGTGGAAGATCAACACCTCGCCACTGTTGCTTTTGGTAAAACACATGAAGTGAGTGTTGCTTGGCTGATGCAGATGTTGGTGTGACTGCAGCTAAGTTGAAGTTTGCAGTGAAAGGTTGCTTCTAAACTTTTTTTAAATACCTTCGGTACCTGGCCATTGCTGCCTGGCTTCTCTACATATATAACTAAGATAAAGTTTTTTTCCTGACATAGAGACCTCTTCCCCTGATAATGCTTAGTTGTTGAATACTTCCATTCTATCATGCAGAGCAGCGTTGCACTTAAGTTTCTGAAATGCACATTATTTCCCTTTTCAGAATGGAGGCGGAATCGTTTTACATTCTGTAGTTGCATGATGGAAGAGAATATACCTTTATATGTCCCCCAAAACGTTTGTAATCCACAGCTGCTGTATACTTTGTTTGGACGATTCTTTGTACTTGGCTTAAGCATCTTTATGTCCTTGTATTTGTTGTTAGATAGTGCAATGAGGAGTACAAGCAAATCTGTATCGTCACCTACTATTACAGACTGAAGCCCTGAGTCTATCAGTGAAGCTGCTGCAGCAAATACTAGGTGCAAAGTGGAAAAATAAGCTTTTCTCAAAAACTGTCTACTGCCTTTGTGCGGAAAAATTGATTCTACAATCCATCCAGGGAGCATCAGAATTTTATTCTTCAGCATCTAGTTGAAGGTAAGAGCTACCTTTTTTTATACTACGTTATTTAGAGGTTGATCATTCCATGCTCCAGATTTCTTCTTCCCATCGATATATTTGATACATAAAACTGTTAAATTATTAGAAAAAAACTATGGTCTTGTGACTGAAAACTTATAAATGCAGTCTCCACATTGTTACGATGCAGTTCACCCAGCTGTGCATGCCAGTTCCTAAAAACAACTGTATTGGTGGCTGATCTTTTTCTGCTTGGGTACTTTAGTGCTTGTTATTATAAGTATTTTATATACTCTACAACTTTTTTTTGAAACATTTTTTAAAAATAATGCATGGCTGAGGCGCATTTCGCAAAAACAACAGTTTCCCGGAAAACCACAGTATTATTGTATTTTGAAATATTTTGGATTTTAATTTATAATTTTTAAGTTGATATTTTTGTAATATTTGGAATGTCCATTTAAAGGGGAATAATTAAAACAAAAGCACATCTCTACGACTAATGAGAATCTCACAATATAATTTTGAATAAATGCTACAAAAAATTCAACATGACCAACTCTAGATTCAAAATAGCGGAAAACCCGTTTTGGGATTTCTTGGGACTTTTGTATAATGAGTTGGGGCACTTCTATAATACACTAGTAAAGGTTTCAGCTTGTTGTTTTGAATCTGTGGGTCAAACTCTAGTTTGACTGGACTGTAATATATTTTTAAAATATTAATCTAATGGTGAACAGGCGCTGCAATATAAAACCGTTAACTACTCATAAAAATTCCCACGAAATACTGCTCAACCTAATGCCTATAAGCATTACAATGCATTGCATTGTTTATAATAGCAAAATCTTTCCTTTACATAAGATTCGCGTAAAATACACTGAAGAGCCAAAAAAACTGGTACAACTGCCTAATATCGTGTAGGGACCCCGCGAGCACACAGAAGTGCCACAAGACGACGTGGCATGGACTCGACTAATGTCTGAAGGTATGCAGGAGGCAATTCACACCATGAATACTGCAGAGCAGTCCACAAATCCATAGGAGTGCGAGGTGGTGGAGATCTCTTCTGAACAGAACGTTGCAAGGCATCCCAGATATGCTCAATAATGTTCACGTCTGGTGATTAAGGTGGCCTATGGAAGCGTCTAAAGTCAGAAGAGAGTTTTTGGAGCCACTCGGTAGCAACTCTCGACGTGTGGGGTGTCGCATTGTCCTGCTGGAATTGTCCGCGTCCGTCGGAATGCACAATGTACATGAATGAGTATAAGTGATCGGACAGGATACTTACGTATCTGTCACCTGTCAGAATCGTATCTAGACGTATCAGGGGTCCCATTTCATGCCTACTACACACGTCCCTTACCATGACAGAGCCTTCATCAGCTTGAACAGTCCCCTGTTGACATGTAGGGTCCATGGATTCATGAGGATATCTCCATACCCATACACGTGCATCCGCCCAATACAATTGGAAACGAGACTCGTCAGACCAGGCAACGTGTTTCCAGTCATCAACAATCCAATGGCGGTGTTGGTGGGCCCAGGCGAGGTGTAAAGCTTTGTGTCGTGCAGTCAACAACGGTACACGAGTGGGCCTTCGGCTCCGAAAGCCCATATCAATGATGGTCCGTTGAATAGTTCGCACGCTGGCACTTGTTGATGCCCCAGCATTGAAATCTGCACCAATTTGAGAAAGGGTTGCACGTCTGTCACGTTTAATGATTCTCTTCAGTCGTCGTGTGTCCCGTTCGTTCACGATCTTTTTCCGGCCACAGCGATGTCGAAGATTTGATATTCTATTGAATTCCCGATATTCACGGCACACTCGTGAAATGGTCGTACGCGAAAATCCAAATTTTATCGCTACCTAAGAGATGCTAAGTCCCATCTCTCGTGCGCCGACTATAACACCACGTTCAAATTCACTAAAATCTTGATAACCTGTCATTGTTGCAGCAGTAACTGNTCTTTTTCCGGCCACAGCGATGTCGAAGATTTGATATTCTATTGAATTCCCGATATTCACGGTACACTCGTGAAATGGTCGTACGCGAAAATCCAAATTTTATCGCTACCTAAGAGATGCTAAGTCCCATCTCTCGTGCGCCGACTATAACACCACGTTCAAATTCACTAAAATCTTGATAACCTGTCATTGTTGCAGCAGTAACCGATCTAGCCACTTTGCCAGACGCTTGTTGTCTTGTACATGGTGATTCTAAAATCATGGGACAAACATTGAGGGGTGGTAGAGCTCCCTTAAACAAACAATTATTGAATAGGTATATATGTGCGGAAGTGACGCGTTGAGGCACAAACACAAAAACATAACACATTAACGGAAACATAAAATGTTCATTAGCAGCATACTTAACGAGTGATTCCGTACAGAAAATGTTAAAACAGTTGCTGGAAATGCATCCACCAACAGTCACGCATGCTTGGCGACCTCTACATATGGCGTTATTGGCTGACAATGGTGGTGTGCGTGATATACCCGGCGTATTTGAATCTGTTCGCCAATCACTCCAACGATGCTACCAAGCTTGCATTACTGTTGGTGGTAGCAATTTTGAGCAATAATGATAAACATTGCTGTAAGAAGGCATTTAGCGGCGACGTGGTAAATAAACAATGTGTTGCATTTTATGCATTATTTTTGTGTTTGTGTCTCAACCCATCACTCCCGCCCATATATTCCTTAACAATAATTGTTTGTTTTAGTGAGCTCTACCACCCCTCAATGTTTGTCCCATAATTCTAGAATCAACCTGTATACGCGCTGCCGACCGCATCGTGTTTCTCTGATTGGTTCCATACCTCTGTTATTTGCATACGCACGCCTATACCAGATTTTTTGGCTCTCCAGTGTATATATAAAGGTTAATAAACAACTGTATTAAACCTGTGTATAAATGTTTTCTTTTTACACTTACTGCTATATATAACAGCATTAGGAAGTTTCAAACAAGAAGGTTTTGAAAGTGATGTAGTTACACAAAAAAACTTTAAAAATTCATAACAAATACCTTGGTACATCTATTACTCCCGACAGTACCCTTCAGTTTGTTAGTACAATTGCAAATAATCATTTTACATATTTCTCACTACAAAATACTAAATCTCAGAAAGAGAAAAAAATTTCAACACTATGTCTATATTGGTTAAAGTAAGTTAAATAAAACTCATTATTTAAACATGACAAGTCTGTCTATCGCCATCATTCCAAATGTATATCACACATCCAATTCAGTAATCCCGCATGCCATTCTCACTCTCCACTGCACCGATACTCTGCTGGCTCGTCGCTTCGCTGTCTTCGCACACCCAGTGCTTAAGGTCGCGCAATTCTTCCAAGCGCTAAACTGTTGGCTCAGAGGCCCGTTACAGTATAAATAGTCTTGCTGGTCTGATCTAGAATTGTTCCCACACCCCGAGTTATGCTTAGAAACGATGGGACAATTGACAGAACATTATTTCAACGAAAACCCTAGAAATTCTATCTGCTAATGATCAGGAGCGTGCGAGTTCCGATAGGCTTATCTCACACACATGGCAGGTCGCCTTTGTTAACCACAGCTTGCTTCTCGTATTACCACACCGTCCTTGATACACTGTTTCACTCGCTCAAGTGGTAAAATGTAAAGGGAGTAATGCGGATAAACAACATGCAACACTGCCCTCTCCTCAAGTCCGTTTGTCCCGAACAGACTCTGCAACATCCGGACCTTCGTAGAATTCCAGTCGATGTGGGCAGCCTTCGGCTTCGCCCGAGAGCCTTGGCGACAAATCCGAAATACCACATAATTTATGTTATTCAGAATCCTGTAGGGATTCTTCAGAATCCTTCCCGAAATTTCTGCAGTTTCGGGAAGTACCATTTTCGAATGTGGGTTGTACAGCCACACTAGTTGTCCTCCTTGAAATACCTCACCCGGCATTCTCCTGTCATACCGGGTCTTCATCCTGTCACTATATCTTAAAGGCTCTTGCTATGTATGAAAAACCATTAATAATGTTGGAAACTCTATGTATGTTCCTCTGCTGCTGTGTTGGCCTCGTTACCTAACATCGAGTTAGGCAATCAATAAAAAGTTTTTTTTTGCTGCATGCCTAGCAATTTTCAAGTTTTCTGTATGCCCTTGTTTGTAGTAGTGCTGGAATATCTCTATCTATTGTAATATGGTCGTTGGTGCCTTACAGAAGGACTGCTCCTTTCATTATCGGTAATAAATGATAATGCAACTATAGTATTCACCTCGCATGTTCTGTTAGGCTAAGTCTACCAATCTGAAATGTGTGATGAAGTGAGGGCTGTGGCAGGATCCTTGACCGACTCACCCTGAAGCACTGGTAGCGCCTGTCGACTGCTTGATTTTCCTTCTCGAGCTTATGCAGCTGGTTCTTCGCCTCCCGAAGCACATCCTCCATGAGACTGCCATCCTCAGGGCCATTGCTGAAAGGGGCCATCACAACACTGGTTCCATGCCATGGGCTTCTTTCAGGACTATGTGGTACAGAGTGCGCGTGGCATCTTGACAACACGCACATAGTATCGTGTGCATTTCACAGCTGCTTTGTTTGGTGTACAACTTGCAGTATCAGCTTGTAGAAGGAGTGTCTCAGTTGTTGGGCATATGCACAAAGCCCACAATTTTCTTCATGCAAGTGTTTGACTGTGTTTATTGAAGACATTTGCTCTTCTACTCGCTGCCTCTTTTCCCACTGCTGCTTCTGTTTATGCTGCTGCTGTTCTAGACACTAGGCTCTCAGGTTCCCCTGCCATCCATACGACTAACACACAGGCTGTTTGGGTGAGGGGCGGTGAAGTTCTGTAGTGCGGACCCTGGAACCGAACCCCTTCTTTGTCGTCTGCATCTCTTTCAATGTCTTCTTGATGCAGTCGTCGTTTTATTCATTCAGTACCACTGTCCATAGCAGATGTCAGGGTGTGGACCCCTGTCTTGCTAACTCAACATCCACTGCTCGGGCCAAGGCATCCTACATGGTGTGAGATGCAACCAGATGTACCACTTGCCATACCTCTGTGTCGGCGATGTCATCAGTGAAGAAGCCGACTGCGATGATGTAACATGCCTCCTCAGGGCACCCTTTCAGAGATATGAGGAAGAACCTCATAATGTCTTGCCATAGCTCCTGCAGTGGCTCCCCTGGTCACTGGGTGCAGCTTCGCAGCTGAGCATGGTGGGCATGTCACAGGTATCGGTCACCGAAACATAACTCCAAGGCCTCTCACCAATGTAGGGTACTCAAGTCGCTGTCGTTCTGGCAGATATTGCAGTATGCTCAGTGCTGGGTCTCTTAGTACAGCAGCGAGATGGTAAGCCCGCCGTTCATCTAACTAGCCATTCATTGTGGCGACTATTACGGACTGATGTTGGTACTCTCACTAAGAAGTCTGGCCATCGTAAGAGGCGAGCTTACTTGCGACCCCATTCCCCACTCCTGGCTGCACGACACCAATGCTGCAGAGCGTCTGGCTATCCTCCAAGGTTGCTGCATTGGTTACGACTTGCACTGCTTCTCTACTTTTCTCGGCCACCAGCCTAGTGATAGTGGACCCTGTTGCTGAAGAAATTCCTGACATTCCTTCTTCATTGCACACATTTCGTACTCAACACTGTCCATTTGTTCCATTGAAACTGTCCGCAACTTCAGTTACACTGTCCATCCTTTCATTTAGACTGTCAATTTTCTTGTCCACGCTATCAATTCTCATATTCATTAACACACTGATGTCTTTCCTTTTCCTATCTACTAAATTACTTACATTAGTTATCTGACTATTTAAGAAGTTGTGTTATGACGAGTCTAGCATAATGTATTTTAAACAGGAACTGTGTGGCTATGGCAGGCGGTCTTCGGCTCAACTCGGACGAGCTCGGCAGTTTTCAACTCGACTCAGGGGGTGCTCGAATGCCTTCGACTCGGGATTGTCGAACGTACCCGAAGATGCTCCACAGTTATGATCACTAACTCTTCAAGCTTTATGTCTGTTTCTAGGAGTAGGTGGCCATGTTAGTTTTATAGGCATAGGGCATTTCAAATAGAAAATCTTTATTTATTATCTGATTTAAAAATACTTTTTTTAATTTAAAATATTTAAAAAAATATATTAATTTTTTTATTAATTTGTACCAAAATTCTTTATAGAATATTGTGGAACCCTGCAGGACTACCTTATTTGTTACTACATTCCTGCTCTCCTCTCTTGAAGTCCAATTCATACATGATCTCAGAAACTGCAAATTAATCATTGCCTCGACTGTTATATAGGCAAATATGCTACTAAAATTTTAAAAAAATGTAATCATGGGATGTATATGTGACCAAACCAAGCTCATCATAAGAGAAGCGACCACCTGTACAAATGGGTTATAATCATGATATTGATAAGCATCTACCAACACTTTTATAGACATAGTTGGTTATGATTTAAATACCATCAGTGCTAGGGCATTGATATTTGGAATGTATGAAGAGAGCTTGGGTGATAGTCTTTTCTTTCATGCTTTTCTTTACCAGGAATCAATAAATCTTCCAATCTTTCCATAAATTTTTCCATAAATCTTCCAATTGTTCGTCCAATTTTCCGATAAATCTTCCAATCTTTCCATCAATGTCTCTATCAATTTCGCAATATTCCCATAAATCGTCCAATATTTCCATCAATCTTCCAATCTCTATATCAATCTTTCACTCAAGCTCACTATTTTCCAATCTTTCTATTACCATTTCGATTACTTTCATGATCCTTTCATCAATCTTCCAATCTCTCGTCCAATATTTCGATCAATCATGTAATTTTTACACAAATCTTCCAATATCTCCATCAATCGTTCCATCAATCTTCCAATATTTTCATCAATGTAGCAATTTTCCCATCAATCTTCAAATATTTCCATGAATCTTCCAATCTTTACATCGATCTTTTGATCAATCTTAAAATTTTATTACCTTTCCATTTATCTTTCGATTACTTTCGCAATCTTTCCATCAATCTTCCATACTTTCGTCTATTCTTTTAATCAATTTCGCCATATTTTCATTAATCTTACAACATTTCCATAAATCTTTCAATCAATATCGCAATATTTCCATCAATTTTCCAATTTTCCCAACAACCTTTCGGCCAATATTTCGATCGACCTCGCAATATTTCCACCAATATTTCAAACTTTCATTCAATATTTCTACCAATCTCTCAATGTTCCCATCAATCATGAGATTAACCATCAATATTTTATCAACATTTCTTACCAATCTCTCAATCTTTACATCAATGTTGCGATTCGTTTCGCAATCTTTCCACCAATATTTCAATATTTCGCCCAATATGTCGATCAAACTCGCAATATTTCCACCAATTTTCCACTCTTTCGTCCAATATTTTGATCAATCTCGCAATCTTTCGTCCAGTCGTCCTTCGATCTAAATTTCCAAACGAGCATACTAGCAGGCCAACCAAATGTTCCAAAGATCAAGGACAACTTACCAGACCAACCAGCCCCACCTCAAAAATCATACCTCATAAAAATACCTCAAAAAGAAACCTTAAGATCCATTCCTCAAAAATTATACTTCAGAAAAGATACCTTAATAACATACCTTAAAAACTTGCCTCAAAATGTACCTCAAAGAAACATGCCTCAAAACATACCTCAAAAACTTTTTAAAAAAATTTTCTTAAGAGTCATGCCTTAAGAACACACCTCATAACATGCCTCATAAACAATGCTTCAAAAGTTCGTGCCTCAATAATTATGCCTCAATAATTATGCATTATATATCAGGCTTCAAAATATGGCCACAAAAAGAGACCTCAAACAGTTATCAGACATCAAACAGATCTTAAACAGAACTCAGTTGACTTTAAATGACCGTAAAAAGACATAATACTAAAGACTGAATCGTGTACGTAAAAAAAGGCTTACAGCTGGCTGTGAGGAATATGAAGTCAGGATCGGCGGCTTCGTCAACATCTTGCCCAAAGTGTCGATATTTCAGCAAGACTTTGGCTACACTGTTTACCAGCATGAGAGGATTGAATGGAGAACACATCTCATGCAAGATTTGAGAAATGCGAATTTCTAATGTATGAAATACATTAAAAATAAATTTAAATTTACAAAAATTGACTTATTTCTTATATTATCGCTTTCTCCTCTTCTAGCAATCCTCCATGCCATGGTGTAAGCACTTGACGACGTTCCATCAACATTCTCCGAACACTGGGAAAATTTGCCAGATTTTTTCAAGTCAGAAAGGAAATAAATATTTTTCATAGTTTCGGGTTTTGTACTCAGGGCCATACACCATACCTCGCCTTTGGAGATGGCTGAAATCTATATATTTGGTGTATATATGTACATAAACAGACAGAAAACACGTACAAAGTTCCTTAAAAATGATCCTAAACTCGGGTCAGTATTAGAAATATGGATCCCAGATGTCGATATAACATCTTTATCCTTCTACCAAAACTTGCGGAATAGCCAACATTAAGGTTCGATTACACGGCCCGATTTCGGGACCCTAAATCGGGCCCGATCGCCGTCGGCCCTGAAATCCGATGGTGTAATCTGTGCTCCTGGTCACGTTTTGCGGGTGCGACCGGGTAGGGAGGTCGGGAGAGATTTCCAACCGATATCGGGAGGAAGGGTGGGAACAGACCATGTCCCCACCCCTTTAGACTGTGAACAGGACGTGACATGCTTCACCAATCGGTCGCTCAGCGCTCTGTCCAACTGTTGTGTTGCTTTTTCGAGTGTTTTATTTTTTAATTTTTGTGATGGAATCGTCACAACAAACAGAAAAAGAAGTTTTCACAGAGTTGATAGAGGTCTATAAATCGTACAAACTGTTGTGGGACACTTCCCAAGCTTTGTATTTTAATAAAGACGCAAGAAACCAAGCGTTTGCCTGCTTACTTGAAGTTTTTAGGAAAATAAAGTCGGAAGCTACATTAAGTGACGTTAAGAAGAAAATGGAGAATATGAGAACTACGTACAAGAAAGAACTAAAAAAGGCAAGTCTTTAGTACCCAGGTAACATTATTTTCCGGTCTCTATAACTTGTAAAAACTACATGAAGCAAACCTGTTCATTCCAATCCTCTAGGTCAAAGGGAGCTTCGTCACTGGCTCAGGGTCTAACGACCAGTACGTGCCCTCTCTTTGGTACTACGATCTCATGATGTTTTTGGACGGAAAAGAAATGNACGACCAGTACGTGCCCTCTCTTTGGTACTACGATCTCATGATGTTTTTGGACGGAAAAGAAATGGTACGGCCAGCTGCAGAGACTATGGAGGAAGCAGATGAATGTGATACGGTAAGTTGATGGGTGCACAAATGCTTTATTTGCTTTATTTATAATTAAGTGTAGGCTTTATTAAAAATGAAGTAAATTCTTATACAAACACGAACTTAGCAATAAAAACACATAAGTATATACTCGTAGATATCCCGAAATTGAATTACTTGTACACTGTAAAGATCAGCAGATAGGTATAACTAAAACTGTTCATAATACTTGGGGAATGACAGTGCATAAACTTATAACGTATTTTGATGCCTTCTTCATAATGCTGTTTGTCATTACTCTGACATAATGGTACGAGTTCACCATTTAATCTCCATTCTCCAGGTTGAAACATACAGTTTACAGTGTCTTCTTGGTCCACAGTCACATCATACTGTTGGTATAAAGGGTTGAATGTTGATAAATAATTGTGCAGAGCACAACACGCAAGAATTATTTGGTTCAAAGTGTCCACATTGACGGCAATGCATGTACGCAGAATGCGAAATCTGGAGGCTAGGATCCCAAACGCGTTCTCAGTTACCCTTCTTGCTCGAGACAAACGGTAATTAAAGATACGACGGTCGTGAGTGATATTCTTTAAAGTGTAANCTCAGTTACCCTTCTTGCTCGAGACAAACGGTAATTAAAGATACGACGGTCGTGAGTGATATTCTTTAAAGTGTAAGGTTTCATGAATACGAACAATTCACGTTTTCGTGACAGAGGATTCTTTTGCTAAGGCGCTTCTGAATCCGTTCCGGGGAGGGGACCATCCCCAGGCAACTTTAATTTTCCTGTCATTAATTTTTCATACAACTTTGTGCTCTCAAACACCGTGGAATCAGAGANCAACTTTAATTTTCCTGTCATTAATTTTTCATACAACTTTGTGCTCTCAAACACCGTGGAATCAGAGACACTTCCGTTTATCCTAGTTTTGATATACATAAAACGGTAATTTGAATCCACTAAAGCAAACATAATTACACTGAAGAATTTCTTGTAGTTGAAATATAGAGATCCGCTTCCTGGAGGTTTATTAATTGCCACATGCTTCCCATCGAACGCACCAAGGCAGTGTGGAAAGTTCCACTTTTCCTCAAATGTTGTCGCCACTTTATTCCACTCTTTCTCACTTGCTGGCATCTGAAAAAAAAACCAAAGGTTACCATGACGATACTTATTTTGTTTTCAGATTATGAATGATACACAACGAGACCATGCACCGGACGAGCCACCAGTCGAAAACCCTGCTACACTTCAGCCGCCCAGCAAACCATCCGACCCTACATCAAAAAATATTTTCCCTTCAAATACACCTATCCCTTCGAAGAGGGCAAAGATGTCACTGAGGAAAAAACAGGATGCACTAATTTACGCTGCCCACTCCTTGCTGCGAGGCCCCGGTAACCAGTTTGATACTTTTGGAGCAAATGTTGCCCAACAGTTGCAAATGTTGAAACCAGACCAGCAGGCCATTGCCCAAAAACTATTTTCTGATGTACTGTTTCTTGGAAAGTTGGGCTAACTAACACCAACAGCGTTAGTATTACGAACAGCTCCAGCCTCCTTGCCTGTGCCTTTTTGTGGCCCACTTACCATTGAACCTTACCACTCGCGTTATTCTCAGCCCTATAAACGTTTCAATCAACAACACGACCGATTTCCAAGTTTCTCAGATTATTCTTCTCCGCCCATGTCTTATCACGGACTACATCATCACTGACAACTCCTTCTCCCTCATCCGGGGTCATCCGATCAGCATCACAACGATCTCATGCCCCAATCAATAGTGAAGAACAGAATATTGCCGACACTGACCAACAACTTGCTGAATACTTGATTTTGGATTGATTTTTTAATTTCCTTTTAATATTGTCTTGTTTCCTTTTTTTCTACATCGTGTTTTTTACTACAAATATAATGTTTTTTATACAAATAAATTAGTGCAATTTTACTTACCTTTATATACTTCTTGCGACAACTGTAGACAGCTGCACATGTTTCTGGAATCAAGGTTGACATCAATGATGGTGATATAGCAGCAGTATACTTCAAGTCTTTGTAAGTCCTTCCTGTGACCAAAAAATGAAGCATGACAATCAACCGTTCCTCTGCACTAACTGCTTCACGCATAACCGTATTTTTTTTCTCGATATGAGACTTCACCATATTTAGTAAATTGGTGAAAACTTCGGGCGTCATTCGCAAGAAATTCCGGAGATCATCAGCATCCAATACATCCATAAGTATGGCATGACTCAATACAGGTCTTTGGAGATATACCTGCTTCATCCACATATTCCTTTTCTTCCTTTCTTTCTTGCACAGGGCCAATGCAATTATTGCTAAGCCAACAGCTTGCTACTTTGATAGATACGGGGCCATTAAATTAAATTAAATTAAATTAGTAGAGCACAAACAGCACTGCCTCGCTCACTCACGCACTTGCTAAGAACAGCAACAGACTGAGCAGTAGGTCGGGCGGAAAAAACGGGTGGTGTAAATACAACGCTCTGTCGAGGAGTTGGCAAGGAGATCGGGACCGTGAACGGGAAAGGGCAGTCGAGGACGGGTCATGTAATCCGCCTTTTAGAGGTTTCATACACCACTTGTAGCATGAGCTTGACATGAGTGAAAACCAAATAAAGTCAAGTGTGAAAAAGCTACTGGCATATGGCCACTCTAGCCTACCAAATGCCCCAAACTGAAACACGCTTAGCAGTTAGACTAGTAGTATCGAGTGGGATTGAGATATTTAGGGTCGAAAAGCAAGGTTTGTACACTGTTTTCAGTACTCTCCCTGTTGTGGAGTAACCTAGCTGGCAGTAGAAGAATAGTATTGCAAACAGATGTAAACCTGGTCGGCGATTAGCAAAGTGACAGCAGGGATAAACTGTTGTGACACTTTAGTAATGCAGTGTTGGTACGTAATGACGGGATATCGTGGTCTCAGGAGTGGGGAGAAGGAAGGTTAGACTTGCAGTACCAGGTTTTTCAGAAGTGGTCAGAGAATTTTAAAAAGAGCGCCAGAGCAAGCGACTCATTTAGGGTGCCGGCCATTCGCCCACGTGGCTCTCCTGAGATAACCCAGTGACGAGATGATGCAATATTTTAGTTACGTCTACCTGAGCGATAGTATTGCATTCTCACATATCATTAACTGTTGAGTGAGGGTGCTGGATGGCCATCTCACATGCCAGAAACGCTGTCGATTAATATGCCATTTTAATATTGTGGTAAAGTAGTGGGTAGAGCACCGATAAATAATTACACCGCCTGAAGCGGCCCACAGTGAAATAGAACACAGACCTTAATTTGCAGTGGCTTTACTCCCCAAAACAATCCTCCTTAAAGGCACTTATATAAGCATAACAACTGAGGTATGTGTAGCCATACTCGATTCGGCTAAAAACAAAGATTCTTTTGCTGGTGCTGTAAATTAGCATGTTTAGACACTGACTTTACTGTCCCTACATTTTTACATGTTGATGACACACTCACACTNCGTGGCTCTCCTGAGATAACCCCGTGACGAGATGATGCAATATTTTAGTTACGTCTACCTGAGCGATAGTATTGCCCTCTCACATATCATTAACTGTTGAGTGAGGGTGCTGGATGGCCATCTCACATGCCAGAAATGCTGTCGATTAATATGCCATTTTAATATTGTGGTAAAGTAGTGGGTAGAGCACCGATAAATAATTACACCGCCTGAAGCGGCCCACAGTGAAATAGAACACAGACCTTAATTTGCAGTGGCTTTACTCCCCAAAACAATCCTCCTTAAAGGCACTTATATAAGCATAACAACTGAGGTATGTGTAGCCATACTCGATACGGCTAAAAACAAAGATTCTTTTGCAGGTGCTGTAAATTAGCATGTTTAGACACTGACTTTACTGTCCCTACATTTTTACATGTTGATGACACACTCACACTNGGTGCTGTAAATTAGCATGTTTAGACACTGACTTTACTGTCCCTACATTTTTACATGTTGATGACACACTCACACTACACGCAAAACACATACACATGGTCATGAAGGGGGCACACGAGCTGTTGCTGGAGCACTGTAACTGTTGTTACCCTCTCGCTACGTTCATTTCCCTGGGTGTATTCTTACTTGGGACTTCTGTTGGTGGTGCTGGTTGACCCGAATTATCACTCCCTCAAAATATATGTATTGAGGCAGACACCAAACTCTGGTGGTGCTTGGAGATCAGCAGAGGTGGGATGCACTCTAGCACATGTCGCCAGCGCTGGAGTCAGGGAGGGGTAATGGGGTAAACCCCACATTCGGGTCAACTTGTCCCCAGTAGAGGGCACACCGTAGCTGTGCTCATGTAGTGGGGTAAATGGGCTAAGGGAGAATGGAAGCTGCAGCGAATACATCATGTTCATACACGTCTCAGCAATGTATACACATTGAATTAAGATAAATTTTCATACTGTTAGTGAGGCCTTGTTGGTGTTGTGGTCACACCTAGGTGATCTATACCTGGATTTTAACTTACTTAAATCTGCATTAAACCTATGTTAGAGGATATGTCACATCAACACTAATAAAACTGTGTCCTTGTGCCAAAACATGAAAATGCAAATTCAACACAAACAGAGTTAACTGAAGGGTTCCTTAAATAACGGTTCATGATTTTATGATTGCACTGATTTTCTTTTTATGTTAAAAATTATTTTATCCACATAGGTGATAAGTGAGGGGTTCCAGGTGCGCTGAAGTGGGTCTTCACCATACCTGGGTTACCAGGTTGAGACGAAAACTGGTGAAATTGCCCGGCACCATAACTCAGTAAGCATGAGCTAGTGAGGGTCGTGCGGTTGACTTCCGTGAGGCACTGCAGTCCTCTGTCAATCTGGAGTACTTGAAGATACTGAACTTACCAATAATTGTGTGTACCTATTGGTTTCACTTGATACACAACTGCGAGGTTGTATGCCACCTGGCATGCCTTACTTACATTTAATTATAGTAACAATAGGGTGTAGTGCCCGAAGTACCCCGGGGGGAAAGTAAAAGAAACACTCGTGGTCAGTCAAGACTTTTACTTACTTCTTTTGTTACATATACAGTGATTATGTTATGTCAAATGACAGGGGCACTTTGTGTCTCGGAATGGGTTGGGCATGAGCAAAGGGCCACACCCACTTCGAGCATAATGTTCTGTTTTTGCTATTACTGGCGCACCAGTTCATATTGCATCTCCCGAGGTCCAGCTTGGCCACATAGTTCGGCACGCGGACTGTCATGGTAATAGCTGTTGTCACAGTGGCTGTTAACCCACCTCCCTTAGCGTCCCTGGGAGGGGGGAGGATATCATTATTACCTGGGGTTGGTGGCGACCACGCTCGTGCCTTATGCTGCCTTGATAAAGATACTTTATAAGGCATTTTCTGGATTGTACACAGCAGAACTAATTATATTTGTTTATGTAACATACTAATGTTACCGGAGCGGTCGGGGATAGTAATGCAGGCGTCATCTGGCAACTATTTTAAGAAAATTCAGAATATTACACAATATTCCCATTTCGAATAGAATTTGCGTCAGCTCACTGGGTTAGCACAAAGTCACAGTTCTCAGGACCATGGGCTGAGCAACCACATGGCTGTATCCCCTGACATACACTGTACAAATTTACAGGAAAACGTAATATATAGCCAGGGTATTCGGGCTCCCCAGCATGCCTTAATATTACCTTTTTACCTTATAAATGAAGGATGCCTCCTTGAGGCGTCAATGACTTGCTGAATAGGGCCAGGGACCGAGATACAACACAAATATGAGAATTCACAAGTTTCGGTAACTCAAGTAAATTATATTGCCGAATAGTATACACAGTTACATGTATGCGATGCCAATTAAAGTGGACCTGACTCACAAGGCCAGTCCACGGCCGTTACTATACAAAAAGGTCAAGAATGGCGCGAAAACTTACAGGATTAATTCAACCCCTGGGGTAGGTAAATTGAGCTTACGGAGTGGTGTTGCGAACGTGGGGAAGGCTGTTGATAATTTAAATGAAAGTTCAGTAAACTACTTTTATATATTGCAGTTAAGTGTTCAGAACACAGTGTGAGAGTCCCCCACGACACGGCACATGTGCAGCACCTAAGACCCATGGAATCAGACTCCTGGAGATGGCGCGAGTTAGCGGCGCCCTTTGCCGAGAGCTCACAAAATTCCGCGAGGTAATTTAATAAACTGACCTCATTAACATAGAACTTGAAAAATATACACATAAAACGCTGAAACATTCTGAGTGAGTTTTCTTAATTATGTAGAGAGTTAAGAGTTCTTAATTAAGCACTAATTAAAATACAAAACATGATTATGTGGTACTTTGCAAAGCATGTGAGAAAATTAGGTCTGTTAAGTTTTGGGGCACTCTACGACCGGAATGGTCAGGTTGAAAGAAAGACTAATTATTTCCCACGTCACTTGATTAGACACACAATTACACTACGACAATTATATAGAACACTTCAAATATCCTAGCCTTGCTACTCTACACCTCATTAAATATGTACGTTGTGTGGATTTATTCTGCGATTACTTCGCTATCCTCTAAGGGCGAATTTCACGAACATTTGCCAGTGGGTAATAAATTCTAAAGCTATTTACTACACATTCTAACACTTGATTCCTATCCTAATTATAATCTCTCTAGGGACACCACAGCCACTCGGTTAGATTACTCAGTGAACGACGCGGACACGCATCGGGATGTACGACGCACGTGTTCCGCTGGCCGCACTGGTGCAATGACTGTGGGCCGATGACAGTGGCCGTGCCCGACCAAGCAGGAGTGGTCCAAGTCAATACTTAATTTATGGGAAAAAAATTTACATTATTTCACTTAGAAGTCGTTCGTTTTCTTACATCAGGAAAGGCTGTCTATATCCTCAATACAAGTATATCCATCGCGAGTATAGCAGCCAGTTTACTCGAAAACGCGGATAGTTCTTTTGACATCGCTTGGTGTTAAGAATTAAGGAAAATTGGCACTAAATTTCTTGTTTGTGTAATAACATTGCCACCATTATGGTCATCAGAAAGCTTTTAGAAACAATTTAATATACAATAGTTCNTCTTGTTTGTGTAATAACATTGCCACCATTATGGTCATCAGAAAGCTTTTAGAAACAATTTAATATACAATAGTTCAAAAGGGCTGAACTTTGCTGAAAGTTCCACATAAGTTAAGAATCTTATATATACCGAGTACACCCGCCAGGCCATTTTTTTGATATGACGTCAAAGGTTCCAATACATTTATATGGAAGAAATTCACAATGCAAAAGCAAATATTCCTTCTTTTAAGCCTTAGAAGACCGTTTACGGCAGCCACAGCTCTATGGCATGTGCTCTATGGTATGTTTCTGTGTAGTGGCGTTTCTTAGAGAAAGGAAAAATCTTAAACAATCCGGATGATAGTACTTCTGTAGCCTCCGTTTTGACGGTTTGAATATTTACATCTCGGCGTTGGGGTTTTAATGTCATTTTGTGTGTGTACTGTTTGACTATTTGGCAAGTTTACTGGACTTTCGATTTTTGGCTATTTTCCATTATGATGAATGTTGAGTTTTTAAGATTTATTAGATTTTTGTCATATTCACTGGCTGCACAGGCTAAATACTTAGGCCAGGCGCTTCCGCATCAAAAATGAAATAAAGTAAACAATGCAGACGAGGATGAGTAGCTTAACAAACTCGATTTTGTTTACTCGAATTGTACGGTGATGTAATTATTAAATTATTTTCGTATTTAATAGGTGACTTGAAGTGTTAGTGCTATGAATTATAGATATTCTTCTGTTGAAATAAGACGTCAGTTGAATGCATATAAAAAAAAATTGTCAAAACTAAAGAGATTTGCGAAAGAAATGGTTTTTGTAAGTATTGTTATTACTATTATTAATAATAATATAATTTGCTCACGGTATACCTCCTAATGCGATGTTACTTGGGAATGTGGAATAATGTATAGTGGCGTAGAATGTGATATTGGTGTAGTACTTGTAATACTATTGGTAGTTGTCACCAAATGATGATTTTATTTTGTATTGATGACTTTAAAGGCGTAGATCGACTCCAGACTCGTGGATTCTCTAAATATTATATTTTGTTTTCTTTGATATGTTAATATACATTTCATTTGAGGGATTCCACAGTAAGAGGCATGCATGAGGCAATTTATTGAGATCATAATAATAATAAGGCCAAAGATTATAGTTTTGAGTGGAAACATGTTTTCAGATGACTGTTGTTATATTTTGCATATTTTTTTAAGTACCCAATAACCTGATACACTGTCTCAAAAAAATTTCTTTCTTTGTAGGTGAATGCCTCTCTGTGTGATTATGTGGCTCAGTTGCAAGAAATGGTTTTTGTGGCTACCCAGGAGAGACGGTTCTTGCTGAGAAAACTGTACCAGTACAAACTGTCCACTGGTGCGTAAAACTGATGGTTGGTAGGGTTGGGACTTATCCATGATCATAATCAGAATCAGCTATTATGTAAAAAGTTGATTAAAGTTAGCAAAGGTTAATTTTCATCACTTTATAAACATTTGTGTGTTTGTTTGGTCTCTGCCATTAATGTGTATATGGAACTTTCATACAACACTCCTAGCACACAATGTGAGTGGTGGTCAGTTCCACCCACCTGCTGTTGTTAGGTTGTCATGTAATTTTAAAATGTTTTCCATATACGTTCAATTATATATTGGTACATGTAAATAGTAATCAAAACTATGATTATTAAGTATCATGGCTTTTCCGAAAAGAAAAAAATAATTCTTGAAAAATGGTATCAATCAACACTATTGATCACACAAAACACGAATTTACTAGGGGCATCACAATATTCACAGTACATACTACCAAATGCAATACAAAGAAATTGTGGGGTAAAACTGATAAAAATTATCTATAATTTATGTAAACAAATTTGGTTTGCTGTGCTAAATACAGTAAGACCTAACCTAACTTCTTGTAACTTAACTATTTTTGAATGTCAACAAGGTATGTGTGTGACGTCATGCTATTGCGCGTCGGACACACACACCCTATTTTTGTTTTTATGGTAAATTCCAAACTTTGTCCTAGATCCCTTCAAAAAACAGCAGGCATGCCTTGATTCACTGTTTTGGGGATTTACTCGCCGGCTGGCGCTGGGATTCTGGCTCGGTGCGTAATGTTTGGCTATGCGTGAATAGTATTTTTCAGTGCAAGGGGGCTACGCTTGATTATCATTTATACAGGATCACAGTAAACACTTAAACCTATTGTGAAGTTAGGTTTAGTTTNAGGGGGCTACGCTTGATTATCATTTATACAGGATCACAGTAAACACTTAAACCTATTGTGAAGTTAGGTTTAGTTCGGTTAGGTCTTCTGCATTTGACACGGCTAGCTGGCAGCAGTACTTAAGCCCTAGAATTCCCATACTGACATGCAATACTACACAGTACATTTCACTACACTTTCCATGCAAAAAACTAGACTATAAATTATGTTACATGTAGTTGGTGATGTATTGCTGATAACTCACGTATAGGACACGTTAACTTCAATTCAATGTCTCACACACACTCGTATTTCTGCACAGTAATTATATTTGAACACTTTGAATGGAAATAATTGTACGAAACACTCGTTAATTCACACAATAATTAGATTTAATACATTACATTAAATATAAATAATTGCAATGAAATACGCTTAATAATACTCATAATTCACAAGCCTTCACACAGTATACTAAACTTCCGCACATTCCTAGTATACAATCATCACGTGAACTAGGTAAAAAATTAAACTGGAAAACCAATATTGATGCACATTCGTTTCTTGTGTAAATGCGTTGTTCAATCATTTATCATGGTGATACACGTAAACGGTACATAATCAAAGCCTGCAAACACCTCTTTGAATGATATACTGTGTGTGTGTGTGTGTGTGCATGTATGTATATACACACACACATATATATATATATATATATATGTACTTCCTCGTTACGTAGAACAATCCTCTTGGTAATATAAACAAAGGAAGCCTTGCAAAATTCAACATGATTAAATTATATTCCAACACTGCTTGATTACAGTTTATACGTGTGGGTCTTTGGCGCATAGGCACAAATATACCCTGTGAGTCACGTTTTGTGAATTAAGGTTTTGTTTCCAAAGGACATTCATGTTCACGAGTCCNGGCACAAATATACCCTGTGAGTCACGTTTTGTGAATTAAGGTTTTGTTTCCAAAGGACATTCATGTTCACGAGTCCAGCTGCCAAAGATCTGTTTAACGTTGGACAACATAAGGAAATGAAATGATAACGAACGTTTCCAAATTTATTATAGAAGTTAACGGCAGATGTGAGGCTTGACCATGCAAAAGGACATTACAGATTGTATAGTGATGTGCCATCGTGGGTGAAATGAGAATTGACGTTGCAGTTAAGTTTGTAAGCATAGAGAGTATGTAAGTTCACTTGTTGAAGTAAGGACCTTCTATTTTACATTTAGTTCTGATGAAGGGAGTGATACTGCTATGTTACATCACATTAGTTGGATATTGAGGCTGGCAAGAAACTTAAAACATTGCACCGAGTGAAAACGTCTGCCNCTATGTTACATCACATTAGTTGGATATTGAGGCTGGCAAGAAACTTAAAACATTGCACCGAGTGAAAACGTCTGCCGGCAGGGGATAAGTCGTCGACTTGCAAAACAGTGGCAGGCAATATAAACAGCTGATCGGTGTTGGGGACATTCGGCGNGCAGGGGATAAGTCGTCGACTTGCAAAACAGTGGCAGGCAATATAAACAGCTGATCGGTGTTGGGGACATTCGGCGGAGGAAGTAGCAGTCAGCGACGGATGTGTTCTGCAACTGTCATGCTGGGTTTGCTTTAGGATAACACAACAAATTAGGTACTGTGTTTGGTTTGTTTTGCATGCCAGCAGTGGTGGCCATCTTGGGTGTAGTGTTCCTCTACTTAAATAGTTGGTTTAAAGGACGTTGTTTTATGAACGTCGGTGATTGCCTATTGCATCAGGTGCGCCGCAGACTGTAGACACGTGTACTAGTGATTGTAATAAAATTAAAATAGTTGCGGCGGTGAGATATTTGTTGATAGTCAGTCATTTTTCCAGCACTGCTTATATGTTGAATTTTTAGTAAATATCACTATTGTTATAGTGTGTGTACAGTAGATACCTGTGTCAAGGAAATATTGCATTATTGTGTTGTATCTTTAATGTTGTATGCAAATGGAATGAATAGTAAATCCAATGTTGCCTTAAATCCCGTGGGTTTTAGTTATTGTACTACTAGTAGACATGCTGATTAATTCCCAGTTAAAACAAAAACTAAGAAAACAGCGTCTTGAATTATGGAATGGTTTCCTTGCCCCCAAGATGCCTTCGTTTTCATGATAGAAGTAATTTTATATGTCATTTAAATTAGCAAATTCTGAAAATTATGTTGATTCATCAGTAATTTGGCATTTCAGAACNAGTAATTTTATATGTCATTTAAATTAGCAAATTCTGAAAATTATGTTGATTCATCAGTAATTTGGCATTTCAGAACTACTGATGTTGATAGGGAGGGGTGCAGGAATTGAGCCATTGCAAATGGATAGTATGGACATACAGAATAGCACAAATCGTCTGATGCACTAATGAGTGAGCTTGNAGTAATTTTATATGTCATTTAAATTAGCAAATTCTGAAAATTATGTTGATTCATCAGTAATTTGGCATTTCAGAATTACTGATGTTGATAGGGAGGGGTGCAGAAATTGAGCCATTGCAAATGGATAGTATGGACATACAGAATAGCACAAATCGTCTGATGCACTAATGAGTGAGCTTGAGAGTCCACACTAATGTTTGTGTGCTTTGAAAAATCTGTGCTGAATTCCATCACACCCACTGTGTATCAAGGCTGCACAAGAGCAGTGTGTTGTGGAACATTTTGGTCTAGAGAGCCAAATCATAGTTACAGTTGCAGACTGGAGGACGACTGCTCCACAAACTTATCTGAAGACCTTGCGATTGAGTGCTGTAGTCACTTTCAGTATGACACATATCGAGTTGCCTGTCCGAGGGCATGGTGGGAGGGATGAACAGGGAAGTCTGCTTCACAACTTATACACATTCCTACTGCCAACAAACAAAGAATTAGTTTTAACATATTTTATTTTACTTCACATCATTTCCTCGATTCCGCTGATTTGTGTTGTGTGTAGTTTAACTGTTTGTGTTTACTCTTGTTACTGATAACAGATAGTAGGAAAGTCTACATGGGAATCTGAGTGTACATGTTTGATCCAGACTGTTTGCATGATATTGAAGTTGTGCAGTCACTAAGAAAGAAAGAGATATATGGGAGAGGGATAAAGATTGTATTTTTCACATATTCCCCATGCTTTAAGTATGTTAAGCAGTATTTGGAGACAACTTTCAGGCTAAACCTCATTGTATAGAGAGCTCACAGGTGGAGCCAGGTAACCCATACACATAACAATTATTCAAAACTTTGAAAGTAGTTACTTAAGTCTTGTTAATGAGTTGACGCATGATGTCTGATTGACTGGGACGTCACGGTAGGGCTAGTTTTAATTGCGTCAGTCATAGACACAGCTGGCTGTCAAGATTGACTTATGGTTTGTTACTGGAGCCTGGCCGGTATACAATCTGGGGCATGTGGTTTGGTGACTTGGTACAAAGTCTGGAGTGTGTCGAATGACCTTACGTATTAACGGACTGCACACCGCAACTGGTTTACCTTTGATGGGCGTTGCCCGGGGTAGCTTCAGGCTCTACTTCAGGTGGGGTTGGCTCTTGCTGAAGTTCCGTGCCCAGGCTCGGGGCGAAGGTGGTGATGCAGCTGGTGATGCAGGTAGAGGCCTGAGGAGGGCTGCTGGCCCGGCTGAGGTGGCACCATGGGTTTGTGAGACACAGTGGTACGTTGAGTCCTTTGTGGAGGATGACGACGACGACATGATGTGGATCTCCGGCGATCTTGAGTGGTGGCTGAAATGAGGGGGAGTTACAGTTGGTGCTGGGTACAACCCAAGTTAAGCTTGGAGTTGGTAGCTGCCTTTCTAATACGCAACCTGGTACCACTTTTATGGGTGAAAGGCATATAGGTAGGTTCTACAGTCGGCCACGCAAGAGAGGAGCAGGCAACGAAGTACCCCAACTAAGTGTTGAGCCAGGCCGAGCAAGCCAGAGTCGTACCCGAGTACTCTGACCGGCGACAGTTCAGCACTGTTGTTAGAGGGGTTGGTTTACCTTCAAGAGTCCGACGACTTGGGTGGTCACCAAAGGGGCCAGACTCCCACACCCAATCTCTCACTCTTTCCAGCAACAGTTCAGCATGATGGATGAGGGAATGGACTGGACTGACTGACTAACCGCCTTGTGGTTGTGACCTAATGGTTGGGGCTCTACCGTACTGCACACCAGCTGCACAGTATGGGTGGCCGTCTAATGTGTATTGTTTTGACGTACGTGCACCCGGTTAAGGGAGTCTGCAGTCCTACACTAGGTTGGGAATTCCGCGGTCTCTTGTTCTTCCCAGGTGGGCTGACGTCTACGGAAGTTGGAGTTACAGTCACCCTTAGAAATGAGTACTCGGAAGTTAATAGAAGACATGTTTATTCCGAGCGGATTAACACGGTGACCCGAACTAACTCCTGTAACGGAAGTTAACCTACGCAAACGAGGTGAAGGGGACATGGGTCTGAACTAACAAAGCAGATGAGGCTAGGTAGCTATTATACTGGTTAACCCCAACTAACTTGATGCTTGTTGACCAGAAGGGACTCTGGTATCATTACCAGAAGGGTAGTGGGTGTTGACTTCTTCGGGGGCTTCTGGTGAAGGTCTTGAAGAGCGTCTGGTAGGTCGCATAGATGTTGGTGTTAGCAGAGAGCTCCAACACTAGAAATGGTGGAGCGACCTGCTGCAAATGAACTGCCGTTCTTTGGTTGTGCACGGACATATATTCCACCTGCCTGTGGGCTCTCTGAGGTGTGAGGATGGCGGGGTGAGCTCCTCCCGTGGGCGGAGTTGCACTTTCTGGTGCCTTCTCTCTGTCCATGGTGATGAAATCAGGCGTCTCTGTCGTGCGGGGTTGCATCTGCGGCGTGAACTTGGACGCTTAGCGGGCGCACTGGGCTGGCTTCTATCACACGAGAGGGGTTGACGTGACGTCTGATAATAAGGCAAACTAACTTGGATGCCTTTGTCCGTGAGTACCCCCGCATCTAGGGGCGTGCTGGTAGACTGGATATAAGTTGTTTGAGTACCACACTCCGCCTGGGTTACGCGATTCCATGTGCAGATGAAGAGAAGTCGTGTTTATATTTACTTATCAAAGAGCGTCTAACATCAGAGTAAGGAAATTGTAGTAGTGAATTAAGACTGAAAAGGTAATGAAAATTTACTACAGCAGGATGGATATCATAAGAGTGTATGACAATAAATTGAGTTCAGTAAGTTGTGTTTTGAACCAGTTGGGCATTACCAAATTGTTGCCTTAATATTTTATTAAAATAATGTGCTGTTATTCTTTTCTTGGTATATGTTTGTACTTATAACATGTTTATTTTTAAGTTTAAGTTATGACCATTCAACAGTAGAAATCAGATTCATTTTAATCCTGTTGTGATCAGGGCTAACAAATGACTTAGTAATCTGTTGTTTACAGTAGGCTCCAAACTATTTGGGATGGATCAAGTGCTTATAAAACATTTTATATATGCAGAGCTTCAAAATGATCTCCCTCTGTCCCCTTCCTCCATTTTTGTTTATTTAGGAAGGATGGAGCTTATATAATAATTAAATTAATTGGGAAAAATATTGCTGTATAATTTTTATATTGCCAACCAACACTATTTCGGTTGCAGCTAGGTTGAATGATGTGGTAAGGTTTGTACTAGGATCCGTTGTAACTCTTAACATTAACATGGCTTCAAAATAATGGTGTGGCTTAAGTGGCCTGTTTTGTTTCAGAGTCAGATGTCCAGTTGCCATCTCATGGCGGCAAATATTCTTCTGGACTCAGTCCTCCTCAAGGGGCTCTTGAAGGTGCCCCCCCTTCCACCAAGAAGCACTCCAAGAAAAAATTTTTGGATATCAGTGGTGGGGATTGGTTTTAATTTCTTTTAATTACTAGTGTTTCAGAATTGATTAATTTAACATGGTAAATTGTATTTATTTGTCACATGCTTCATTTTATGCGCTTTACACTGTGAATCTAAGTTACCTAATACAAAATACTTATATTTAACTAATTGCATTATGACAAAGGGGAGAAAAAGAACGCAAGTACTTACAGGGTGGTATTTGCAGATAGATATGTACACAAAGTTAGATGAATACATTTTTCACGGTTATAACCTTGGTCACCACATTTTGTTTGTTGGGTCACATTCTTGAGGCAATGGAGAACCTGGTCCAGCCATTGAAATGTGGCGACAGCACATCTGCATGGAAAATATGTTTGCCAGACTTTGTATATATGTGNACCTGGTCCAGCCATTGAAATGTGGCGACAGCACATCTGCATGGAAAATATGTTTGCCAGACTTTGTATATATGTGTGTATGTCTGTGAGTACTTATGTTTTCTATCTCTTTCTAATAATGTAATTAGTAGCCTAGCTGCCTATTCCTACCATATATTTAACTAAATCTGTGCATCTACACTTCCCTTATCATACTTGAAAGTAGTAAACCATTGTAATTGCATGCCATAAAAGTGGCAGAAAGACAGATGTGTCACAGTATCACATCAAAATGATTAAAAAAATAATTGTTATGAAATGTGGTATTTATATTACAGTAAAATCTGCCTAAAGTGAAACTCTGTGGGACCCTGTAATATTTTCCGTTTCAGCAAGTTTCCGTTTTAGGCATGTGAAGTGGCAGTCAGACACAAAAGTTAAATTTTGAAAGAATAAAGATTCTACATTATAACATACAAAACATTTCATTGAAAATTCAATAGTTTAATTTGTTCTGCAGTATCAGTATCCCTAAACCATTCCTTAAGTAATCTGTTTTTATTTCCTCCTTACTATGTGTGGTTTCCTGCACTTGGGCCTAAACCGTTCCAATAATTGTTTGAAGGCACTTTTTCTTTTTTGCGAACTTCAATCACTTTCACCTTCTCGCTAAGTTAAAGAGTTATGCTTGGCATTTCACACACGACAAAATTGGGATGCTGTAACATCACTTTAACACTACTGAACAGATACAACCTTGCATCAAACCAAAGTATTTCACAAACTGTGGAGTGTGGAGTGCGCTTGCTAGCTGCACAGTAACTAGTATGTATGTTGCAACATTATAATGCTATTTTGCCTAGAGAACTGTAAAAACAATCTATATTTGACTAAGGCTAGAGCAGACTCTACATACTTACCTAAATAAGTATTTTAAAATATGCTTTCTCTGACCAAGTTTTAATGCAACTGGGATGCATTCAAATAATGCTAAATTTCATTAAAACGTTTAATTTCCATGTTATGAAGGTTTTCATTTTATATAGACTGTTATACACAGTAAATGTAACGGGGCCATAATATTTTTTTTTACGTTTGTACAGCTTTTTTTTTATACTGTATTAAATGGACTTAATTAATTTTTTGATAATAAGTAATTTTTCTTTGGAATGTTATTGGTAGGGCNTTTTATACTGTATTAAATGGACTTAATTAATTTTTTGATAATAAGTAATTTTTCTTTGGAATGTTATTGGTAGGGCCTATAATGCCAATTTATGTCCAAGTAATTCATTTTAGAGAACCTGTGTATCAGGTTGAAAAGCCTACAGTAAGCAGGAGTAACTTTTTACTGCTTGATAGAATGCTGAATGCAATTTAGTGTTGGATTATTGATTTGTGAGCTGCCTAATTTTTGTAGGTTTTCTGATTTTGTGTTTCTGAAGATTCAGGGAAAACACATTCGAAACCAAAAAAACTGAATACCCCCAAGGCGAAGAAGATAGTCCAGCCTATCCCTCTGGATGTGACGGGCCGGCCTGTATTCCCGATAGTACTGGGAGGACTTACTGTTCACAGCCTTGGGGAGGTAGGCCTGTTTTTACTGTATAAGTGTAATTTGCAACACAGTAACCTTCTGTCAACTGCAGCTTCTCAAACCATACTTTCAATTATCCATTAATTTTCTTTTGTAGACCATTTCCCCAACTTCTCTGGAAAATTGTCTCACCCACAGTTTATTTTGTAAAAATTCACTTTTACATGGCGTGTGTGTGTGTGAGAGAGAGAGAGAGAGAGAGAGAGAGAGTCAGCGCCCGTATTTCTCAGTTTGCCATTAACACTTTCGATGTTTGTTATTCTGGGCAGTGTACATCAACATAGAACATCAATAAATTTAAAACATGACATGGAGGAGCAGTGAGCATTCATTGTCTCGTGTCACTTCTGCCTTCTCATCCTTTCTTACTCCAACCACTTACATGCCCTCCTATACATCTTGTGCTGTTAAAACAAAACAAGAAGCTGCCTTTTGCTTGCCAGCTATTTATTGGTCCCAGTCAGCTGCTATCTTTTGTGTGTATGTGTTCTTGGGTCTATGTCATGTGAGTGAGTAAATGGGTGCAGATTTCCATGCTTTCTTTGCTTGTACTCCAGGAATGAGACCGCAAATTTATGTGTAGTCACATCATTTGCAAAGCTATTATTTAATACAACATTTTTTTATATTTTTATGGTTTTAAGCATTTTGTATTATTTTTTTTTACATTTTAAATTGAATTTATGTTTGTTATTTGAGTTAGAGAGTGCATGCCATGGTGCATGTAACAAGAAAAGAAAAGTTTTTAGATCTGCCTGCATTTGAAGCATTATTGCACAAGGGTATAAATAGGGGGTGTCAGTCATCTGTCTCCCCCACCCTCTGTAGAATCTGTTGTTCTGTATCCATGCTGTACCCTATTCTAGGAATTGCTGCGAGCACATCTTGCACCAGCAACCACCCACCCCCTCCAGGGCCCTGAAGTTATTGCTAGTTTGTCTACATTTTGTGCACCACACACAGGAACAGAAAAAATTGTTTTCTGTGCATGTTGTACATTGTGTTGCAACATTAAGTGAAAGGAAACATTTAACATCTGAGAGGAAACATCAGTGTAGTGGCAGTGGTGACAGTACTTGTGCGAAATCTGTGACACAAAACTTAATTAATCCAAGAAAAACTGGATATACATTTATTGAATTTTATACTGCTGGTATTCATACTTGAGGCTAACTTCAACCAAATTGTTACAGAAATGGCTAGCACAATGATGTTTTATGCTGAAATTTCAAACTGCAGTTCACTATTTTCCATTGTAATTAATATGCAAACTGTAATTTTTTTAGCAGTAATTTTTGTATTTTAAAAATTAACAGCAAGCATTCTAAAAAAAGTATAAGTTGCATTAATGCAATCTTGTAATTGCAATTTCAAATATGTACTTGTCATTGCTAGTTTAAATGTTTGTGTAGACCTACTGCAATTTGCTGAGGCAATGCTACAGTAGTGTTGTTCAGACCATGGTTTTAGAGTTGTTAAAAATCATTGTTACTTTCTGCAAAATTATTGGTTTACAAATTTTTTTTTGCTATTAGGTGCATTCAGACTGTGTGTTCAGCAAGCTGAGAGATTATTGTACTGATTTGTTTTGCTAAGCATTATGTCTGGTTCTTAATTGTTTTGCTCACAGTTATTAAATTCAAATTTAAACTCATGTTTTCCTTCCATCCATTACTTAATGTCTCTTCTTGTTGCATCGTATCCAGTATAACCAAAGCCTAATGGCACTTGAAACTGCGATGTCCTGTGATCTCAGTTTAGTTTTTACTGTTGCAGCCATCATGCATGGCCATTGTGTCTACACTTNCCGCAAGACGTGGCATGGACTCGACTAATGTTTGAAGGTATGCAGGAGGCAATTCACACCTTGAATCCTGCAGGGCAGTCCACAAATCCATTATGCGCCAATTTGAGAAAAGGTTGCACTTCTGTCACATTTAATGATTCTCGTCAGTCGTCATTTGTCCCGTTCTTTCGCGATCTTTTTCCGGCCGCAGCGATGTCGAAGGTGTGATGTTTTACCGGATTCTCGATATTCACGGTACACTCGTGAAATGGTCGTACGCAAACATNTACCGGATTCTCGATATTCACGGTACACTCGTGAAATGGTCGTACGCAAACATCTAAATGTTATCGCTACCTCGGAGATGCTATATCCCATCTCTCGTGTGCCAACTATAACACCACGTTCAAACTCGCTTAAATCTTGATAACCTGCCATTGTGCCGACTGCATCTCGTTACTCTGATCGGTTCCAAACCTCTGTTATTTGCATGCGCATGCCTATACCAGTTTTTTTTGGCTCTTCAGTGTATAATTACAATATACCATGTATATAAATAATGTAGATAAGTTATACAACTGAACACACACATATAGAGTTGGCTTAGTAAAAAACTATTGCAGCAGTNGCCGCAGCGATGTCGAAGATGTGATGTTTTACCAGATTCCCGATATTCACGGTACACTCGTGAAACGGTCGTACGGGAACATCTAAATGTTATCGCTACCTCGGAGATGCTATGTCTCATCTCTCGTGTGCCGACTATAACACCACATTCAAACTCACTTAAATCTTGATAACCTGCCATTGTGCCGACCGCATCTCGTTACTCTAATTGGTTCCAAACCTCTGTTATTTGCATGCGCATGCCTATACCAGTTTTTTTTTGGCTCTTCAGTGTATAATTACAATATACCATGTGTNTTTTTTGGCTCTTCAGTGTATAATTACAATATACCATGTGTATAAATAATGTAGATAAGTTATACAACTGAACACACACATATAGAGTTGGCTTAGTAAAAAACTATTGCAGCAGTAATTACTTTGACAGGTGGTGTCTGACCGATCGGACTACCATACAGAGGAGTTCATTTTCCCTGTGGGATTCTGTTCAACAAGAGTATACGGCAGCTTGAAGGACCCTGAGAAAAAGTGTGTGTACACATGCAAGGTGATGGATGGTGGTCCAGCTCCAAGGTTTGTACACAGTTGCACATCACTTGAATTTCTCTGCATACAGAATATCTAGCAAATTGAAAAAATGAGAAAACCTATAATTTGTGCTAATTTGTGAATTGTGCTCTTACCAACCTCCATTTTTCAAACTTCATTAGTACAATAGAATTTAAAAGATAAATGGTGATAGGAATGTATGGGAATTCTGCAAGACCTTATTGGTAGATATCTGGGCATGTGGTATTGGCAATATTTGTGGCTCAACTGATGCAGTACATAGTTATGTTTTTAAAATAGACTGCACTAATGTTTTACTGAGCTGTTTTTGGACTATCTGTGCTCCTTCAGATTAGTAGTTTCTGACTAATGAGCCCACCAGTTAATGACCATTACATTACTGATGGGACTCTGTGTTAATAATATCTCTGCTCTATATTATTGTGTGTGATNGGTAGATATCTGGGCATGTGGTATTGGCAATATTTGTGGCTCAACTGATGCAGTACATAGTTATGTTTTTAAAATGGACTGCACTAATGTTTTACTGAGCTGTTTTTGGACTATCTGTGCTTCAGATTAGTAGTTTCTGACTAATGAGCTCACCAGTTAATGACCATTACATTACTGATGGGACTCTGTGTTAATAATATCTCTGCTTTATATTATTGTGTGTGATCAGCTCTTATTTCTAGTACAAAATTCTCTACAGTTCTTTTTCAGCCATATTTTTGAACAGATACTTAAAGGGAAAAAGAAGGCGGGGGGATAACAAAAAGCAAGTGTGAGAGGAATAGCATTGCATGATAGCGTGATGTGGTGTGGAGCACTACTAACATGGGATAGTTTCATGTCTGTTGGCAATAGTATTCTTCTGCTGCCAGCTGTGTTACTCCACAACTGGAAAGTACTTAAAACCGTGTGCAAAGCTTGTTTTAGAAGCACAGTGTGCCTCACTTGAAGCACGAGTTTTACATGAGGGAAAACCAAAGAAAGCAAAGTACGTCTATAACAGGTAGGCCTGCTTCAGTTCAAAACATATGGTAGGCTAGATTGGCCATGTAGACTTTCCACATTGCGACCATGGTTATGTTGCACAATAAAAAGAATACTGTACTGTTTTCACTTATCAGTGTAACCAGTTACATATTGTAGCACAGAGATCACACTCTAGGAAGCCCTTTGTTGCAGTGTGTGGGTGCCACCAAGGGATATACAGCATACGGAATTGGCACAGCCCACTTCATTGTACCATAAACCACCTAGCTAAGGGCTCCTTTTTAATCGGTGCCAAAAATGTAGATTGTGGAACCAGTCTTTCTTGGTCCAGGCGTATTAGAAGGAATAGTCTCTGTATGTGCATTTCATATGGAGGCGTCATGGTATGAACCCAATCCCAAGGGAAATTAGCTCTCTATGGTTGTTCCTGCTTAGGTTGTCAGTAACCTGCGTAGGGTAAAGGGTTGTTATGGCTGTCCTGGAGGGGGGGGGTGTCAAGCTTTGAATTTCATGCAAATACATTAAACACTGTTTCTGTTGCTGATCTAGGGAAATCTATCAGGAGAAATTTTTTGTAGNTTTTGTGGGGGTTGGGTGGGGAATTTGTTTAGCATGTAAACAGGAAAATTCAGCTTTGGAATGCGGAACCAATCTTTCTACGTCCACGCTAATACAAGGCCAAAGCGTTGACGTGTGTGACACCGGAGCAGCTCAATCCTGATATAAACTCAAAGGAAGTCTGCTCTCAGAAGATATTTGTGCTGAGATTGGTGGAAAAGTGAGGTGAAAGAGCTCACATGGGGGATTCATGCAAGGTTTAACAACTGTTCATGCCAGCCTGCATTGCCAAGCATACTGGAAAGCAGCACCAGTATCCTACCAGCTGAAGCTCAGTAGCCACCTTCACGCCTCAAACAAGACTACAGGCATTTCATGGGACATGTTTCAGTACTATATCAGCAGATATAAAAATATACTGTATAGTAAACATCCATAATAGACAAATATGGATTCATAACCAATGTATGCTCATTTAAGGGGGGGGGGGAATTGAAGGGGCTATCACAGGGCACATATGTGGGTACAGACACAGGACATGGTAGTATATATATAAAGAAAACACCAAACTATTGTACCACACCAAGCATGTATTGCAGGAGACCAACACTTGCAGGATGCATTTAGTATGGTGTTCGACCACCTGTAGCATGGAGATAGGCAGTGGTACGGTCTGACATGGAGGCATACTGTCATCGGATGTTCCCCTGAGGAAGATCCTGTCATAGCTGGCGCAACTGACCCTCCAAATCTGCTGTAGTTGTCACTGGCGGNGGGGGGGGAATTGAAGGGGCTATCACAGGGCACATATGTGGGTACAGACACAGGACATGGTAGTATATATAAAGAAAACACCAAACTATTGTACCACACCAAGCATGTATTGCAGGAGACCAACACTTGCAGGATGCATTTAGTATGGTGTTCGACCACCTGTAGCATGGAGATAGGCAGTGGTACGGTCTGACATGGAGGCATACTGTCATTGGATGTTCCCCTGAGGAAGATCCTGTCATAGCTGGCGCAACTGACCCTCCAAATCTGCTGTAGTTGTCACTGGCGGNGGATGTTCCCCTGAGGAAGATCCTGTCATAGCTGGCGCAACTGACCCTCCAAATCTGCTGTAGTTGTCACTGGCGGAAGTCCCAAACATTCTCAATGGGCAAGACATCTGGGAATCTTGCTGGCCAAGGAAGCATTTTGATATTGCGAAGGTAGGCCAGAGATAGGGGTGTGAGGCCGGGCATTATCCTGCTGGAAAATGGGGCTGTCAAGCTGCACCAGGAAGGAGTGTGCACAAGGTCACAAAATTTCCTGTATATGTATCGCTGCGCCGTGAGGGTTCCTTGATCGCCACCAGTGGAATGCAGGAGTCATAGGAAATGGCATCCACATTATACCTCTTGGAGCTGTGAGTTGTTCTACAATAAAGTGTGGATTACGGCGCTGGCCAGGGCGTCTCCTAGAATTGAATATTTTGGTCATCTGTATCCAGACGGAACTATGATTTTTCCTTGATCACCATTCATCACCACTCTGCAAACCGCCATGCTGCCCGTTCCTGGCAGATCACATGTGCTTGGCGATGTGAAGGTTGTAATTGTAGATGTCGTAAGGGGCACAGCGATGACATATCCTGCTGTACTAGCCACCTGGATATGGTACTGGTGGACACTGACATGTCCCTGGATGGAGCACAGCTACGCCCATGGAGTGCTTACAGCCAGTCCACAATGAAACAATGATCCCTGCTGGTGGTCCGCCGGGGTCAAATTGAGCCTTCTCAATGGATGTGTGTACCCTCCTGTTCCCACTGTGTCCAACACTGACTCACAGTGTAGGCAGAATGGTTAATTTGGTGAGCCATGTGGCGAAACGTTCAACCTGTCTCTCAGAGGCTGATGATGCAGCCTCTCTCTAACTCATCCAGCTGAGCGAAGGCTTTTTGAATGTGCCCTATGAATGAAGGAAGGACTGCCCTTAATATCCGTGCAAGCAAACCAGATTAAGCACAAATGGGACACATGTCTGACTATGGTGATGCTATGTGGCAACCTTTGTTGTACTCGCACAATTCGTTGATGCTGATCAATTAATTTTACGAATGAGTTGTAGGTTATTCAGTTTTTTGNCTTTGTTGTACTCGCACAATTCGTTGATGCTGATCAATTAATTTTACGAATGAGTTGTAGGTTATTCAGTTTTTTGTAAATGAATGTATTTGGGAGTCTGACTGGTGTAGGGCCACATATGGTACATGTAATAATGTGAAGCGTTTGAAATCTTTGATATCCTGTCTAATGTGGTGCAGAGTGGTCCACATCACAGAAAATCAGTGTATCGGGGAGAATTATTAAAATACAACCGAATTGATACAAAGGGTCTAAAGTTTTATTTTATAATTAGGCTTATAATNCTTTGTTGTACTCGCACAATTCGTTGATGCTGATCAATTAATTTTACGAATGAGTTGTAGGTTATTCAGTTTTTTTGTAAATGAATGTATTTGGGAGTCTGACTGGTGTAGGGCCACATATGGTACATGTAATAATGTGAAGCGTTTGAAATCTTTGATATCCTGTCTAATGTGGTGCAGAGTGGTCCACATCACAGAAAATCAGTGGATCGGGGAGAATTATTAAAATACAACCGAATTGATACAAAGGGTCTAAAGTTTTATTTTATAATTAGGCTTATAATGTCCTTACGTGCTGATTAAAAATCATATAATCACAGTATGAAAACATAAGTAAAATGTAAAGTTGATTGACTAATGTAGACTATGACAATAAAGCAGGAAGTTGGTCACAGTGTGAGTTGACAACCTCCCTCACCTCTCATCACCAGCGCTCTCTTTCACTTGTTACATTTCTGTCCAACTCAGTGATGTAATTCAGTACTCCGTAGCCTAAAAAAATTAATCTGTCATACACGTTTGATGCCTCACCTAACGGATGTTCTCGAGTTGGCCAGCGTCAGTACCTCCCCCCCCCCCCCCCCCCCNAGCGGCTCGTTTCCACTCTGCGGCCGAAGGGGTAAGCATTGCATCATGATGCGAAGCTGTTGCAGTCCAACAGGATGCATCAGTTGGGCCGAGCCAACCCTGGGCTTCAAAAGCGACCTGTGGTGTATAAGGCTTATTGTCTCTTCTTAGGATGGGGTTGCGGCTGTGACGAGGTTAGAGTGGACAATGACAACACCGTGGCGCATCACATTAAAAAAAAAATTCTGTCTCCAGAAACAGAGCTGGATATAATAAAGTTTGGATGTTAGAGGGCCACTTGTAAGAGGTTGAACTGTAATGATATGCATAGCAACCCATTGAAAAATGTCTGTTTTTCAAGCTTTTTGTGTTTGAGAATTTTGGATTGAGCACCTATATATAACAAAATTATGTTCTTTATCATCTTGTGCTTTGTTAGGAAAAATTGTGTGACTGGTGAGGTAAAGCTGTCATGTTGCCACTAAGCTATGCTATATTAAATCAGAACATTTTTGTGTTTTCTAACTGATATAATTTTGTATTTTATAAATATGTCAAAATCGCCTATTTATAGAGATCTGAAGAATTCACGGATTGATTTTGGGACAAGCTAGAATTCAAAACACCTGTATTTAGATCNCCTATTTATAGAGATCTGAAGAATTCACGGATTGATTTTGGGACAAGCTAGAATTCAAAACACCTGTATTTAGATCATTTTAGCCATTGGTCCACACTGTGTTTGACACCTCCTGGAGAACGCTGGCCCAGTCGCCGCCTTCCACTGTGACAGCAGACAACCAATGCGCAGTTGATATTGGCGTATTTGTACATAAGACTAGAGCCCAGTCTGCAGGTCATTGAACTCACAAATTTTTCAGGTCTCTACCCAGTTATAAAATTTTCTGTATTTGTAAGATTTAATTTTTAAAAGTCTTTCAAAAATATCTTATTACTCTCTTACATATACCTTAACCTTCCTTTCAGTAAAACTGAGTGTATTGGAAGATATTGAGAACAAATTTTTTTAAATACAGTTATTTGGTATAATTTTTTATATTTATGGTTACCTTTTTAGAACACATTTTTATTTTAAATAAGTCCTTTGCAACCTGTATACGTGGAGAAAAGTATTGATTGCAGGAACAGGTAAAAGAGGGGTGGTAGTTAACTAGAAGGGTAGGTGCCCAAGCGAAAGTAAGATACAAACTATGATCACTGAGACTTTGAGACCGTACAACCTCTTCTAGCCAAACTGTCACAAATAAAGGGCAAACATAAGTGGCTAATATGGCTAGCATCTTGGTTAGTTTAGGCATGTGGCAGATTATATTTGAATGAAAATTGTGGCATACATGTATTAATACTCAATGTTTAACTTGTGTCTCTTGGAATTTGTTCTGATTTGCTAAAAAGATTGCACATCATTAGCTTCCAGACAATCATGAAAGATTGTTAGTTGAATGCTATTTCGGGAAAGATCTTTGTGCCCACAAAGTTTTCACATGTAAGTTAACGTTTATCAACCGTATAGACTTTTCAGTAAAAAAAAAAAAAAGGAATAGTTAAGTAACATTTTTATTATTGCAGTGTGTGTTTGAGTATACTATCATGGATAATAGCTTTTTTGACCTATACCAAAGCTTATGCTCTCAACATAAAGGCGATTTTTGCGGTATTTTGTGTTTAAATGAAATTGATTTTAGTGATATTAAACAAATTTTTTGGAAGTATTTGAAGTTCATTAGTTAGTTTCTACAAATTATTTCAAACAACGTAGTTGTTTTAAGAAACATAAGGTANGGAAGTATTTGAAGTTCATTAGTTAGTTTCTACAAATTATTTCAAACAACGTAGTTGTTTTAAGAAACATAAGGTTTACTCCAAAGAGGTTATATTTTCAATACCTTCCCCATTAGTTAAACATTATTACACATCATCATTGCCAAAGAAAGATCAATAAAGAAATTGGATATTTTTTATATGTTCAGCAAATGTAATATTAGGTTATATTTCTGAACATTTTTTTTTCTTGCTTACAAATAGCAACAAAGTAAATATGAAAAAAAATAAGAAATGGCTTACAGTAAGTTTATATATTTAGAGAATGTATCAAGTAATATCGTTCTTAACTTTCTTACAAGTGGCAACAGATTGAATGCAGCACAAATTTTGTATTATTCAGTGCTGTCCACTTTATTCTACTGTATTGTTAAAACAATGCTTTTTAGGGATTGTATTGCCTACTGCCAGTGACATCACATAGAGGTTGTAAGGCCTTGTAGTCTTCGTGCTTGCAGACAAACATAGCAACCACCCCTCGCCACTCTGTTGGCTGTCTCCCCCCTTCATCCTGGTTGGTTTCTTGAGTCGAATGGCAGAAGTCGCCACACTGATTGCAAGGCAACCTCATCCATCCCCCTACTTGGCAGCCATGTAAGGGGAGGAAATGAGGTCGCACTGTTTGTGTCCGGTATCACAGAAGATACTCTACAGCCATAACTTATCTTTAAGCCAGATGTTTACACATACATTGGCACGATGGCAATGGGTTTTTTATTTGGTGGCATCTGTGTTTTGAAGTGATTAATAATACGGTATAACTTGTTTATAACGAACTGTTTTTCAGTGAATTCTTGTTTACAGTGAAGTTCCAGCTCAGGTTTTGGCTAAAGTTGTTCTTGTTGTGTGTTAATTTCAGATAAGAAAGCCTTTGTGAGTGTTGAAAGGAAATGAAAGCATCTTTGAAAAAGTCTCAATTTCCACTGTCTTTTCAAAGAAAATATATAGTTTTTGTCCCAAGCAGTGAAATGGGAATGGTATTCTGTTGTAAGATAACAATCTACCAGCTTGACATTGTGGAGGGTTGGGAGTTGAATTGTAAGGGGAAGATGCCAATACCAAAAGAGACTTAAAATGCAAAATTTTTTCTTAGAAAAAACTCTTGTAGCTTTGCTTCTCTTTTTTAAACAGGATTAAATACTTTTAAGTTTATCAGCTACAGAATATACTGTTAATTTTCCGACACATTGCGTCCACCCACACCAGCAAACCAGATGTTAATGTTGGGTGGAGATCAAGTCTGCAAGCATTTTTTGTCAGCATGCATCGGTTACCCATACAGGTTCCAATGTATTTCAGTTTTGACATAGGTTTAGTTTCATTTTCTATTTGGAAGATGTCTGCATATTAAATTTATATTTCATTCAAAAATCATGTTGGTTTTACATGAGAGAAAGAAATTGTGGATTGGAACTGGAAAATCTTAGAGCCAACAGTTCATAATTGGTTTTTAAGTGAATCGGCACATCCTGCATATTACAACTTTTTTTTCAGCCACATTTACTGTTTTACAATATAAATTTTGCTCTTTTTGCACTTTCCNTTACTGTTTTACAATATAAATTTTGCTCTTTTTGCACTTTCCTGCATTTTTAAGCTTTTTTTGAGCTTTTTAAAAATGTAAAAAAAAAAGCTGTTTCACTGTATGTGCCGGTAGGTTCGAGATAGTGGCAGACAGTGACCTGGACGTGCCACTGGGGGGCAGCTCGGCCAGTGACTGCCATTCCTTGCTGCTGCACCACATCAACATGGCGGTAGGCGTGGAGGTGGTGAATGCCCGTGGCAAAGGCCCTGAGTTCTTTGGTTTCTCCCACCCCACAATACTGAACCTTATACAGAGCTCCCCGGGCACTAGGAAGTGCTCCAGTTACAAGTGGAGCAAGTTCGAGGTGAGTCCTTTCTACTGCTAGCTTCCATGTGAGCTTAGGCACCCTCTTAAAAATTATTCTACTTTATCCTTTTTCTCAGGAGATTTCCATTTAAAACAAAATGTGTTTATTTAATGGTAGTTTTCTAAAATGCCTAGTGATGTTTGTTAGAAACATTGCAGTTGCAATGCACTCCATGCCTTCCTACCCACCATTCTCTTCAAACCCTACTACACCTGCACCACCCCCGCCTACACCACNCTTGAGAGGGCTGCTGATGTCATAATTGGCACAAACAACACTTTATAGCAGAATCTCATTTGAACCAAAAAGGATGTTATCAAAAGTGCACTGTGGTGATCATTATGATGTAATTGAAATGTGGAACTAAGATACTGGTTTTTTAAAAAAACTTGTAAACTACCTAAATTGTATGAAAAACATATTGTACAAAATTAATTGTAAGTAGAGACAGAATGCAAGCTGAATTTTGAATGTTATGTGCCCACTCAATTGGCTGAGAGCATGCAAAAAGGTTATTGATTGGGCAATGTGTTGACTGCATGCGTGACATGGCGGAGGGGGTCAGCATATTGGGAAGGGGTGGGAGGGGTTAAATGAAGTAGCATGGGAAGGGAAAGATAACTGCATTTTAAAAGAGCAGAGACTGTATATATTTAAAAGTACTCTTAAAGAGCTAATACTAATGTACATTTTTATACTAATTTTGTGTACACATGGTTGGAACTGTATGTAATATGGCCGGTCCTGATTATAAGCAAACTGGTAATTTTGGAAGGAGGATCAAAATTGGCATTTATAAAATATATATATATATAAAAGGTTGACTTAGAAAATGGTAAGTACGTACAGTATTGTGATGGCATTGAGACAGTATTTCTGTGGCTTCCAGAATACTGTATTTACTTAAGTATAGTCCCCATATTTTAAATCACATTTCTGCCTCAAAACTTGTGTGGGGGATTATACGTGGATCATAAAGTATTTTACCATTACATGTATTGTCTTTGGGACCTTAGCGAAGTGTGTGGTAGTGTTCCATTCACCTGCCAGATAAATCTTTAACTGTAAGCGAAAGCATTTCAGGTGAACCAGTACAGTATATATGCACAATCCTGATACATTTACCTATGTATGTTACTTAAGCTCNATATATGCACAATCCAGAAAAAACATCTTGGCAAGTCCAAAGATCATAGATAAATTTTCCTCCTTTTAAAAAGATTTATAAATATTGAATTCTGTAATTATAAAGAGTTCACATTAATAAGTTCAAATGGCTAGAAGAAAATGAAAGTAAAGAAGAGTGCTGCTATTTATGTCATTCATGGGGCATTATAACCTTTAAGGAAAAAGTAAACAAACGAAACATGTTTAAATATGTATTCTCAAGTGAAATGCGATAGAAGATACAGTCAATTCTTGACACTATGACTTTTTACAGTTCCTGGGAAAAGTGTTATTGGAATTTGGACAGGTTCTGACCCTCCACTGTATGTCAAAAGTGCTGAAATTTTACTTGGGCCATTTTTGCATTGCTGAAGCAGCAAAATTACGCATTATAGTTATTAAATAGAGTCTTAAAAGTCCTCGTGGTTCCCATAAATTTACTCTTTAAAGTCTACACACTTGTAACATCAAATGTGGTTTATTGTGAGTGACTTTCACCTCCCAAAAAACTTTAAAAATGGCATCTGTGTTTAATTATTTCTAGAGCAGAAACAATATGTTTTTATAATGAAATATTTATTTTAACATTTTGACATCTTTTGAGATAAATTATACCCTAGATTGACATATAGGTCCTCCCCTTGTTGCAAAAAAAGGGCCTAAACACAGTGCACCACTCAACTTTCAGCAATCATGAACTTCTTTTTACTGACTGCTTAAATGAAAATTAGAGGATTTATTGATCAAATGATCAATTATCATCACAGGNTCCTCCTTCCTTTTGCCTGCCTCTTCCTCCATCCCTCTACCTTCTCCACCCTCCACTACCACCCCTACATCCTTTCCCTTTTCATCCCTCTGTCCACTCCCTTCTCCCTCCTCTTTCATCTCTCTGTCCCCTCCCGCCGCATGCCCCACCCACATCACTCTGCCTGCCCTTCCCTCTCCCTCCACCAGCTTCTCCCTCTAACCATCCATCCCACCACCCACCTCTCCTGCACTCCACTCATGTTTCCCTTGCCCCCTCTGGACAACCCTCATGTTTACCTTACTCCCTCTGCCCTTCCATCCCTATCCCCTCCTTCCGTCCCCTTCCTTTGGTCCCTCAGCATGCCCCTCCTTCCATCCTTCCATCCTTCCACCAGCCTCTGCCTCTGTCCTTCGGCCAGCCCCTGCCTCCATCCTTCTGCAGTTATCATGCTTGATTGTTGCAAGCCTATGTAAGGTTGATCTCCATGCTTCATATGACTGAACTGCTGAATTAAATAGGTAATACTTTTTATGCGGATTGGTGGTGTCCTGTGCCCCTAAATGTCAGTAGGCTGTGGTCAAAGCAATACATGGAATGTTTGAATCACTGTATATTTTCCTTGCACAGTTGCATGACTATGCTCCACGAAGCATGTAGATAAAATAAAAGTAACACTGATCCTCAGCCTAAGCCTGCCAGAGGTAGACTGCATGGCAGAAAGGCAGACTCCTAATATCTGCGTACATGGGTTCAGGCTGGTTTGTGTCTCTATGATTGAGCAATCAATAAAACAGGCGTAAATCTGACTAGGTTGAGTTGTCTCTTCCAGCACTCTGTACCTCCCACACCTTGCTCTTGCCATTCCCTATTTTCGTCACCAGTCCTGGTAAGACTCCTAGGGATATCCACGAGCCAAACCTCGATCCTTTCTTTCCTATTGGTAACTGTCTCGAAATGCAGTTTAAGAACTTCACTAGAGAAGTTGTCTTTTGGACTGTCACCCCTTTGGCAGATACTTGGGTCCGCTAGCGACGTTTCACTCGCCAGATAGCCCCAGGAGTGGAAGCCTCTAGCCCTGCTGCTGTAACCTCCAGTTTGGTACTTGGGTCTGCTAGCGACATTCCGCTCGCCAAGCCACCTAGCTGAAGACCAGTAGACGAGGCTTTCAACTTTGCCTAACCTCTGCACCCTACTCTCCATCACGCTGTGTCTACCCCTGATTGGCCACATATTATCTACCTATCAGGTCTACCACACCCCCCTTATGACTCACCATAGGGCTGGGCAGGGCAAGACTGCCAAGTTGGGGCTAGCTCAGGCTGGGGTACTGAAGAGTAGCGGTTTGGTTGACAACCAAGTGTACATCTGGAAAGAAGAGGAAGGTGCACATTAGAGAGGGTCTGCATCCAGCTCATTGAGCGCCCACCTGAACCTCATCTGGCATGTACCTCGTGCTGTATCTCCACTGCCGCCAACACCACCGAAGAAGATGCTTACCTTCGTCTGGCCAGCTAACGTTACTGGGGTAGTCAGGCTCCTAAACTTTACACCCGCTTATACCTCGATGAGGGTACCCACTCGCCCATCGTTCACAAGCGCACCACCCAAAGCACATCGCTCAATCATGTGGCCAAGCCTAGCAACGTAGGCACCAGGAGAAACCTTGTGCAAGTGGCGACCACTGCTTCACCATCTTCCAGGGGGAGAAGTAAGTCGACCTCACCCTCCAACTGCCATTCCCATTAAGGGTGAGCAACGAGGCTACATAGTTACTAGACATTTGCATAAACAACCAGCTTAAAAAAGAATTGTTGCTGGAAATCTCGTAAATAAGCCGCACCCCACTTTTTGTAGTAATTTATTTTAATTTTTGTAAAAATGTGCGGCCTATACACGCCGAAATATGATAATGTTGGTTTCCATGTTTTGTTTCAAGGTTAGCAGGACTGGGGAGCAGGTGATGGAAGACAAGGACCCAGCTCTTAATTTTGAGGCTCTGCAGAGGAACATTGCATTTACACGTAGTCACATGGTGAATGCAACTAAGGAGGAGACATCTGACCAGATTCTGTCCAACTCCAATGCCACCTTGAGAGGGCTGCTGATGTCATAATTGGCACAAACAACACTTTATAGCAGAATCTCATTTGAACCAAAAAGGATTTTATCAAAAGTGCACTGTGGTGATCATTATGATGTAATTGAAATGTGGAACTAAGATACTGGTTTTTTAAAAAAACTTGTAAACTACTTAAATTGTATGAAAAACATATTGTACAAAATTAATTGTAAGTAGAGACAGAATGCAAGCTGAATTTTGAATGTTATGTGCCCACTCAATTGGCTGAGAGCATGCAAAAAGGTTATTGATTGGGCAATGTGTTGACTGCATGCGTAACATGGCGGAGGGGGTCAGCATATTGGGAAGGGGTGGGAGGGGTTAAATGAAGTAGCATGGGAAGGGAAAGATAACTGCATTTTAAAAGAGCAGAGACTGTATATATTTAAAAGTACTCTTAAAGAGCTAATACTAATGTACATTTTTATACTAATTTTGTGTACACATGGTTGGAACTGTATGTAATATGGCCGGTCCTGATTATAAGCAAACTGGTAATTTTGGAAGGAGGATCAAAATTGGCATTTATAAAATATATATATATATAAAAGGTTGACTTAGAAAATGGTAAGTACGTACAGTATTGTGATGGCATTGAGACAGTATTTCTGTGGCTTCCAGAATACTGTATTTACTTAAGTATAGTCCCCATATTTTAAATCACATTTCTGCCTCAAAACTTGTGTGGGGGATTATACGTGGATCATAAAGTATTTTACCATTACATGTATTGTCTTTGGGACCTTAGCGAAGTGTGTGGTAGTGTTCCATTCACCTGCCAGATAAATCTTTAACTGTAAGCGAAAGCATTTCAGGTGAACCAGTACAGTATATATGCACAATCCAGAAAAAACATCTTGGCAAGTCCAAAGATCATAGATAAATTTTCCTCCTTTTAAAAAGATTTATAAATATTGAATTCTGTAATTATAAAGAGTTCACATTAATAAGTTCAAATGGCTAGAAGAAAATGAAAGTACAGAAGAGTGCTGCTATTTATGTCATTCATGGGGCATTATAACCTTTAAGGAAAAAGTAAAATGAAACATGTTTAAATATGTATTCTCAAGTGAAATGCGATAGAAGATACAGTCAATTCTTGACACTATGACTTTTTACAGTTCCTGGGAAAAGTGTTATTGGAATTTGGACAGGTTCTGACCCTCCACTGTATGTCAAAAGTGCTGAAATTTTACTTGGCCCATTTTTGCATTGCCCAAGCAGCAAAATTACACATTATAGTTATTAAATAGAGTCTTAAAAGTCCTCGTGGTTCCCATAAATTGACTCTTTAAAGCCTACACACTTGTAACATCAAATGTGGTTTATTGTGAGTAACTTTCACCTCCCAAAAAACTTTAAAAATAGCATCTGTGTTTAATTATTTCTAGAGCAGAAACAATATGTTGTTATAATGAAATATTTATTTTAACATTTTGACGTCTTTTGAGATAAATTATACCCTAGATTGACATATAGGTCCTCCCCTTGATGCAAAAAAAAGGGCCTAAACACAGTGCACCACTCAACTTTCAGCAATCATGAACTTCTTTTTACTGACTGCTTAAATGAAAATTAGAGGATTTATTGATCAAATGATCATTTATCATCACAGGTCCATTACCTGGTTCTTTGTGGGCTTTATACACACTTGCGGCATAATGGTGGTGACAGGTATATGTCGATGTCCCAATGTATTTTATTAGTATAACTCCCTTTGCTATCGCTCTGGATGAGCAATGTGCTGTGTGCAATGCAAACCAAGTGACCTTGCCAAGGTGATAATACATGCTCGCTTGCCTTTCCACCCTCCAGCAGCAGAACTGTGTGTGCACTCTCCTGATCAATACTGCTGCCCTGGCACCTATGATTTTTTTTGTTCTCAGGGCAGTGTGAAGCAATAAATAACACCAGAGGCTCCTCAGGAGGCAGAGAATGGAGGGTCAGTAAGCATTCTTCGTCCCATGGTTTCTTCCTTTCTTGGCGGTATTCACAATAGACTCGTGGATGCTTGGAGATTGTACATGCAAAGGACTCTTTTGTTTGGCAAGCATCTGCCTTTTAAAGTGATATACTATATTTCACTTAAATATGTTACATTTTTTTTGAGGCAGAGGCGAATAAATGTCTGTCCTTAGGTTTACTTGTTTGTTTACGATCTTCAATAATTAATCAAGTGGAACCTTGCTACAACATTTTCCTGCTTAACAAGCTGCCTTCTCTTGGTCCACAAACATTGTTAGTGTGTAGATTACTGTATGTGATTGTTTATCAAATTGTAGGACAACATGGCTGTTAAGGTTCCCTCATTGGTCTACCTTCTTTTGTTGCATTCTTAGAGCAGTGACATCAGTTGTGCTTTGGCCATTCTGTGCATAAACACATTAATTTTTTTATTGTAATTGGCTATAGGTTATGGGCCCAGTAGTGAAAAGTCAAGTTATTAGTGTAGTAGGTGCCGCAATGGCTAAGTGGTTAGCCTGCTCGCCACCCACCAAGGCAAATTGGGTTCAATCCCCTCCCGGGTTACTCCGGATTTTCGCATGTGGGAATCGTGCTGGACGATGCCGCTGGTCGACGGATTTTCTTGGGAATCTTCCATTTCCCCCACCCCTTCATTCCGTCACTGCTCCATACTCGCCTTGCTTCACCCTCATCGGCTTTCAAGACTACAATGTTAAGAGCCGACTAAATCTCTTCACTCACTCATTAGTGTAATAGTGTATTCTTTGTGTTATTTGTAGGGTGATTGTGAGTGTACGTAAATATTTGGAAATAATAAAAACCAGTGTTTGAGCATTGCCTACACTATGGCCTTGTCTACTCTCACCAAATGAAAACCTCAAGGGTAGTGAGGACTATGCTATGTGGAAGTTCCATGTGCAAGTGCTATTAAAATTGGGGGACAAATGGGACGTTGTGACAAGCAAAACTAAGATAGAGGATGCCTCAGGCAAGGATAGAACAGCATTGTCCAAGATGTCATTGCTGGTGGAAACCAGTTTAATCCACCATATTGAAAAATATGAGACAGCAAAGTATGCATGAAATAAGATTCATACAATATTCGAAGACTCCGGGCTTACAAGAAAAGTTGGGTTGCCAAGACAGCTGATTTTGACTGAATTGGAGGACTTCAGTAGTGTTGAGGAATGTGGATAAAATCATCTCCACTGTACAGCGTTTAGGTGAGATAACTTTGAAGTAACGAAAAAATGAGTCGGCCCTTCTACTTTTGGCCGGACTGCCCGAGGAATACAGTCCGATGATAATGGGCTTGAAGGCATCAGGTATAAAAACTTTTGCAAGATGTGCCGAAAAAGCCAGACCGCTTATCTACAGACATGGACACACCGCTGTATAGTGGTAACTACTGTCGTAACCAAGAAACCCCCAAAGTGTTAAAACTGTAATTATCCCGGACATTTTACTTCTAATTGTCGTGTTAGTGTCTGCTATTGATAATGACAGAAGAAGAAAGTTCAGTAGTAAATATCTGGTAGCCAGAACACTAATGCTTTCTTGGCATGTATGTCTTCAGACAAAACTTTGATGGTACATCTGACAGGTACCTTACTCCTGTGCATCAGTTCATCTATCAAAGAAAAATTAATTTATCCTGACAGTACCCCTGAAACTGACATCAGAATAGTTAGGCCCTACTACAAAAAGTTAGATCCTTGCAACCAAATTGGTGAGAAATGTCAACATAGGGTTATTAGGTGGTGCAGAAGAAAAAGTGACTGCATTTGATGTGCATTATACCCCTCATCTGGCAATGAATCTTCTGTCAGTAGATAAAATTGCAAGTAATGATGATACCATTATTTTTGACAAAAAAAAAGGGAAGGGGTATTTTTTAACTCTGAAGGGAAACTTATCTCTTAGGAGACACAGTGCAATGGCATTTACCATTTGGATACTATGAAACCAAACTTACAAGTATACAGTGAGGCTGCTCCTGAGGACTAGTGGCATCACAAGTTAGTCATCTAACCAGGAGAGAGATGAATTTGCTGAAGGACATGGTAATTGCTACTGATCATTTACAAGTAGTGAGCCAAAGTGATGTCTCTTAGAGGGAAACAAACCCTTTTATCATTCAAATCGAGTGAATATAGAGCACAATCACTCTTGGAATTATTACATTCCGACATAGGTGGACTCATGGAAACCACATCCATTGGGGGTAGTAAATACGTCCTAGTTTTTGTTGATGACTATTCTCATTACACATTTGTATATTTCTTGCAGACAAAAGTTTGTGTGATGCATTCAAAAGCTTCTGTACTCTTATTAAAAATCAAACTGGCAAAAGAATCAAAGTGGTGGTTCTGTCAATGTTACAGAGTATGTAAACAAACAGTTGTTTTTTTGACTTCCAAAGGTATAACATCATCATCATCATCGTCATTGTAGAGTTTATTTTTCACCTTAACAGAATGGAGTCAGTGAGCATACCAATTGGGAGATTGTTGAAAAGGAAAGATGTACCTATGCTTCAGGATGGAAACTTACCCAAAAACATATTGGGCAGAGGCAGTCTTAACAGCTGGTCATTTGAACAACAGGAGCCCAATGAAAGCTATTGAAGGTAAAACTCTATGCAAAGTCTGGTATTCAAGAAAACCCACGTTAAAGTACCCAAGGCTCTTTGGATGTGAAGCAATGGCAAAAAAAAAATGGGATGCTTGATCACAGAGAAGCAGTTGTTCATTGGCTACTGTGAAAATATATAAGGGTTACTGCCTGATGAAGAAATTCATAGTAAACAGAGATTTTGTTTTCTTGGAACACAAGTTTATAATCTGAAAAACTGTCTTCCCATGAAGTGGTGAACAAGTATCTGCCAGAATCTTCATTAACTGATGATGCAGTTTAAACTCGTGTAAAAAGAAGTGTTCTTTCAGTTTGCTGCATGACTCACAACTTAACTGTAGTTCAAACTGATGCAACATCCAATTACTAAACAATAAAACGATTTGGATTAGCGCGAAAAAACCACTCACCTCCATGTTTGTTGCATGACTTGGTGGCGATGGCCGCTTCTGGTAGAAGCAGTCGCACCAACTCTTGAAAGGGCCGTACCAGTGCTGCCTACCCATGTTGCCATGTGGCAGGAAATTTAAAAATGTCCAGTAAGAAATTATTGTCACGTTTGGACGTCACTATGTATGTTATCTACACTATCTACTGTACTCGTTCCAAGCCCAAACATTCTGGCCACCTTGTAATAACTAAGTTATTTCAACACCTCATAAGGCAGGGGACAGAGCTTCACTGATGGGTGCTTACCTGTCCCTGACTGAGTACACACTGTGGCAACCCAAGGAACCCCCATCACCAGGGTGGAGTCGGTCGTCCTCCACCATGACCAACTGATCAGCTGTAAGGTGTGTCCCTGGTGCATGCCATTTGGTCCGCTGTTGCAGTGTGTGGAGATGATCTCTGCTCCAGTGGCGTCAGAAATCCTGGTGGATTTGCTGCACCAATGCTTGACTTGGGGCATGTGTGTATCACAAAGATTTTGCTCTGTAACAGCAACCAGGGATTCTAAAGTGCCCTGCGGTCAAGGCACTTGTGTTGTTGAGATCGGAGTTCAGGGGATACAGCGGCCAGGAGTTCAAAAATGCCTCCATTTGGACCAGGACCTGGTAGAACTCCTCGAAAGTCAACACCTGTTCATCAATGACTTTCCCCAAGTGGGAAGTTTGTGTGCACGTGTGGGGGGTGATGAAGAGGAGAGGGTATGCCCTGGAGACAGATTACTGTCCTCTGGGCAGAGCTGGTTAAACCGCAGGTTGCGTGCTCGAGCAGGCGGGAGCAGTCTGCCCTATGAAATCCAGGCATCGGATGGCCTTGGCAGATGCAGAAGTGGGTGTAGTGTGATATCTCAGCTTTGGTGGCTTAGGCGGGAGTGGAGAGAGAGCTTGGAGGAAGTTGAAACTTGTTACAGTAATACCCCTCCTGGTATCCTCTTCTCGTGGACACCGGTGGAAGGTTGCTGAGTAGTGGAGCTGGTCCTCTGTCTAGGTCCTAGGTACTGCCTGTTGGTTGGAGTAGACCTTTCTAACCCCTCTGGTCTGACTCTACAACCTCCCTGACTGCCTCCTGCTGCCCAGCCTTATGGCGAGGCATTCGGTTGGCAAGGGGAGGGAGGAGTGAGAGAGGGGGGTAGGTATTTGTGTAATAGCAGGTGTTCCGTAGGGGCCAGTACTGCTCTAGATAGCAAAAGGGTGCATTAATGGGGTGGTAGAAGATTGCAGATTGCTATCCTGAGTGGCTTCCCAGAGGTTGGGATTTCCCTCACTCTGCAGTGCCCCACACAACACATGTCCTCTCCCAGGATAGCAGAGCAAGTGGGATTATCGCCTGTGCTCCAGTTCTCTGCGGAGAGGTTCGGGAGTTGTGCACTCGGGTTACCACCACATCATGTACTCCAATGAAAGCTAACCTCTCCAGTGGCAACCGATAATGTGGGGTTCTCACTATAACCCGGTCCTCAGCACAAAGGAGGATGTTAGGTCAAAATATACCTGAAAAGGCTGGAGGGGGGCAAGGAGTATTTAGACACATGCTCAGGTAGTTTGTCTGTTTCGCTGATAAACACGTAAAATAGAATAAAGCAGACTTTACCCACTCTAGGCCTGAAGGGCCAAGCTTAGGTTGCCAACTGCTGTAATGAGGTAGTTGACTCTTAAGTACTGCAAACACTGAGGAGAGTGCAAATTGACTAGCACTGTGGTTAATGTGGCAGGTGCAGCAAATAACTTTTAGACTAAGTGTAGGTCGATGTGCACTCAGGCAGAGTAACTGCATACAACTGACGTGAACCGCACGTTCACGAGTCCTTTTGCCCACTGACTGCCGCAGTATGTCCACACAACAGACGCAACACACCGACAGGCTTGTGGGAACGAGTACAAGTGCATTAGTGTTCTAATTTATTTATTCAGTTTATTTCATCAGTGTATTTGTTAATAGCGTCAGTGTATAGTTAATTAGTTATTTGTTTTGTCATGGGAGACATGTGACATTCTACATTTGGCAGTACTGTGGCTGGTGCAATACAAACATTTAGGAATAATGTTATCATTTTTATTATGTATTTGTGTAAGGGTAATTATGTTTTCTTATGTTAATTTAGTTCATATCATTTTCCATCCCATAATCATCTTTCAGTGTATATTGTGTTTCACCGCGTGGCGTTGGCTGCGCTTAGGTGGCGAAAGCCGGCGCTTCCGCCCAGTATTCGTTAGCACTTGAACGGACTCGGACGTTACGCTCTCCCACTCCGCAGAAGCCCTAGCAAGGACATCATCAGTCGAATTTCATCCAGTCGCATCAATAGTATTGTAAATCATTATCATCATCTCTTTCATTATTTAACTTGCATAGCGCAGAGGAGAGAGAGACATTAGTATTTATCGGGAATCGTAAAGTGCATTTCGAGCTTCACATTATAAGACCACGTGGTCGCTCGCAGTTCCGAGCCATTCAGGCCACGTGTCTTGTGTATAGTTATGTGTACAATAACGGGGTAATAAATATATTATCACGCACCACTCTATTTTATTCATAATTAAGTTCGGCGTGCGAGGTGGCCGACAGCCTCGGCATAGTGTGTATGACGGAGTGTTTACCAGAGCCCCTAGGCTGTCGACGAACGACCCTACATCTCATCAGCTCACCGCAGAGCTGTGGCGCCGGGCACATACATATCACTTCACAACTCTGGGAACACTGCTGATCAAGTTGGCTTTTTCGCCGTAGCCAAGCTTGGTCACGTCACAACTGAGCTGAGGCAAACCAGCCTCGAACTGTGGTTTATGGCCGGTATATATACTTGAAGGCCATATTCACATTCCAATAAAAATAGTGTAGGCAGGTCTCCACAGACAGTGCAATCAATCCCAATCCATAATCACAATCCAAGAAGAAAAGCCAAGTATCAGAGTTATAACAGCACTATTGAAAGATATATCCTTAAGTTAAACACAAAGAACATGGCATGGCCACGAGAGGAAAGATGCTCGTGGGAGGGAATGGGAAGATCTGAAACTCAAGCTGTTATTGGCTACCACTGTTGCATGCAAGATTGGAGGGTAGCCAAGTGATAAGAATTTCTTGTTTTTCATGTTTCAACGGATGGTTTAAGGGTACCTACTGAGAAATAACACATTATAGCAGTAGCCCACTAATTGTATTTTTTATTGGAACTTATTCCATTTTAGCAAGTGTATTTTATTTTTTCATACTTTATTTGGGGTGGTTATTGAAAACCTTTAGTTAAGATTACACTTTTTGGTATATGTGTGTTATATCGGGATACAACCGTACTCACAATTCACTGGCTGCCCCAGAGATGAATCTTAATTTAAGAGTTGTAACAGTAAGTACATGAATCTATCTGTTGGGTACTTTCTATTATGTAAAGTTCGATACTTTCCATCATGTAAAATATAACAAAATATGTTTAACGAGCAGACAGTTACGGTGTGTTATGTTTATGGCATTCCCGGTGTGAATAGGTTATGATTGCACCTTGTGATTTTGAACCTTTCACATTTCATGAATGATAGATGCTAATAATTCTAAGTAAAGTTTGTCACCTCGTCACTTACCCGTAGTGGGATTTGCTGTTGGAGTGTAAGACCAATGTACTTCCCTCCTGGATGACTGTGAAGCCGTGGTCGTTGCTTGAACTGGGTTTTTCCCGGTGCCCAAGTTGTTGTCTTTGGCCATGTCAATAATTGTGCTTTGAGCTTTGGGTAGCGCGCAGACGAGCGATGGACGGGTGAGTGTCCTGGTTGGAATGTAAGCTGGTATGATGTTCAGGGCTCTGACTAGCCTGGTAATGTTAGTTGGCCAGACAAAGGTAGGCATCTTCTTCGGTGGCGTAGGTGGCAGCGGAGATACTGCACATGGCACGTGCCAGAAGAGGTTAGAAGTGGAGCTTGTTGAACTGGTGGTTGTGACCCTCTTTGACGTGCAGCCTTCTCTTTCTTCCAGGAGTATACCTGGTTATCAACTGAGCCGTTTTCCCTTCGTACCCCAGCCTGAGCCAACCCCTAGCTTGACAGGTTTGCCCCACCCAGCCCTATAATTAGACATTCGGTGGTGGGGGTTACCAATTAGATTTATAGTGGGTGGCCAGTAAGGGGTAAACACAGCCCAATGAAATGAGGGCTGCGGAGGTGAGGTGAGAGACCTGCACTACTGGTCTTCAACCCAGAGACTTTGTGCGTGGAACGTCGCAATCTGACCCAAGTTACAAGCTGGAGGTTACAGTAGACTGCAAAGGGCGTCCACTCCCATGGCTCCCTGGCGCACGGAATGTTGCAATTGAACCCAGGTGTCACGAAGAGCAGGACTCCTTTTGGGAGTTGTAGTATCGCTTCTAAGCAAAAAACCCGGCGTGCGGAACGTTGCAGTCTTACCCAGGCACTTTCTGGAAGGTAGATAGTCCAAGAGATAACTGCTCTAATAAGGCACAGGAAGGCAAGCTTCCTAAGCTGCACTAAGAGACAGCTATCAATAGGAGAGAAAAGGAGCAAGGCATCAGCTCGTGGCAACTCTAGAAGAGAGTTAATGGGACCGGTCATGAACCGAAAAGAGAAAGGACAAGGTTTAGGAATACAGAGTGCTGGAGAGACAACACGACCAAGTCCGATTTATGCCTATTTTATTAATTGCTCATCCCAAGATGCCAACTGGTATAGTTCCCTG
>NQII01000022.1:229457-275135 GCA_002778355.1 Clitarchus hookeri
TGGTAACCCCAATACTGCGGTACTCGCACTACTCGTGATAGCTGAGAGTAAGCTACAAGGTAGCAGAAAACACTGGGGCTTGGGTATGCTGAGTGGCAGCGGGCAGTGTCATACAGAGCAGAGCTCTTGATTGAACAGAGTAAGACTGATGCAACTTGAAAAAGTCTGTAGTTCTTCAGGCAGCGTGATTTTCTGCGAAGGCGAGACTTGAAGTTTAATGGCTCTCAGGCAGAGTAACACCGCACAAGTAGACTGGCACGAGACAGCCTCAAACTGAGGACTGTAGGTCCTATTTATACTCTGCTCACAGTGCCAGCACGGCGGTTGCGAGGAATGGAGAAACGTGTGAAGGAGAGAAGTCAGTAACCAAGTGGCAGAGACTCCCCTCATATGCCAGGCGCTGGAGGGGTAGAGCAGCACTGTGATGCGAAGCAGGTTGCAGCACAGCAACCATATCGCTGAGTGCCATGCTTGTTTCACCTCTTCTATCTATACTAAAAGGCGATGTAGCCTCCTTGCTGCCCGAGAGGCAGGCAATCCAAATAACACTGCACTAGAGTTCAAGTGGTTAGACGCACCCCCTTGCTAGGCTTGCCCTGGCCGGCAGGCACTAAATACGTATTCTGGCTGTGCATCATGAAGAGTGCACCCTCCTTTCAGCCAGTTCCAGCCACTCCTAGCTCGCCACAGCTTTCAAGCAGTATATTTTCTTTGCAGACCCCCCTCAGGACAGAGGTTTTATGTTGATGCTCTGACACCAGCTGATATATTTCTAGCTATACTCACGAAAGCTTACCTTTAGTAGTTATTATACATTTGTCCACCTAATTTGCTTTTCCAGCATGTTCAACATATGGTAGCTGCTCTTGTCGCTGAACCTTCTAGAACAAATAGTAAGTGTTGGCCCATGTGCCTCGTCCACAACGGCTGTAGTGTTTACTAGGTTTGCTCGTGCTCTGAGACTGCTCCGAACCTCACTGCTGTCTTGCAGTATTCAGCTTCACAAACTTGGTCCCTTGTTCGTCAGACATTAGCGAGCACAAATCAAATATGTATGATCTGTAAACTACAAAGACTGAATAAAACCTATCTGCCAGGCGCCTGTTCTCTTTCATTTCAACTTTCAAGTTTTCCCTACCCACTTTGTCTTCTGTGTGGTCATCCACTTAAGTACTTTCAGGTGCATGCACAATCATTGAACCACATCCCACTAGGGTGCTCGCACCTCTTGTCAATGTTTGATGTCTAGTGTTGGATGGTAAAGTCACCCTCTAGCACCACTGTGGCAAAGGGAGAGAACCTTTCTCCGAGGTTCCTGAGACTCAACAAGCTTACAGGGTCACCACGACTCAGACTACAAGCTGCAGAAACCTTGTGTAGGGAAAGCTGTGAGACTGAGGGGAAGTTGAGGGCAGTAGCTGGTAACTCTTCCGAGGAAAGATCAGGGCGCCCTCTCCACAAGCCGCTATATGCCCGAGCACTGTCAATAGTGAAGTGTTATCTTCCAGCTGGTAACATCGCTGGAGATGCCAATCAGTTTATTGCACTCTGGCAGGGGTTTACCTTAAGGCACCAGCTGCAAGTTCCTTGCTGGATGGACCATGCCAGAAACTTTCCTCCCCCGCACTGCTACATTACTGTACTTTTACCCATGGTTGTGCCTGTGCCTACAGGACACTCACAACACCCTTTAAAATATTATTTACTCTTTGTTTATTTTATTGCGTACTTAATGTATCTCTGAATTTGCATAACTCTGTACCCACATTTATTCAGATGCCCCATCACCAGTCAGGACAGGTAAAAGCTAACAAAATCCATAGTACCCAAACTACACGCTCTGGTGAGTAAGGGCATGTACCCCTGGCTCAATGTGGAACTCGGTGCCTTCTGTACTTAACTCAAGACACCTCTGGTATACAGTTCCAAGGTACTTGTCNAAAAGCTAACAAAATCCATAGTACCCAAACTACACGCTCTGGTGAGTAAGGGCATGTACCCCTGGCTCAATGTGGACATCGGTGCCTTCTGTACTTAACTCAAGACACCTCTGGTATACAGTTCCAAGGTACTTGTCGCTCTTGCCGCCGCCAAATCTTCAGCCTGAGGGTGTATCCAAAACCACCAACGCACCTGTAGCGTGACGGCTAGGTGCATCATACCCAGCTGCTTGCACCATCCTCACAAGGGCACATACTAAGATGGCATTTTGCCCTGTACCTCTTCCTGCCATAAGGAGGATCGTAGAATTCCCAGCTCTACAGATGCGGCCCAGCCCATACGCTAAAACTCCCATTTCTCTAGTAGTGTCTACAGGAATACTCAAGCCAGTATACCATCAACTCAGTGCTGGCACCAAGTTGTTGCAATGGAAAAAAATTAATATCTGTCAAAACAGTAACATTAAAAAGATATAATAATTACTTGTGAAGTCACTGAATAAGTCTGTATTTCAGTGTTCTAATGTAACTCTAATTTTAAAAATAAATTATGTGACCTGCACTTTCATCAAATAGCATAATTTTAATTTATTTTTGCCACACAAATCTAATCTAAGAGTAAATCAATAGGAAAAGTGTCACCAAAAGACTGCTGATATAAATCTCCTATTTTCAAGGTACTGCTTATTAAAATCTTATACAAGTAGTTTACTTTTTCTTCTTTCTTTTCCTCCTGCTGAGACCATATATGCACATTTTTGCAATCCATGTTAAGTGTGTTTACTGCACTTTTCTTCATGTTTCCTTTGCATACTTCATAAGTTAAAATTAAACAGGAAAACTAAACTGTTGTCTCCTGAACAAACTTGCAACTTTAAACACGAAGAAAGGCAGGCCAAGGGAAATGTTATCAAGACATGGCAATAACACAAAGCTGCCGAGCGATCCAACTGGGTTCATGGTCAGTCATGTCTATACAGCAGTTTTATACACTGAAGAGCCAAAAAAAACTGGTACACCTGCCTAATATCATGTAGGGCCCCCACGAACATGCAGAAGTGCCGCAAGACGACGTGGCATGGACTCTACTAATGTCTGAAGGTATACAGGAGGCAATTCACACCATGAATCCTGCAGGGCAGTCCACAAATCCATAGGAGTGCGAGGCGGTGGATATCTCTTCTGAATAGCACGTTGCAAGGCATTCCAGATATGCTCAATAATGTTCATGTCTGGTGATTTAGGTGGCCAATGGAAGTGTCTAAAGTCAGAAGAGTGTTCCTAGAGCCACACTGTAGCAACTCTCGATGTGTGGGGTGTTGCATTGTCCTGCTGGAATTGTCCACGTCCGTTGGAATGCACAATGGACATGAATGGGTGAAGGTGATCGGACAGGATGCTTACGTATCTGTCACCTGTCAAGAGTTGTATCTAGACGTATCAGGGGTCCCATTTCATGCCAACTGCACACGCCCCATACCACGACAGAGCTGTTGTGAATATTCGGGACAAGCACTAGTTCAAGCATTGACCGCCAGAGGTCTTAGAGGTCTAGTGTGTGTGGGCTTGGCGCCCAGTCTGTGTTGTGTTGTGGTTACTACATAACCTCACTCTGTTCTTGTCTCGTGATATTAGTACATACGTTTTCTTATGTGTTGTGTTTTCTATCTTCTTCCCCATATCCAACAACAGGTTATGGGCCCAGTCTATCCGCAGTAAAAGTGTCAACAGTTTGTTCAGTGACAAAAAAAAAAATCCGTCGCAAAAAAAAAATGAGCTCCAACTCAGCTCTCCCTCCGATCGAAAAGCTAAAGGGACGCGAGAATTTTGATACCTGGAAGTTCGCGGTCAAAACTTATCTCGAGCACGAAGATTTATGGGGATCTGTGACTGAGGAAGACACAGATAAGAAGAAAAATGTCAAAGCCCGGACGAAGATAATCTTATTAATAGATCCGATCAACTATGTCCACGTTCAAGACGCCACAACAGCCAAGGAAGCGTGGGATAAACTATCGTCAGCCTTTGAAGATAGTGGACTCGAACGAAGAGTGTCTCTCCTACGAATTTTGACCACGACCCGCCTCGAAAATTGTTCATCCGTCGAGGAGTATGTGAATAAAATTATCTCAACAGCGCACAAATTGAGAGCCGTCAAAATGGAGGTTAGTGACGAATGAGTAGGCACGATAATGCTCGCCGGTTTACCTGAAAAATACAGCCCAATGATCATGGGATTTGAGAGTGCTGGAATTCAAATCACGTCTGATTCCATTAAGATGAAATTGCTCCAGGATATTTCTGATTTTGATCATGATTCGGGTGAAAAATCCGCTGCCATGTTCTCAAAACAGAACCGAGGTCCAAGTAAGTTCGCCACGCGAAAGCCAAACCCTTCATTCAGTTCATGCAACAACAGTTACAAACACCAACAAGGCAAAGGCCCGCGTTGTTACAAATGCAATGGGTTTTACGGTCATATCGCAAAAGATTGTGATCGGGTTCCGGATGATGATAACGGTGATAAACGTCAAAATAAAAACGAATCAGAGGGTTCAATGTTTACCGCCCTGTCAGTGCAGTGTTCTCCAGAAGAAAACGAGTGGTTTCTTGACTCTGGCTGTTCCGTTCATTTGGCCAAAAATCAGAACTGTTTTGTGAACGACCTCAGGCCCGCAAAGGTCGGCTTCAGCACCGCAAACCATCAAGGTAGTATGAACTCTAATAGTGTTGGTGACATAACATTACCAGTTAAGGTTGATGGAAACGTGCTGCCAGTAAACGTAAGAGGTCTTTATCTCGTTCCTGAGTTGAGAGTCAATTTGCTTTCGGTCAGCCAAATTGTGAACAACGGCAACTCAGTTGTTTTCGACTCTAAAGGTGCCCGAGTTCTTGATACAAACAATGAAGTTCTGGCGTCAGCGACCTTGAAGAACAATTTGTTCAAGTTGGATTTGGATGCACCTGGCTCGACTTTTTTCACAGTTTCAAATTCAGGTATGTTGTGGCACAGTCGTTTAGCACACGTTGGTCTATCGAGTTTGGAAAAATTGAAAACTTTGGTCCATGGATTTGGATTAAACTCTAATTTGAAGGTGCCTGAAGGCTTTGTGTGTAAACCATGTGCACTAGGCAAAAGTCAGAGGTTGTCTTTTCCTGACAGTGAGTCTAGATCTACTAGAATTCTAGAGCTCATACATTCAGATATAGCGGGACCATACACAGGTTCTTTCTCTGGGTCCCGGTATATGATTACGTTTCTAGATGATTTCAGCCATAAAATTTTCGTCTATCCATCAGCTTGAACAGTCCCCTGTTGACATGTAGGGTCCATGGATTCATGAGGATGTCTCCATACCCGTACATGTCTATCCGCCCGATACAATTGGAAACGAGACTCGTCAGACCAGGTAACATGTTTCCAGTCATCAAAAGTCCAATGGCGGTGTTGGCGGGCCCAGGCGAGGCGTAGAGCTTTGTCTTGTGCAGTCAACAACGGTACACGAGTGGGCCTACGGCTCCGAAAGCCCATATCAATAATGGTCCATTGAATAGTTCGCACGCTGGCACTTGTTGATGCCCCCGCATTGAAATTTGCGCCAATTTGAGAAAGGGTTGCACGTCTTGTCACGTTCAATGATTCTCGTCAGTTGTCGATTGTCCCGTTCGTTCACGATTTTTTCCGGCCGCAGCGATGTCGAAGATTTGATGTTTTACCGGATTCCCGATATTCACGGTATACTCGTGAAAATCCAAATTTTATCGCTACCTTGAAGATGCTATGTCCCATCTCTCATGCACCAACTATAACACCACGTTCAAACTCACTTAAATCTTGATAACCTGCCATTGTAGCAGCAGTAACCGATCTAGCATCTTTGCCAGACGCTTGTTGTCTTATATAGTCGCTGCCGACCGCATTGCGTTACTCTGATTGGTTCCATACCTCGGTTATTTGCATACGCATGCCTATACCAGTTTTTTTTGGCTCTCCAGTATACAACTGAACATTGCCAACTCATCAGCATATCGAAACACATTTTTCAGTTGCGTTTTTTTTGTTGCTGCTTTCTCACTGATCTAGCAGTTAAAAATTGTAAATTGGATTATACAATGAATATGAATTGTCTCAAATGGGGGTAGGGGCTATACACAAAGAGATCACACATGGGTAAAAGTTACTGTTAAACCGAACGTTACACAACTATAGCAACCCACATCATCAAGTTAGAAATATAACACAATTTACACTGAGGTGACAAAAGTCATGGGATACCTCCTAATATTGTGCCGGACCTCCTTTTGCACGGCAAAGTGCAGAAACTCGACGTGGCATGGACTCAACAAGTCGTTGGGAAGTCCCCGGCAGAAATAATAGGCCATGCTGCCTCTATAGACGTCCATAATTGCGGAAGTGTTGCCGGTGCAAGAGTTTGTGCAAGAACTGACTTCTCGATTATGTCCCATAAATGTTCGATTGGATTCATGTCGGGCGATACTGGTGGCCAAATCGTTTGCTGGAATTGCCCAGAATGTTCTTCAAACCAATCGCGAACAGTTGTGGCCCAGTGACATGGTGCATTGTCATCCATAAAAATGCCCTCGTTGTTTGGGTACATGAAGTCCATGAATGGCTACAAGTGGTCTCCAAGTAGCTGAACATAATCCTTTCCAGTCAATGATCGATTCAGTTGGACCAGAGGACCCAGTCCATTCCATGTAAAAACAACCCACACCATTATGGAGCCACCACCAGCTTGCACAGTTCCTTGTTGACAACTTGGGTCCATGGATTCGTGGGGTCTGCGCCACACTCGAACCATACCATCAGCTCTTACCAACTGAAATCGGGATTCATCTGACCAAGTCACGGTTTTCCAGTCGTCTAGGGTCCTACCAATATGGTCATGAGCCCAGGATAGACCCTGCAGGCGATGTTGTGCTGTTAGTAAAGGCACTCGAGTTGGTCTTCTGCTGGCATAGCCCAGTACAGCCAAAGTTCGCCGCATTGTCCTAACGGACACATCCGTTGTACGTCCCACATTGATTCCTGCGGTTATTTCACGCAGTGTTGCTTGTCTGTTAACACTGACCATTCTGCACACACGTCGTTGGTCTCTGTCATTAAGTGCAGGCGGTCGGCACTGCGTTGTCCATGGTGGGAGGTTATGCCTGAAATTAGGTATTCTCGGCACACTCTAGACACTGTGGATCTCGGAATGTTGAATTCCCTAACCATTTCTGAAATGGAATGTCCCATGCGTCTGGTTCCAACTACCGTTCCGCGTTCAAAGTCTATTAATTCCCGTCGTGCGGCCATAATCACGTCAGCAACCTTTTCACATGAATCACTTGACGACAAATGAAAGCCCAACCAATGCACTGCCCATTTATACATTTTGTACGCGATACTACTGCAATCTGTATATTTGCATATTGCTATCCCATGACTTGTGTCACCTCAGTGTATATATATGTATATAAATAAATTACAATATATTAACTTGTGCACGTATCTCGTCATCTGTCACAATCTAATCTCTACAGGCACCATTAATGAACTAGGCACAGCTGGGATCTATTGACCTTAATAGTCCACCAAATTTTACCATAATTTTAAATATTTATTTCCACTAATGCTAAAGATCTTTCAACAGTGTATAAATCTTAGTTTAGTTACTTATATTTTTACCTTAATTTCTGTACAAAAATGACATTTGATTTTTAAATGGCAAGAAGAACACAAAGTTCTTCATATTTATACATTTCAATGGTGGTCCGTTAAGAGCCTGTAGAAAACTATATGGCCACCACCACTCCAGTATCCACCCTCATAATTATTATTTTAAAACCTCTTCAGCTTACCTAAATTCCTGCAGAGTGCAGCTATTTATTTCTATACAAGTACTATATTGTCCATTACAAAAAAAAACCTTACTAAACAGTTTTACAATTGGTTCACAGTTAACACTAGTTTAGTTTTTTTCCTGCACAACAATAGCCACACCGCAATTTAAAAACGGTTTTTAATAAGCTGTTAAAGAACTGAACTACTCTTAGGGACTCACTGCCTTTTAAAAGCCAAGGTTTGCAACACCAGCAACTGATTTTACATTCTAGTTGGTAACTGCCACACTCCCTTCACTTTTGTGTTGCAGAATAAAATTCATTTTAACTTTTTCTTTGTGCAAAAGTGGGTGTCCTGCAGGTCAATTACAGATCTTTCTGCGGGAAACTTCTTGCTTAAGACATGTCATTCGTATGATGGCCTCAAGACACTACTGAAAAATCGATTATGTTTCTGAATGATTTAGTGCTCCGTCTTGCCGAAGGCATCATAACTAGGATGTGCGATTCTCAAAATTTGCATAAGTTGATGCTAACAATGCTTCGGATCGTTGCTCAAATGAGAAAAAATTATTTTTCTAACTCTAAAAATATTGTAATATTTAACTTCAAAATGTACAGTGACTCACATTAACATTTTCTACATTCATAATACCTGGTAGCAAATTTTTTTTGGTCAATAACCACCTGTAAATGTTTTGGCATACTTGCAACCAGCGTCCACGCACCGGGAATACTGGGAAGAAATGTCCCTCCATGCCGACTGTAGTGCCTTCTTTAAATCGTCTTTGGACTTTATAGGCATGATGTGCACTTTGTTGTCCAGTTTGTCCCATAGGTTCGCTATGGAATTCAAATTAGAACTAAGGAGGTGTTTTAAGTACTTTGGGGCAATTGTATAGGAGTCATTCCTTTACAACACAGGTTTTGTGCTTGGATCATTGTCTTGTTAAAACTTAAGTATCTCTAATCCCTAGTTTTCTGCACTTTCGTATAACGATTCTTTGAGAATGTTCAGATAAACCCCCTTTGTCATTATCCAACAAATAAACACCAGTTTACAAACTCCGGCAGAGGACATGCACCTCCTTACCATCACATTCTCACCGCCATGCTTTTTACTGTGGGCTTAAGGTTCTGAATATCGAGCTCCGTATTTGCCAGTCACCACATTACTACTTTCCCACCACACCCGTACAGGTTGAACTTAGATTCGTTTGCGAATAACACATCATGCAACAGATGTACTGGCTTATGAAGGTGCAAGTTTGCAAATGCAAACCTTGTATGTTTTCTCCTAGCTACCCTTCCATTGTACCCTTTTTCCTCAACACGCATTGGAATAGTTTCAGGATTTACCTGCTTGTCTGTTTCTTCCCGAAATTGTGCTGCTTGCTAGTTTCGGTGAATTTATTATTGGGTTCTGCTACACCTTGCAAATCACTTTATATTTGTCGTCTGCACTTAATTCTTCAAGTTTACCTTTTTGAGCCACTGACTCAATACTGTTTTCTTTCTCAAATTGCCACACTATGTCGAACAGTGTACCTTTGCTTATATTAAGCAATCTGGAAATATCCCGGTAAGATCGAACCCCAGCCGCCTTTGCACGAAGGTTGTATTACACGTTTTACGTGCCATTGCTCTACTGATGCTTACAACCACCAAGTACCTACTCAAACGGCTTTTCACACACTAGAACTAAGCACCAACAGCAGAGTGGAGAGATTTGGGTGGCTCATAACATGGAGGTCTTCAGAGCAGATGAGGGTGAAGTGAGGTGAGTATGGAGCAGTGCTGTAATGCAAGGGCGGGGGAAACGGAAGATACCCATAAAAACCAGCCGATCAGCGGCATTGCCTGGCATGATTCCCACATGCGAAAATCCTAGAGCGACCCTGCCAGGAATTGAACTTGGGTCACCAAGGTGGAAGGCGAGTAGGCTGACGACTCCACCACCGCAGCCCCTACCCAACAGCAGAAACATGGCTGAGTTGTACTATAATGTGTCCCCCTCTCGGTACAAAACCAAATTTAAAGATTGCTGTTTGAATATTAAAGTGACTGTATGTATATAGTGTCATAGGTAACTAACAATTACGTGGTTTATTTTATGTTCTATAGCGGCTTTTTTTTTTATGGCGTATTGATTGTGGAACTTTACTAATTAGGAAGATGATATTTTTGTTACACAATATGTATAAATACAGTTTCTATATATCTATTTTTCAAGAATTTCCAGGTGTCAGAATATTAATGTGAGTGTCTATAATTTAACTACTTTAATTCATTCAGAATATTATTAGTTTTAACTTCAAAACACTATCACCATATCCAATGTAATGCACACCGAATATTGTGGTATCAAAATGTAAAATTCACACACTATTAATAAGCACTGCAATTTTTATCGTAGTTTTCCACAGATTTACTTTACAGTTTATTGTATCTCAAAATTTGAAGTTTAGGCACATCAGTGAAAGCTTTAGTTTATAATTATTTACAAGTTAAAATGCATTATAGTATACAAAGATGTCAACTTTACCACTGTTTGTTTGTCAAATTTTCAAACTGAGTGTACAGTCTTTCTGCTATCTATCAGTGAATTCTTAAACTGAAGCGTGTATGTTGCAGCTGTTTCACATTATGCACATGCTGTGAACGATTTTTCTAAACTGTAGTGCAGACACATCTTGCATAAAAAGCTTTCAAAACTAACACTCTTTCATTTTTAAACGGTTTAATAAATTTGCTGTGTTTATTTATTGGGTAGCTCAGTTCGTCTATGAAAATACAAACTTACCAATGGTGCAGCATGAAGAAATTAGCACACATCCAAATAAATGGTTACATATTAACTCATAGAAGCAAGTATTAAGGTGTTTGTAGTGAAGTGTGGCTTATTACAGTGAAAACTCCCTCTGTATTAATTTTGCTGTATTTCTCTTAATGCAATGACATACTGAAGGTGGCCACATTTGGGCATCATAAATAAGACGTTGCTGTCATGCTTGAGTCATGTCGTGAATGGATCGGTGGTTACATTTTGTTATCAAACTTCTTACCTATGTCAAGTCTTTCTTACGACGAGGCAAAAACAGATCTGTAATCAATCCACTGAACTGTTGCTTACATTACTTATCATGTAGCTTTCTTGGTTAAAATAAAGTTGCATTAACACCATACACCAAACCAACTGTTTTTTTTTTTTTTCAATATGTACACTCTCTTGATATAGTCTATTTCATATAAGAATTCAATTTTTTTACAGTCAGTGTGGCAATGAAACTAACAACATCCCATTTGCAAAATCCTGTATCGTTACGCAACAGCTGATATTAGTGTAACAAATTAAACGTAGTTCTAAAATAATTTGTATGTGTTTCAAATGAAATGGAACTTAAACCATGTTCGATAGTTTTGCTTTGTTTCTCTGTTCATCATACACTGCAATATCGCCATGTGCACCCATCAAAAAGAGACTACAGTTATGTTGCAGAGTATTTTTTAAAAATTTCTACATTAATTTGACTCAATATATTTCAAACCCAAGTAGTTTTAAGCTCGTCCCGAGATGAAAAATTTACTTTTAAAAGGACGCTAAAGAGTACAGCAGCAGAATAGGCAACTGTGCTGCTATCTCTTGGCCAGCACGCACAACTCTCTTCGTAAGCCGTGCTTTCATGAAATAAATCATTTTTCATGCGTAAAATATAAATATACAAACGAATCCCCAGAGTTTTATATTTCCCACAAGCTCTATACATTCTTGGCAGTAACATACAATATATAAATGAGCCAATGCGCAATGCAAGCCGACCCCTAACTTTTAAACCTTCAGAAAAATAAAATAACATAATACTAAATGCAAGTAGAATTTTGAACTTCCCGCACATACTCTTTAGAGGAAGAGCATAGCATAGCATGGCATGGCAAAGTGATGCGTAACAGAGGAGAAAAAAGGAATGCAGTTGATTCTGTTTAAACCATGAAATAGCATCTCTAAGTACTGGTATTAGAAACATTGTGTTTTTACTTACAGCAGATGCTGTACACTGCTGTAGTTTTGGTCTTTTTAAAACGGAACTGGTAGATTGCAGATACAGCACAGTGCCATCTACACATTTTTATTAACTGGGACCATTTTATTATATTAGTATTAGGGCTGCAACAGTACTGGTAAATATACACAGTCCAAGTACATATATATATATATATATGAAACAAGCTGATAAAATGGTCGAAACTGTATGTAATATTGCTTGTCCTAATTTTAAGCAGAGGCGTGATTTTGGAAGATTCAAATTGATAAAAAAAAAAGTTTGTCTTACAATGTGGTAAATATGGTACTTCTGTGTGGTGCAGCAATTCTGCTAGCTAATAACTTACATTAACTTGTAATCACAGAGACTTTCTGAGGCTAACCCTCCCACCTCAGCAACAAAGTAAAAATAAATGTTATTTATTTTTTAAAACCACATATTGATTTGTGATAGTAATATTTATGTTAATGTGATATATTATCTAGGAGCACTTGGTACTGCAGTTAATTTATAAATAGCCTCAAATATATACTAACAGTGAACTACCCGATCTCACCTTTTCGACAAGCAGCTGCCACTTTTAATTGTGAAATACGTTACTATGAATGAAAATGTGCTGTCGTAACAATTTCCCAGAATGCCTAATATTTGAAAGTTTCACGCATATGCTGCAACGTCCAAAATACTACTGCATACGAAACATAATATGGATAATGTTTCAAATATATTGTGACCACATGAACAGATTTTTACAGAAGAATTGTAGTAATATTATGAACATATTACCCCTGAAAATCAAATTAAGGCTATAATATAGCAAAATCTAGAATCTTATCATTACCTATGCTTGAACAACTGAGAGACATGTTTTGGTGTAGGTGAATAGTGCTCTCATTATCTCATTGATGTTGAGTCATTGTGGACAAAACACGTTTTGACAGTCGAGTGGAAACCACATGACGGTGGAATGATACATAGTCTGTTTACTGGTTACTACTTCTACACAACCTGTCAAAAAATTGTATTCTTAGATGAACTAGACTATATGGGTCTAGCCCAATGGTGTAGAGTTGAGCCTGTGGTCTAAGCTTCACATCATGTTGGGACATCGAAAGAGGAGGGCTACATGTGAGTGATGGGGAATGTGCAAGAGAATATGCTCGTGGTGCACTATTTTCGGTAATGTTGGCTGGTGTGATTATCTACTTTAAGGGTATTTAAATTAATGTGGCGAGGGCTAGTAGGCCATTATGCTCCGCTGTCATTGGATACACATTATAGCTAATCATGCCAGTATTGTAGAGTTCCCGAACCAAGCAGGAGTGCCTTCACTGCAGGCAACAAATACACCATGTGGCAAGAGGAAACACACAAAATGAAGACCAAATCCCTAGGGTTACCAGTCCAGTAAATTCACTTGATAGCAAGATTGATCCCTGACTGATGCCTAACATACTGCCACGGGGAGGAGGGGAGGTGAACAGATTTTTTGATGGATGTTACCATTAAGATAAACCTGCCTAACTAAAGCAGCTGTGAACAGTGCTGCATCAGAAGTTGTGCAAGCCAGATGAGAAGTGTTACACAAATTCAAGAAACTTTGGGTATGGAGCACTGAATCACGTCTTTTAATGATCAGTCGTGTTGAGTGCTGAAGTCAGTAAAAAAACATTCCATGATAAGGCAGTCTCTTGGACAGATCCAGCCATACTGGAACGTGAAATGCTTAAAGTTTTGACCATTCTGGAAGATACGGTGATCCTAACATTTTAGCTGGAAGCCTAGGGAATGGACTGCAGATGTGATGTTTCCATGATGAGTCATGTAGAGCTAGATGATGTTACCTACATGCATCCCTCCACAAAGCATCCCAACAATGATCCTGACTAGGTGAGAACTTGTCATATTGGGCAGTATTCTACCCAGTTGAAGAGCCCATGACTCATCCTCTGGGCCAAACCCTACCTCCCATAGTGTATCACAAGCAAGGAAGTATTCGATTTGGGCACAGAACAATCTGGGTTTCCAGGGGGTGTGTTTCAACACCATCCAAAACATACCGTATTGTGGCGTGTATAGGCCGCACCAAAAGTTTTTCATGAAAAATTAGCGATAATTAATATTTCAAGTATAGGCCGCCACACTGAATCTTTGTATTTCCATAAATATTGCAGGGCGTCATCGTGCTAGTGCGGAGGCCAACCAGCATGGCAAAAGCAAACACTGGAAACGTCAACGTAATTAGTTTGTCATCGAGTGTGTCATCGCCGTGCCGGCTGGCCTTCGTTTGCTGAAAAGTGCCAACAGCACAGACAGTATTCCGCCAGACAGAACAAAGAGCGTGAGTAGCTGCAGGGGAGAGGACTTTGACCTTGTCACGCCATTCTGTTGTCACAACCCCTCCGCCCCTCTTCTCGTCGATTTCACTTATCAGTGTCGCCCATGTTGAGGTTTATTATACTCAGGTTAGGAAAAAAACCATGATTTTTTACGAGAGAGTTTGGCATAGAGAAAACTTCCGCTGCTAGGTGTGCAGTGTTCCATAAGGTAACATTTAATTAAAGATTTAAGCAAATAATAAAAGAGAAAGGGCTTACTTAATTATAAAGTTATTTTATATTTGATTTACGATTATAATAATTATCCTGTTTTTTGATGTAGAAAATAGAGCAAATCTGGTAGACATGTGATACTAGCACTTGCCACTTACATGGTGGCAAGAATTTTTGATTGCAAAACTTTTAAAATTGATCTTCCCAACCTGTAGTAGAAGTAACCTTACCCACGTGTCTTTTGTTTCCTCCCCTTCCCGACTTTGTATACTTTTCCGTTTGCCATTTTCAATCGGTTACCGGTATTCCTAATGAGTTTTAAGTCGTGCTGTTGTGCAATAACGTACTTGTATTACTAACGTGTGCGCTAAGCGAGCGTGGTTGTTTACATTATACGTGTCCTGTGCGCAAAGTTTTTTTTTCTACATGTGAGTGATGAGCTAATCATTTTTTTCCCCTTAGAAACTAAGTTAAAACATTAAAGTGTACTGTATGTTGACAAATTTCTGAACATGTTTTGGGGGGAATTTTTTTTTAAATGCCAATATCTCGTGAATAAGCTGCACTCTACTTCTTGTCATTTTTTTTTTGTAAAAATGTTTAGCTAATACACGCCGAAAAATGGTACGCTGGTAGCTGCAAGCAATTAGTGAATACTCCATCACAACAAATTACAAATTCTGTAACTGGAATAATAAATAGTAGAGCTGGGCGGGATCCCGACTTTTCGGGAAAACTACAGGAAATAATTTTCCCATAATAAATTTTTTGGGATAAAAATTATTTAAGCTATTTTGCTGTTATTTCTGTGTTCTATAACACACATGTAAGAGAGGGCCTACTTGGCACTAATCTTGCCAGCATAAGTAAATAATAAATAAATACAAGTATTAATAGTTTCATATAAATATAATGCATACAAAGTTTGCCACCGGCTGTCATATGTAAACAAACTTCTGTGTGCCTTCCTAAAATAAATAACTGCTCATTCCTCTAAATGATATTTTCATTTCGCTACTGGTATTTTTTCTGCTGTCTGTCGCTTTAAAAGTGAAACACTTGTTATAGAATCATGAAGTAGGTCCTATATATTTTTAAAACTAAAGTATTTTTTATTGATATAACTGCGTTCAGTTGTGCGTGAGTAAACATTTTCCTCTGCACGTATTTTAGCAGCTGAATTAATGCCCACTGCTTACAAGCATTAAGAACGTAACATTTGGAATTTTAAGCCTGTATTGTATTGTTTAAGAATCAAGATCACAATGAAGTGAGTGTCTTACTTTTCACGCACTCTTAACTTTGTTTAATTTTGCGAACTTCTTATAAACGTTACCAAATAATTCCATCATGGGCCGAAAGGCATATCAAATGCATACGTGTAAAATGACATTTGAATTGGTGTGAATGCAATTGCATTTCCACGTAAGCTCATAAAAATCGGAATGATTGTGCATTTCTACGGCCACATGATTCTTGTTGGATACACGGCCGCCGAACAGTTGCTGAACGCGACACATCATCTAAGGTGGTATTTTATTGGCCAGCACTTCACGTGAAATGGAATGTCGCCCAATGATAGTAATTTTTAGGAACAGTCCAGTGTTTTTATTTTGCTAATCACCCTTACGTATTATTTATTGCATGATGTTACACAATTAAATTTCTATTCAGAGATTTTTTTTATCAATAAGCTTGCAGTTTTGGATGAAAGTTTAAATATTGTGTGATTTGTAGTTCGGTAACCTATATCTACGAAATGTTAATTTGTTACTAAACATTATTTATAAGTTTGTTTTTAATGTTTTATATACTCACTCTACAGTTTGTTTACATAGTTCGTTAGAAGCAATATGGATATAACCAATAGTGGGGAGAAATTCAAAGCACCTAGTTGGCATTTTTACGAAAAAAAAATGCCAGACAATGTGTTGGCAAAATGCAAGGCTTGCTCCAAGGTATTGAAAACAAATTTTGGTAGTACAGCTGGCCTTCTAAGACACATTTCTCAACATCCTGTGTTCAGAAGTGAACGTGATAAAATTGAAAAAACACTGAAACCAGACAGGGACACGCAAACTGACATCCTAAATGAAGCAGCTGAACCAAGACTAAAACAGCTTTGCTTGGATGACACTTGTAAGTCGCCATCTACTCACTAAATGGCTACGAAAATAACAGATAATATAGTTGAATGGATAGCTAGTGCCATGTTACCGTATAGTCTCATTGAAAACAAAAAAATTTCATGAACTACTGAAAGTGGCGCAACCACTTTATTCAGTTCCGTTCAGGAATACATTTTCAAGGAGAACAATACCGGACTCATTTCGAAAAAAGAAGGCAACAATTTCGGGTCATATAGCTGAGGCAGTTAGCGAAGCCAGTCACTTATTTTTACTTCACATGTGGACTTCTGCCAGTAATGAAGCCTTCATGTCATTGACATGCCATTTAGTGAGCGGCTTCAATGTGAAGAAATATTGCCTGGGACGCTACAGCTTTCCTGGAGGACACACAGGCAAAGCTATCAGTGAAAAAGTACACAAAAATTTGGACGAATTGAACCTAGCAAATTTACAAGATTATGTAGAGTTATACATTGTGAGTGATAATGGACGGAACATCAAGCTGGGGCTGTCACTCTGTAAAATTAAATTTAACAAACTACAGTGTTTTGCCCATACACTGCAATTAGTTTTGCACGATGCTGTTAAACAAAGTAGTGACATCTGTGAAGTTTTAAAAAAAAGTCACGGTCTATTGTTGGGCGGTACAAGCACAGCGCAAGAGCAGCTTCATCAAATTCAGGAAGAACTCTTGTCTTCCTGTGACAAATTTTATACAAGTCGTCCAACTCGATGGAATTCAGAGTTCTTGATGTTAAACAGGTTGTTGGATAACAAGAGTGCACTCTCTCGTCACTTACCAGAACTCAATATGGACAACCTAAAGGTGAGTGAGTGGAATGTGATTGACTGCTATGTGGAAATATTNTGTGATCGACTGCTATGTGGAAATACTACAGCCACTGTATGATGCAACAGTTCAGCTTTGTGGTGAACATACACCATCAGCATCAATGGTCATTCCCATTATTTTTTTCAATAACATCATGCTTGAATACGTAAAATTGAAGAACATGGGAAAGTTGGGCATAGAAGAGCATTAACTTTACATGCACTTATGGCTCTTAAGACCAGATTTCCCTCATACGAAAGAAGTGAGCCCTATTACATAGTCATGTTGATAGATCCCAGATCTAAGGCTGTGACTGTCATTCCTGAAGAAAGGACTCTTAACAAAGAACACGCTAGAGAGGAAATTGGAGCAAAATAAACCATCAAAACCTGAACCAGGTATGCTTAGTATTTTATTATTTTTCTTACAGTATCCTTAACTGAAATGTCTTTATGAAAAAATATTTGAGAACAGTTTTGTGTACAAGTGTCAGCCAGTAGGTAAAATGTACTAGTCTTAGTTTCTTGGAATATGTGCTTTAAAATCTAATGCACAATTTTAATTTATCTCTCAGCGACACCTTTGGTGTGCAAAACTACACCATAATCCACTTCATTATGGTGTGCTTTTGATGCACTTGCAAACTCTGCAACAGCAAGCACCACAGTCTCTGAAATCGAAAGTTATTTAAATATGGCTATTATCCCAAGAAATGATGATCCACTAAAATGGTGGAAAGAAAAATGTTGTAATACGTTTCCTAATTTATGCAAAGTGGGTATGAATTATCTGGGCACTCCAGTCACAGAAACTGCTAGTGAGCGTGTTTTCTCGTCTGCCGGAAACATTGTTGGACCAAAAAGAATGTCGCTCACATCAGAGCATGTAGAAGAACTGGTTTTTCTGCATGAAAACAAAGTGATTTAAATTATTTGTATAAAATTTCAGTATAATTAAACTGTTACAGTATTTGTGTTGTAGTGTCAAAAACTTAACAGTATATATTGTAATAGTATAGATTTTACTGTGAATTGCATAATTTGACATAATACATTAATCATAAGTTTTTATTTGTACATTTAGTTAATTTTCCAGTGTACTGAAAAATTCCAGATCCCGTCCTGTTTCCCAAGCGAAATTATTTTTCCCGCTCGAAATTTTCCAGAGTCCAAATTATTTTTCCCATCTAGCTCTAATAAATAGCACATGCGTTACTTATTTACAAATTTACAGACAACCATGTCTGATTTTTAGTAACCTTATAAGTATAGGTGGGAAAAGTACGAACAAAAACTTGCTCCTTATATCAAAGGGATTTCTGTAATTAAACTGTGTAATCCTACACAACTATATAATAAAAAGTAATGCATCATTATTTTACCAATATACAAAAGATGAAGGCAGCAACAATACATAAAATGTTATCTTATGTAAATATTAACTAACATTACACAACTAGAAATTTTGTTAGAATTATATTCACAATAATTACAGTTAGCCAGGAACTTAGGCTAATTTGGACATCTGTTAAAATTAATACAAAAGTGTAATGTTTTGATATTAAAATTTAGTGATGGCCCGATACTGAAATAACCCGATACAAATGAAGGTTCTGATATTTAGAATTTTACCGATCCGATTCTTGTAAACCAATATTTTCATTTATCATACTGTAAGCAGACATTTGTCACTAAAGTGTATGAGAGAAAACTGCTGCCTGGAAAAGTTTTGTTTGCAATAAGCTAAATAGACTTACTGTTAAGTGAGATTTACTTTATGCCCGGTACATCAAAGCAGCAAAAACAATAGTTTGTAACATTATACAAAATTATAGCTCACTACAAAATATTACAAAACTTAGTTAAGGTTGCAAGTCTACAAAAAATATGTAAAAATACAGGAATGAAAACTAAGCTAACAAGCCACGATCATTTTGTTTACTTTCAGAAATGTACGTCGAACATAAGACTGCTTTACCAAAAATAAAAATGTAATCCGTGAAGTGAAAAATAATGATGGGCATGTACATTCTAATTTATTTTTATCGTAAGGAATTAAATTTTTTTTTTAAATTTTTTTTCTTTTTAATTATTGCATATCGTCATTTAAAATTAATGATGTTCTTTTTAGTCGTATTGCTGCAGCCTGATGTTAAGAGTTGAGAAAATTAAGTGTGCAGCAGAGGAGAGAAAATACTGAGGTTAGAATGGCCATTACCGATGTGCCGATAATACCGATATCCGATACCAAATATCGGCTATCGGGCCATCACTAAAAAATAACTGTATGACTACAAATAATAATATTTCATTCAAACAATACTAGCACTGCCCATCACTAAACATTAGGTTGTTACAAATACTTTACATACCATCACCATCAAACATGCACAGAAAATTTTGGTGGAGAAAATGAAGCCAAATGTGATTTGAACCTACTTCATCGACTTGAACTCTCAATTATATTCCAAATCTGGAAACACCGGTTAGTGTCAGAGTTACAATATCATTCTGGGTTCATGAATGTATGCAAAATTAATTATGCTGAATTTTTTTCCTTCATCACAGGTACTTCTTGAAAAAAATTGTTGCAGCATTTTATGCTACAGTCAGATGGCTAGCACAATAAAAGTATTTAGCTGACTTTATAACAGAAACATTTGATGTCTGATTACTTGTGAGTAATGCATAATAAACTGATAGTTGAAACAACACTGCACTGAACTTGAACCTTTCTGTAAAATTATGCTTTGAAAAACACTCTCTGCGCACTTATGGTCGACAAATTTCATTTTTTTTGTGTTTCCTTTATAAAAAATACACTTCTTGCTAGTACACTACATACTGCCTGCTGACCTGATGGTACGTACTGTTATAAACAATGACAGTTTGAATATCTAATACAACACTTCATATCATATAACCAGTACACTTCTGAAAATATAGTTTACCATAAACTGTATAACCATACTAACTAAAAATTAATCTCTGTACACCTATTTCACAAGAAACAAATAAATATTATAAATAGTAACAATCATAATTCTGTTATAAAAATATATAAATAATTTAAAAACATCGCAATGCCATTTTGTGAAAAACTGTGTTGAAATTAATGTCTTGAGTTGTACTTCATCTCCTGCTTCAAATCCCTGCGTTTATTTTATCACCTCCGGGAAATCCCTGTATCTGCTGGTTTTGGTCCAATTGTTTGATTGAAGATAGCATTTGATGTGTATATCACCAGTGAAAACAACTGCAGTGGGAAATCACTGGAAACAAAAAACATACGTAGTACCTACGTCCAGTTTAAAATTATTAACATAGAGACGTGAATGTGCATTGCAAGGATGAGCTGTAGCATTTCATTATTTTGCTACTTTAACATGATTTAAAAAATATCACTAGATCTTGTATGTGAAAATATTCCATACAAAATGTGCTCACACACAGTTCACACAGAAAATGAAGTCAACTAGCAAAAACATGACCTTTCACAGTTCCTGAGAAAAGGGTTGTTATGTGAATTAGGACCAATTCTGGCCCACCCTCAACCCCTATACAAAAATTTTGTTAAAATTTTAGAGGCTAGTTTTTCATGACTTTAACTTTACTTAATTTTAACCCCCCAAAAACCCAAATTGCATCAGTATTCAGTTATTTCTAGAGAAAAAAATAACATCATGATGTTTAAAGTGAAATATTTTTTTTTTGTTTGACGTCTTCCAAAAAAACAGGATGTCCACTGAATTTCATTTTGGAATTCCCTGACTTTTCCAGGTAGAATCTTACCATTTCCCCTGACCTATTTTCAGAACCAAAATCTACAAATACCATATTTTCCTCTGCTGACAGGAGAAATATGCATCAATGAAGTTGAATCAAATTACACTGCAACATACCAAGCCAGCAGGGACAAAATTTCATTCAGTCCATCAATATTTCTCGCGATACAAGGTATGGACTTCACACGAGTGCCTATTACAAACACACAATTACTTTATCTATATGAGTAAGTCTTATGTTACATGGCAAATATGTATTATTGCCAGTTCACGAACATAAACATTGAAATTTTGAAATGCATAATATGCCCATAGTTACATTATTCTGTAGTCACACAACTAACAACTTTTGCAGAGTAGCAATTATTTAAATTTTCCCTGACCCAGGTGAAAATTACCTGACATTTCTCTGTCACATGAAATTCCCTGTGAGTGGACACCCTGAAAAATTTACCCTAACTGGATATATGGCGCCTCCCCTTGTCACAAAAAAAAAGCCCCAAGCAACTTTTAGTGAGTGTGTACTCTAGTTTCACTGCTTCTTGTGGGAATATTAATTTATTTTCACAGGTCCATTAACAGGTCCTTTATACACGTGACATAAGGCTGGTGAAATGTAGATGTCCTAATGCAGTTACAATTCCTTCACTGGGAAAAAAACTGTGCAATGGGACCAAGCACTTGCCAAGGTGACATGAGGGGAAGGTGGCTGTTGTGCCTCCTCCAGCAGCACAGTTGTGCGTGCACCCTCCCTATCAATATTGCTGGTACCTAGTGACCACCCAACCACAGAGTACGCACTACTTGCTATGTACTTGTAGACTGGCAGCCAACATATATTTATTAACGGCTTTAGGGAACAGTTAAGCTATGGTAACCTTATCTAACACTGGATCTATTATTATATACAGATAATACTAAACCATACATATTTAACAATTAAAAGTTGAATGTAAAAAACCAGGAAAAAAAAAAGATAAATTAAAGTACATATACATATAAATAAACATGTATGTATGCATGCATGCGTGCGTGCATACGTATGTATGTATGTATGTGTACACACAATTGAATCACACTTTTATGAACACCTTCTAGTATCCAGAGTAACCGCCCTTTGCAGCACGGACAGCAGCTAGACGAGCTGACAGTGACTCAGTCAGGTGCTGATAAGTCTCCAAGGGTATCTGGAGCCATGCAGTCTGCAGTGTGTCCCACAACTGTTGAAAGGTGCGTGGCGGAGGAGACAGACTGAGAACACGACGATTGAGGTGGTCCCACAGATGTTCAATTGGATTGAGATTGGGGCTGCATGGGGGCCAGGGAAGAACTTTGAAGTCCTGATTGTGCTCGTCCAGCCACCTGCGGACACTGCTAGCCGTGTAGCAATGCACATTATCATACTGGAAGATCCCATCCTCCCGAGGAAAGACAATCATCATATACAGGTGGATGTGATCACCGAGGATGAATTCATAACCAAATCGATTAAGAGTGTCTTCCACACAGATGATGGGACCTAGAGAATACCACGAGAATATTTCCCAGACCATAACACTGCCCCCACCACCTTGTGTTCAATTCACCAATGGATTCAGGGTGTCTGTTCTCAGACGTTTCTCACCTGACATGCTGATGTGCATCCATTCTATGCAGCTGAAAACATGACTCGTCGGAGAAGGCTACCCATCACCAATCAGCAGCGCTCGAGTCACCACACTGTCCTTTAATTGATGCATCTGTGCAATCACCCTCCGTCTACTCCAGAGCCCCATTCACAGAAGGGTTCGCTGAACTGTTGCGGTAGACACGTGTCTGGAATTTGGATGCCCCCTGGTTCATTTGGACGGTTAGCTGTTCCACTGTAGCCTGTCGGTTGGCCTTCACGTACCATCATCATAGTCGACGTTCACCTTTGACATCAATGGCGCGTGGAGCTCCGCAGTTTCCATGACTTTTATTCCCAATGATGCCATTCGTCCACTCACGATACACCTTTACAACAGAGGCACGTGAACAGTTCACAAACGTTGCTGTTTCCGAAATGCTGCCACCTTGGCCCAAAAGCAAATGATCATTCCTTTTTGCAACTCGGTTAAATTGCTTACCTTACCTATGACAGCAGGAAGCGCAATGTGTACAGTTAGCCTGTCAGTCGCATTATATACCCACTTCACCAGCCCACATCACGGGCCATACGTGATGGGCTATGTGCCACAGATGGTACTTCTAGCAGGCGGTCATATTAATGTGATTTGACTGTGTAATTTTATATATATATAATTATACAATACATATACACAAGTACATACACAAGAAAGAAAATGATTTTCACTCTAAGGGTTATAACAGATGAGCCTACCTGCAGCTATTTTGCACATTTGAGGCCTCAAAACATGTGAGCTCTAAGACAGATCCTTGTTCACTCACCACTTGCCTATCAACTCTACACACACAGCCCTTCACTGCTGTGCATTCTTTCTGTTGGCAACTTGCCTGAATTTGAGTACACAGTGACCCTTTATTCTTATGGTACGTTAACAAAAATAAAAGTTTGATGCATGGTTAAATACAACTGGTTAGGACAAGTGGTTGTGCTCATTGTCCATTTGCACCATCTTGTAACACTACTGCCTTCTCGTGGCAAACAAAGCAGCTAACACGTATCTGAGCACAACACCGGTAAAAGTCAGATATTGAAAATACCACCTCATCTCAAGTTTTTCTGCTTGTAAACATTCCACCCACCAAAAATAAATATTTTTCCAATTTTGCACGTGCACGCGCTTACATACACACACACACTCACACACACCAACAAAAGTGTGACGGTCAAATATCACACTGTACACAGTTATTCTTCAGAAAAGGGCAGATTTTTGTTACTGGTCTGGTGAAGTTGCCTTGAGGTGATGTTAATGCTTAATGACATGACACACACTATCCCATCCTGCACAGAGTGGACTTCTGTCACACATACTGTCTTCCACTTAGTGGAGGCAAGTTTGGCTCTTTCAACAGCACCAGCTGGTTCACTTGAATGTTGGGCTGATGTGAGGTCCACTTGCTTCTTTGCGGAGTATTTGTAGATACTCATCACTCCACCGCTTCCACACCCTCTGCTGGAACTGAGTGATAGCTCCCACCTGTCAAGATCGTTCTGAGGAAGATCTGACAAGTCGTGATCTGGCAGAGCTACCAAAGCATCACCCACTAGGAAATGCCCTGGAGTGAGAACATCATACTCCCGAGGATCCTCCGACAAGGCACATAGGAGTTGAGAGTTCAACACTGCAGATATCTGTGTAAACAGAGATCCCAGCATTTTGAAGGTAAGCAGTTGTGTGCCCATCACACATTTCAGGTATTGTTTTACACTTTTAATCGCTACCTCCCAGAAGTCACCAAGTGGGCACTGGCAGAGGGACTGAACCGCTACTTTATCACTCACTGACCGGCCTCACTTACAATTTGTAGCTGGCTTTCTCCACAGAAGAGGCTTTTGTACATGTTCTACAGGTAGTTTCTGACACCCACCAGGTTGGTTCTATTGTCTGAGGATATATACGATGGAAGCCCTCAAATGGATACAAAACACTTCAGTGCAGCAAGGAATGCTGCTGCAGACAGGTCGGACAGGAGCTCCATGTGCACAGTCTTAGTCGCCATGCAGATAAACAAGCACAGATAAACCTGGGTGGTCTTCCTTCTTGCTCTAATTGGAGTAGCAAGGAATGGGCCCCCAAAGTCAATTCCAACATAGCAAAATGCTCTACCCTGGAAAAATTGTGAGGCAGTGAGTGTGCCCATCAGTAGGGCTGATGAAATTGCACTCACTTTAAAACATGCAACACAGTTGTGAAAGAGCTAGTACTATCCGAATTATGGTAAGTCAACTGAGGACAGCCTGAACGGCCACTATACTGGTCACCAGATGCGGACATGATCCCCCCCTTAGGGCGCAATCACTTCCACCCCTCACTGAACCCTTAAGGTTGGGTACCTCCTGTCAGAAATAATGGTGAAATGCAGATTGGATAAGTGGTTAAACATAAGAACGATGGTAAACTGACCGTTGAGCAAAATGGCTATCTGGGGGTCAATAACTACAGTAAATTACTTGGTTGTCATCTGATAATATACTGTTTATTGTCCCAAGGGCCAAGTCTAAGCACACACATGCACGAGTATTACAGGTGCGCAGAACATATATCTCCCTGCTACCATTGTTTGAAACACATGTTACGACTGGGGTGGCGTGGTCAGCATGGCGACCAAGGATTCTGACAGAGTGCAGGTTGCCTCAGCTTTGCTACTGCTACTGCTCCAGGTGGTTTCTTCCAGTCTGCTGAAGAGGAAGATGTAGAACTGGAGGTGTCAATCACTAAAGAACTGGCATTCCAGGGCTGTGCAATTCCTTATGTAGCAGCTACGATGAGCTAGGGGCATGCGAGGATCTTGGAGAGTCTGTCCAACCCCACTCCGCTGGGGCTGCTTGACTGAGAGGGAGTAGCGACAGGGGGTTTTCCCATCCAGGCATGCCCGCACTTAGGGAAGTAGGCTAACGCGGATGGTATCGGCACTTGCTTAGGGTCAAGTCACCCTAGCCTTTCGTTCTTTGTCTCCACACTGACGTCTGCTACACTGAGGTTTAAATCAAGGTGATCACAGCAGTGGAATAAAAAAGGTCCTGGATGCTACACGCATCAGTGTAAATATTGTGCTGCGACTGAGCGTGAAGTACATCTTCAGTGACTTCTTGTGGGAAAATCAAAGGATTTGTTACTGGAATATTTATTTATTTTAGTAGACACACAACATCTAAATAAACAAAGATCCTGGACAGGTATATACGTAACTTCTTCACCACCAAATAATGCATAAGCACCAAGCATGCCCGTTGACGCGCCACAGGCGACGTCAACCATTATAGTCTCGTCACAGATGGGGCCCCCTCCCAAGATGGGACGTTAAGCCGTACATGCCACAGGGCACCCTTGAAGCCCAGGGTTAACTACCTATCAGCTGATGCCTCCTGCTAGTCCGCAACCTACTTCATGTCACCGCACTTGTGTTTATGTCTTTGGCCCTTGGCCGCAAAGGGAAAATGCAGTCCAGCTTCGGCCGCCTTAGGCCAACTCCACCACTTCTCCGCCGCCCGTCTCCGTGACCTCTCTGCTACCGGCACCCCTGTGCTGGCTGCGTGCTCTGGTTATGTAAAGAGGCCACAGACCAGAGTTTTAGGCTGACTCTCGCAGCTCTGCTGTAGAATGTTACTCTGCTCGGCTGCATACTGACTTCTTCAACCACTAGCTGATCCTCGCAGTTGCAGGGCGTCACTCTGCCTGGACGCAGACTGACTTCTCTTTTGTCTAAATGAATAACATAAAGCAACCAGTTCCACTCCCAGTAATAACCTCGTCAAGTGGACGATGCCTGCTTCCCAGTCGTCTAGGCCAAAGCCAGTAACACCCATTAGGTGGGGCATCACCGTAACTCATGGCAAGTGCTAAGTTTGAGTTATTAACTATTAATTACTGAAGGTCAAAAAGAAACAATTTTAATAACCATATTTATTTGCCTCTGTCTCAAAAATTAAAAGTTTTTACAATTAATATTATTATTCACTTCAAAATGTGACATAGGGATTGATAAGGTTTGATTGCAGTGAATAACGTTGCTGGTTGCATCACATGTGCTGGTCGAGTCGGGGAAGCGGAGGGTAGCGGCCGCCACTAGCTAACTACACGCACAATCAATAACCTGCCTTACACCTTCAGACCACACCCATGAACTGGTTGCTCCCCTCCCTCCCACAGTTTACTTTGCACACAATCAATGCTGCTCTCCAGGAGCATACAACCACACCCACAAATTGCTTGCATGTTCCGCATTACTTATTTTTACATACACAAATGCATACATCACTGCAGTAGACGTTTTGATACATCTGCAGATATTGTTCATCTTAATACCATGGACAAGTGATGTTTCTCAATACTCTTACTAAATCAAATACATGTATTGCTTCAAAACACTTCAGCATGCAAAACAGTTTTTTACTCATTTTACTACAAGTAGTACCATATACGGTACATGTTATTAAAATGAAGATGTGGTCATTGTTTATGTTGTTCACCATACAGTAATTATATGGTTATTTTTTATTTATTGAGTAAACACAGCAGACTTGGGTCGTAGATGCAAACAGAAGAAACAAGATAATATAAAGGGCTTTCAAAAGTACTCACTTTGCCGTTAACAATCTACATCTAGCCCGACAAGCTGGCTATCTTTCCACTCATTAACAAAATTGCAATTCCATTTAAAAGGTGTGGATTGTCAACAATTGTTAGTAAAATCAACCCAAAAACGTTACCTAGAGCCAAAAAAAAAAAATTTCAGCATCGTAAGTTAACAAACAGTAGTCTAAAACCAAGAGAAATCGAAGTTTTGATAACACAGGCAAAGTGAGAAGGTANCATTTAAAAGGTGTGGATTGTCAACAATTGTTAGTAAAATCAACCCAAAAACGTTACCTAGAGCCAAAAAAAAAAAAATTTCAGCATCGTAAGTTAACAAACAGTAGTCTAAAACCAAGAGAAATCGAAGTTTTGATAACACAGGCAAAGTGAGAAGGTATAAGCACAATGACAGGACAAACACATGAGTCACGTGTGTGTGCATACATTCAGTGGTTGAATGAGGGTGGGGCAGAGTCAACAGGTATTGGCTAGCATGGGTGACCTAGCAGGTGGTATCTGTCTTCAGATATGCACTATGTCCTGTAAAGTGATCACTAAAAGAAATGCAATATGCAGCAACCAAAAAAAGTGCAGCAAATTTATATTTCAGCCAATTTAGCTCAAATTTTAAACTTTATTCATGCAAAATTTTTACGTTTCCTCAAAAACGTAAAAACAAAATCAGATGCGACAAATATGTGAAGGAGCTTCCTTCTTCTCTCCAAACACTAACACAACTCAAGTCAATACAGTAGACTCCATATCTATGGTTTTTCAGGGCACTGTCAAAAATTTCCATACATTCAGGATTTCAGTAGATGAGGGTTCTGACATGTACATTAATAAAATACAACTTCTAACCTTCTATTTAGACTTCATGTTGCGTATAATGAGAGCTATACATTATCTGTGAATAAAGTTTAACTAACAAACACAATACACAATAAAAAGGAGAATCAAACAAAAGAATTAATTACTTTATCAGTATTATTGCAAATAATACATTTAAAAACATTTTACCTTAACTTGTTTAGAAAAAAAAGAGTATAACATCACAAAATACCGTATGTAATTGATTGTAATCCTACATTGAATGCAAGGCAACCTAAAACTTTCAAACCCTCTGAAAATGAAAATAATATGACACCGAATACAAGTGAAATTTTGAATGTCCCAAGCGCACTCGATCAACTGAGAGCATGCAAAGAGGTTATCGACTGGCAGTGTGTTCACGGTGGGCGAGATGGTGAAGGTGAAGTGTCAGCGGCGGAAGGAGTGAAACAATCTGTCCCTCCCCTTTCAAACCAGTCGGCATCCAGAGGGAGGGTGCAAGGATGTTGTGCTGGTTGCTAGGCAACTAGTTCCCACCCCGCCAGCTGTGTAAGGGGAGGAAACTAGCTCTAGAATATCATTGAGGACAGCCAAAGCTTACACAATCGAGGCCGCGGTGACACTGTGCTTGCCTGGTAAATGTAGGGTTGAAGTAATTTATGTTTTCACAAAAAAAAAAAAAAAAAAAAAAGGGGGCAATTAAAATTTATTTTATCATGGTCTTCAATAATTAATTATTCAAAACCACATCCTCTGATTTTTCCGTACACTTACGCCTGTCTAGAGTTACAATGCACCCAGGCTTGGTGCTTACGCATTATTAGACAGCGAAAGGTGTCAAATAGACCCTTATAGGATATCAGTTTACTCAAAAGATGTGTGTCAATTGAAATAAATTAATATAAATCCTCCGATCTCCGCACAGAAGTGATAGGTCTGCATCTTGCATGAGTTTTGCATGTATCACTTTTAAAACTCGTGATCCTGAAAGTTCAATATTGGTGTTTCAACTAACAATGCACCCAAGAAGGATGGTATTGAAATCCAGATACAGTGAGTGCTGTGTTGTCAAGTGGTATCTAGTGTTAACAGCTTCAGTCATCTCCACCTGAGAGAAAAGGGATGGATGGTTTTCTGTCTGGAGAGCCACCCTGGGGTTTCCCTGAGTGGCTGGGTACCCTACTCAACCATCCCTTCTCCATCTCTCCTATAAGGTTGCAATGAGTATTTTGATCGTGTGTACCAATGTGTACAAGGCTGGCTGGGTGGTTTGCAGCCCAATTTCACGAAGAGGCATAAGTTTCCTAAATTTCATTATATGTAATGTCTCAATGAGCACAGCATTGCTAATGTACAGTCAACTATTGATTATCAGATCACTGGAATAGCGACCCTCTTGAAATAACAACCCTTTTTTGGGGAACCATAAAAAATTTTTCCAATAACAACCCTCTTGAAATACGAACCCTTTTCTCAGGAATCGTGAAGGGTCGTAGAATCGAGAGTTGCCTGTACTGTAAACATGCAGTTTGGAGGGACAAGTTTCTGCTGTCCTTTGGTGAACTCTGTACAACACTGTACAAAGCAGTACAACCTAGTTTCCTCCTTTCACATGGTTGACATGATGGGAAATGGTTGCCTAGCAAACAGTGTTAAGGGTGATCACTGTCCCTCCTCCCTTTGCATTTCCACGTGTGGCGTGCACAATTTGCATTGTGACAACACTCTTTCTACCTTGGTCGCAGTTGTTAACCAATTCTTGCTTTTTTTTTTTTTTTTTTTCCTTTTCATATTGTGATGTATCTACCACCTGCATTTTATTGCTTACGAACATATTTTTTAAACTGATTTTGCTCACAATTTCTTGCATTTTTGCCAATATTTTTCTGTTCTCTATTTAATTTGCAGATTTTTAACAGTTTTCGCAAATGACCTCGTAAAGTTGCTACACTTGTAAAATCCATAGTCATCAAATTGAGGGCCTATTGTACTTTAAAAATAACTACTTTGGGTCGCATAAACAGAACCCACAAAGCCATGTTAAATATGTGTTGTAAATCCAAAAATGTAAATTTACTGACTGCAATAAAAAGTTGCTAGGGATACATTGCATTTGTTTTCTACTTGATTTAGGCCAAGTCTGATAAACTATGATCATACTTTGTAACACCAATACCAAAATATCTGCTGATACCTGAACTGATACCAATAAACCTACAATGACAAAATATTAGCCAACTTTTATACTACAGTACAAGCATGAGAACAACTCTGCATGTTAGTTTTCTGTGGAAAAAATTTTTACTTACAAAATACCAGTATATAAATGAAATTAATATACAAAACTTTTCGTTTTGCAAAATTCTATAATTATGAAGCTCATTAAACAAACCACACTTCACTGCATGCATTTTTTTATAACACCACAGAACTAAAAAAAATTGTAGCCATTACTTAAATGAACTGATAAAAAAGATATGAGACATCTGAAGATGAAATATTATTCCAAACTAACACTTTATTGAATTGGTATGATTAGTATTTCTACATATCATACATAGAGGGCAGATAAAATAATGTCATGGCAGTAGTCATGTTGCTGTTCATTGTAGATGCTAAACAACAAAGCACCTCATTGACGTCCATTTGACGTTAAAGACTTCAACCGTGTCAGGCAGTATATAACAGGTAAACCTGTCTTCTTAACCTCCCTCGTATAATACTGGAAATTACTTTAAAGCTAGCAAAGGACTACTGTGAATCTTACCAGGCTCCAGTTACAGGCTCAGCCTCGTTCCCACTGACAATAAAGAGTGGGAACAACACAGAGAACACACAGCCACTGTGAACACACAAAACACATGATAAAGTTACTAAAAAAACTCATCCCAATGTGTTACAAAGTGAGTGTTTCAATAATTCTGCTTGTATCAAAAGTGTTTTAGTGTACCTACATTTATTTAATCACTAAAATTGAAGATGAGTGCAGCTACAGAAATTGAACAACTCATAACTAGGAACAGAAAAGTTCAGTTATTATTAAATGTCAGAAAGCAGTTCTTTTGAAACCTGAAAAGTGGTGTTTTCATTTCAGTATTTTCATCTAACATGTTTTAATAATTATATCTACTGAAAAGATATACACATAAATTAAAGAGTGCCATGAAACAATTTTAACAGACACAAGAAGTAATTATTGATACAAGAACTTGTGATGTAAATACCTTGGTACGTTCATGAAAATCTATAAAGAGTGGACATTGTAGTAAAAATTGTATACAACACATGGTACAGTAATCTACCTTCCCAAATAACATAGAAGATATTTCATATGATTCTTGGCCGAGTCCTTTTAATACAGAATGAGCAAAAACATGTACCCGATTTCAAACACTTAACTCTGCGAGACAATTTAAGAATGCTTCCATAACCCACTGGGCCAAGTCTGCAGGAAATTTCCCCGTGAATAAGCATCCACAAGTGCTTTCACAGTTTGTGGTCGTAGTGTGTGAACACATCTCAGTGTATTTCAATAATGACATCTTCAAGGTGGCTGCCGCCATGTGCGACACTCTGCAAAACAATGTCTGAATGTGTCTGTAAGTTGCTGCAGGTCTTGTGTCTTCAAACCACCCAGATTGGTCTTCAAAAGGCCACTTAACCTATGCAACAAACCGGTTCGCCCAAAGCTGCAGCCTACCACAAATGCCAACCAAACTATTGCCCCCACAGGATTGCACCCCTGCAATAGCTCAAGCTATGGCTCCTCCTGTGCCATCCACCAACCTTCAACTTCTTTCAATAGCAGACACTCTAGCCTTACATACCCCATCCAAGGCAACTACAACTGTGCAACAGAAAATCTGATTTATCAGCTACAGTGCCAACACTGTAATGCAGAATACATAGGCCTCACCACCAACACACTCAGGCAGAGAATAAACTGCCACAGAGCAGAAACCAAACAAGCTATAGCTGGTCACATCAATAACCTATAAGACAAACCAGTTGCAGCACATGCAGCATCACACAACAAAGATTTTGATTCCTGCTACAGTACCAGAGTTGCGAGAGCCCTACCACCTTCAAGCAATAGTTCANCAGCATCACACAACAAAGATTTTGATTCCTGCTACAGTACCAGAGTTGTGAGAGCCCTACCACCTTCAAGCAATAGTTCAATACTCAGACGCTCGAAATTAGCTAATCAATTTATAATAAAATCCAGGCAGCCGCCAGGCCTCAACATACGATAATCACAGTTCCAAACCACACTCATCAGCTATATCAGCAAATTTTCTATTTTCTAGCCACACCTTAATTTGCCACCCGGCCCGCTAGGTTTACTACCAACAGCGCCCTTCCACCATACTGCAGTGTCCTACAACTCGCTGCCTTATGAAGCTGGCCTAGCCAGCGAAACGTTGCGATCACGCAACTGCGTGGAAAATGTGTCGTCCTTCTTTGTGTGTGTGTGCCTGTCGACTGTGAGTACTTAAATTCCTGTCCTTTTATATATTTTTATTCTTTAATGACAGTGCAATCACTTACTGTGTGGGTGAGAATGAAACATGCAGCGTAGACTGGACTTTGCAACATTACTTTAGAACACAAGAACCTCTGCTTAGACTACTGTGTTTATCTTGGAAAACCAACTCCTGACCACACTTTTCCCCAATGTCTCACCATGATAGGCAAGATTAGACCCAGGCAAAGAATTATGGTACATAGGGCGTATTCACAGTGTCTAATAATGCACTGTAAAGTGATCCCACAATTTGATAATCTATTAACTCCTCAGGCATCTCATTAGGTCCTCATGAACTTATTAGATTCTCAACCAACCAACTTTGGAACAGGGATGTCATGTGGAATGTTTGTAACCAACTTCACAATGTTAAGCTGTACTGACATGTTGGCAGGGTAGGTTCATGATCCACTTCTAAGGCTTCCCACCAAAGTGTACCAATTCTATTCTACAGACCAGCTGGTTAACACACACAGACACAACATCCTGTCCAGTCAGATTTATCCACTAGCCGACGCTATCATGAAATGCATACGTGCGACCCCACAGCATTCACCTCAGCTGAGATGCTGATGGAATTATTACATGATCCATGCACAGGATCTATTGTGGAAATGTTCCTACATGACCCATCCACTGACTGGAATCACACCCATTTGGATGGCATCCAACACAACCCAAGTCCACTGCAAATAATTCCTGCTGTGGGATACATGCTGCCAACTATGCAGCATTCAACTGAGCTGACACATTGAGAGGGTGGGACCGTCATCCACTCCCCGGATTTCCCATCATCAGTATTTTCCTTTGTGTATGGTAACTAGGACACAATCATTAAGTTCAATAAGTGTGGATTACTGGTAACGTCCACCAAGAATGTCTGCCATTTAATAGTACTTGTCTACTATCCAGGGGATTAGCCCTAAATGAACTAAATTGTTTTCTTAAATAACATAGTCTTTAGTAACGACTCGTCCCTAACCACCCTACTCAATTGTCAAGCTACAAATACATGCAAAACACTACTTTCAAAGCTGGGGAACTTAATGTGCAAAGCCATTGAATCTTTGAGCAGATAAAAGGCTTCCGAATCATGAGTGATTGTTCCAACCAACCCACACAGCTCCTGCACCAAAATACGATTCACATATGGTGAAAATGGAATGACACCAGTTAACAGGTAAGGAAATAGCGTAAAACTACATTCTCATATTATGCTGCTATTGCATCATCTGTGTCTTTGGCACAATTACATTCCACCGGTCATGCAACCCAAGTTTACCCAGCACCTACAATGGACTGTTGCAACAGTGGATATTGCTTACACACACATACATCCCAAATATGACTAGGCATCTAATACAATTTGGATCATTTGTCTTTTTATGAATCCTACGAGTCTTACAGTTGTGTAGTGACATAATATGCCCAGATGCCAAGCGTTCCCTGGAAATTTTTTTTTTAAAAATTCAAAATACCGCATTTTCAAGGTATAAGCTGTGTGTTAACTTAGGATTTTTGGTCAGAAATATGGTCAGTGTTCTCCTTAAGTTTGGCAAACTTATTCTGAATTCTGAGATACATGGCGGGAATAGGCCGCCAGGCTACGGACTAATTATAAAAAGTAGATAGAATGCACAAGTACTCACAGGGCGGTACTCATGGATACACACACACAAACAAAAGTGAAATGAACACATTTTCCATGCGGATGCGAGACGTTTCGCTGGCCAGGCCAGCATCATCAGGCGGCGAGTAGTGGCACACTGTAGTATGGTGAGCAGTGGTTGGCAAACAGTGAACCTAACTGCCAGGAGGCAAACTAGGATGAGGCTGGAAATTTGAAATGTGGTGGAGGTGCTCCTGGCTGCTAGGTTCACTGTTTGCCAACCACCGCTCACCAGACTGCAGTGTGCCACCACTCGCTGCCTGATGATGCTGGCCTAGCCAGCAAAACGTTGTGCGATCGCACATCTGTGCGGAAAATGTGTTCGTCCGACTTTTGTTCGCGTGTGTGTATCCACGAGTACCGCCCTGCAAGTAATTGTGTATTCTGTCAAGTTTTTATTCTTAAATCTGTAAGAGAGAAGGTTTTAGAGTTACTAGTGCCTCTTTAAAATATAAGAAACATACTTTTCAACATGTTTTATTTAAGCCATTAGTAAAATCTAATTTTTTGTTTTACATAAACTGCTATTTCAATTTTTTGAATTTAATTTTTTGGTCAATTATATACAATACCTTTTGTATCAATTGGTCTAAAAAGTGTTTCCCCCAAGAGTTTATGTTCAATCATAAAATTTCATAATTTATGTAACTACAATTATTGGGCATTCAATTTCAAATGTATTGATTTTTAAAGAGAAAATTTTACAGATAAAAAAATATTTGCATCTCACAACAATTCCTCACACATCCTTGGTTATCATGAATAAAGCATAGCATATTCTAAATATGACAATCATACCTAGGATAAACATTAATTCTTTGAACTTATACTAAATATCAGTATTGGCACTAGAACATGGATTCCTTTAACGAAAATTCCTGAACCCTGAAGCATGACGTGGAACATAAATACCTTATGACGTAGGAAGAGTGTAGTGAGGTGACAACAGCTAGTGGCAGTCCGAAGCCGATAAAGTAGGGCCAGTTATTCTCGATGAACGTGAGACGCTGGTGCAGTTCCCAGCCCATATTGCACCACTTGTACTCAAATGCATACAGAGAGTACAGCATGCAGAGGTGCACAAAGCTCAGCAGGTCCCCTAGAAACACTATTGGCAGCAGTCCCACCACCAGTGTCTGCGCACAATTCACCAGGATGCACGCCTTAATCAACAAACAACTAGGCATCACCAAGCACTAAAAGTACAACAGTATTACTAAGCAATCAAACTGGGATAGAATATGACAATATCAGCTTAGTATCAACATTCCCACAAGAAACAGATTTCTCAATATGAAAATTTCTTTACATGAAAATCTGTTTTCCAAAATCATTAGAAATATTTACAATGCATTTTCTTGTAAACATAATTTTTAATTAAAATTTTAAGACTATATAATGTTTATTTTGTTTTGTTAATCATCAGATTTATTGCATCACCCAATAACTATGAGCCACTGAACAAGAAGACAGTCCAGATTTTAACAAAAACATACATCCAAAACGCTAAGAACAAAACTTAACTGTTGCAAAGATTGTTGTTCACATTTCATCTGGTGCTGACTAGTTTGTTAGAGCCCTGCTTCTCATAGATCTGCATGCTATCCAGTCAGCTATTATTGTGTTCACAAAACTCCACACTTCTGACTTCTACGGCCCCCCAACATCTGAGTTACAGGAGAGTAAGGTGAAATAGTCAACTGCACCCATCCCTTTTCCCTGCGATTTTTGAACCTACTAACCAAAACAAAGAGGCTCTTGACTTCACGCACCAGGCGCAAATGTCAAGTGGAGCACGGGGGTTCTTTGATGCAAAATCGGCTATCCAAAGAGCCTGCACTCGACTGGGACATTTCCTGCCAAAGCCTTAGATTGGGAACACTGCAAAAATTTGCTGTGAACTGGACCCATCTGTCACAGTAATAATTTGCAACCTCCGTGACAACGGACCAGAATTTGTGGGAGAAGTCCCAAGAATTTTTGCCACAGCCCTATCCACCTAGATAGCCATGACTTCAGGAGATGCAGAGGCACCTACTACAGAATGAGCCATAGTTGAAGCAAAACTGCCCTTCATTGGTGTGAAAGTCCCCATCTAGTCAAGGTTGTGCAGACACTATTCCTCACAGTCTTAACCAATCATGACAGGCAAGCTTAACAGTCACACTGACTCACATTATGATTTCTTCTTTCAAAATGATAATACGTCAGCCACTGAGGCTTAACTGATACATGCTATGCAGTAGCTAACACACCAGACTGCAAAGGGTCCTCATCCTTACCTCACATGCTTTTGAAGGGCCAGGACAGGGAGTGCGCCTAGGCTTGTGATGCCTTAATTCATCTACCCAAAACACATTGTATATTTTATTTAGGTTTCACTTGAAAACAAACTCTTCTCTAAATATGTGATTATGGTAGCCCATTCACATAGTAACTATATTTATACAACTCTGTTGTCAATATTTATACAACTCTGTTGTATAACACTGCATAAGGACAAGAGACACCTTTGTAACTTAAGAGCCTAGAAAACATCAGTAAAGGCTCTTTGTTTGCCTGCACACATTTGAGTTGGATAATTGTACTTATTAAATCAGTGAATTATACTCATTGGGCAGTTTCAGTTTTAAAGTGTTTAGGTACTTCCACTTTCCTTTTCAGCAAATATTTTAAAAGAAGATTCCATTATTTCTGTAGAAAAGGCAATTCTTCCACCTTAATACATAAGCAAATTTGATCAGTGGAACCCTCTAGGATAGAATTTTGAGGAACCAAATAGAAAAAACTATGCATGCAGACAAGCAATGGTGGTGGGATATGTCTAGAACTTGTTCTGAAAGTAAAAGTTGAAGTTAAGGTTGAAGTTAAAAATAGAGATGCAATTTAACTAATTTAATGCAGTTTCCAGTGAGAGGAGAAGCTACAAAAGTTATTTACGACACACAAAAAACTTGGATTGCAATTTTTCAATGTTCATACATTCTGTCTCTCACCCCTTCCTCTTTACCCCTTAGGTATACTCTGGGCCTTTTCCTATTCTTTTTAGAATGGAAGCTTGCATTTGATGAAAGCCAGACACTGTGCTTCTTCAAATGGTTAAAGTTGAGTAACACTTTCTCTCATGTTACAATCTAGGTGCATCTAAGAGAATGGCATCAGAGAAAGTGATCAACATCAACTTGTGTGTTTACAAGCAATGTGTGTAAGCTTCTTATTCAAAGTGCATGTAACCACTAGAGATTAATGATTATGACCGTTGTGCCGGCCCAGATGAGGCAAAGACAAGCTGAGAGGTGAAAAGCTGAGAGGCAAAGTATAAAGACCCCTGCTGGGACTCAAAAAATGATGGATGCAACAAAATGAAACTTCAAAAAAACTACATATGTGGACTCTCTTATATTCTGTACCATATAAGGAGGCCACTTTTTGACAGCTCGTCGAAAGTAGCGCCACTGTTTACATCTGACTACATATCCTTCCGCCATCAGCTGGTCCGTCAAGTCGGGGCTGTATTTTTTATCAACACGCTGTCAGCTAATCCACTTCTCATTGTACTGTAATGCTAAAAAAAATTTAAAGATATTTTAAGACTGACATCTGTCTAAAAAAATAAGTAGGTTGTAAAAGTAAAAATATAAAATGTTGCAAATAATTAAATATTTACCAACTCTTTTTTTAATTTGTCCGAGATAGTGAATTTGGGTTAACATTTGCGAGACGGTCTGTTGTATCTATTATCACACTTTGGGCGTTATAGCTAATATATTCGAGTTGGAAATATGTGACGTGGAATAACGTTAGAATTGCTTAAAAACTATTCACGCATTTCTCACTTTCTATGGAAACAAGGAGATGGGTTTCAAGAGAACAATATGACGTATAATTTACGTAGACAAACTATTACCGGCCGAATATAAATTACTTGTACTCCAAATCGTTATACATTAAATATATGCTACTTTAAAATTATGCAGAGCTCGTGGAAAAATATAACTATTGGCATCTGTTTGTAAATTGGTTATATATCGCGCAGGAAAGCGGTTCATTTCTGGCTCATAATACCTCGCAAAATATCCGACAGATGGCGCGCACAGCACGTCACGGCAAAGTTTGAGGAACCCTTTTTTTGGTCAACAGATGTCTTTTTTAAAGTTGATAGTTCTTATATTACGGGCTGGAAATATATTTCAAATTCGTGTCGTTACGTCAAATTATTAGAAAAAATAATACAACAATATTATGCAATATTTCTGTATGCTTTTGGAATTAATATCAAGGACATGTTGGAAACGAGGTTGGAGAGGGATGATACGATGTGAAATAGCTTTCTGAAGTTAGCACAAATTCAGAAAATTTTTCCACGTCGTATCGTTCTATTGTGCATTTCATTTTGAACACCTATACATAACTACATTATCACGAAGTTTAGTTTTTAACACTAACAACCATTGTTTTGTGACCTAGTAAAATAAAATTTATTAATAAATCTAAGAACTCTTTCTTATCCGCATATTTTATGCTTTTCTGATGTGCATCGGCAGTGCACTCATAATAGCCAGCGTAATTTTAACTTTTGTTTGTTCGTGTATCAGCTGAAACAGGATTTTGTAAATGGCACACTGTTTGTTTCGCATACATCAAATTGCCACTCACTGACTGTCAGAATGTGGCCTCCTTATACCGTATGGACCATAACATTGTTCTAAAGGGAAGTTTCTCCGGACTGAACAGAATAAACTATGTATGTGGGAAATAAATAAAAGCGGGAATAATGCATTGAGGTACTACTGTAACACATTTTTATGGTACACTGAGTGTTGCTAACATAACTGACATCCGGTGTTGTGTCCTTCTTGAAGCCAAGTCCGTCACCCATCTCCTTGGGTCTCTTGGTACAATATTTGTACTCGTCCTGTATAGATGCATTTGTTCCAGGTAACAGTACAATTAACGCATCACCCCATTATTAATTCAAGAAGGGTGACTAGTTCCAGATGGGGGTGGTATGAGTGAGCAGTCCCACGGTGGGATGACCCCAACCCCAAGTGTGTAAAGTTCTCTTCCAGGGGCAATGATGGAGAGAAGATGGTTTGCACCCTAAGACGTATCAGCAGCCAACTTACCTGTGCGAGCTATTTTTTCTCTTTATACTGAAGCCTTCCAGTAGCCAATGCGCTACAATTCCTCCATTTTAAAAATATCACAAGGCTGTAGGCTGTATCAGGCAATGATATATCCTACGTTGCTTTAAACCTTTTGAGTCGAATTTATGATACCTCTGTCACAAAGCAAACCAACCAAATGCTCATACATATAAGGGAAAATGCATAAAATATGCACAGAATAACAGTGCAGTTTTAAAGGTAAAGTATTGACAGCAGAGAGTGACTGGTATGGAACTAATATAATGTATTGTGACTTCTTGTACAAATTCTTACCTGACCCAGGAACAGAGCTTGCACTAAAACACTGAACAGAGAGTCTGCAATCATCTTGCTGATACTCGACAGTTGTTGTGGACGACCTCTCTTGTAACGAAAAGCCCAGTCTGCAATATCCTGGAAGATTTCATATCCTTACAGTATCTTAACTACAACATTTTATAATGTTTAAGTTGACTCTAAGGACTTTACAAGCTGTACTATTAATTCTGTTTAACGGATATATTACAGTGTCTACGTTTTATTCAAGATTCTCCAGTGTTAGATTTTAATTTATAACAATAATGGAGAAAATACAAAACCATAAAGCCTAAAATAACCTATAAAATCTGTTTATTAAACAGAATGCAAGCAACTTAATTTTAAAGGATTACAAAACTTACATTCTTGAATAATCATCAATGTATAAATTTACTACCCAGATCTCATAAATTTATACCTTATAGTTATAACTAGGTATGGGTCGAATATCAAAAAATATTGGTACCGGTACCAATTCTACAATTTAAATATCGGTTCCAGTATTCGGTTTTATTTTGAATACTTGTCTTTTGCTTGCAACTTTATTAAACCAATGCAGGTAAAATTCATTAAATGTTTTATTTAACATATGGAAGAATTGAACAATAACAAAGTGTGAAAATAAGTTTTAATGTATACAGATAAACTTTTATTTAATTTATTTAAGGTTAGTAAATATATAACAAATTATTCTTTTTTTACATTAATATGTGGTGATTGTGATATGTTTGGAAAAAACTTTAATTCAATAACTCGTGGTGCTAAAAGCCAAAACATTGTGGCGTGCTGTACGATACCAGTAACCTAGGTCGTTAAAAGAACGTCAACAACTGTGGTGGGCGGTGCGATTCCTTTTATTTTTTGCGTCTCTTATGGAGTGACCTGCTAGTTTTTTTGCTGTGCTGGAATGTGACACCTCTAAAAAAAAAGTATCTTCTTCCTCCCCCCCTCCAAAAATCAAAGAAGGCTTGGAGGAATGTATTGATCGGCTAGCAGTGTTGCTTACGGGGAGGGCTGAGTGATAAAGAGAGAGAGAAGGTANTCAAAGAAGGCTTGGAGGAATGTATTGATCGGCTAGCAGTGTTGCTTACGGGGAGGGCTGAGTGATAAAGAGAGAGTGAAGGCAGAGGAGTGTTGATGTAAGAGCGAGAGATGAGATAACAGACTGTTCCCCTACACTTCCCTCCAAACATCGCCGAACAGTTTACAACTACCACTCCTTAATTTTTTTTTTCAGTGTACAGCCCGCACCCTAAAAATTTTTCCCCTTTATTNAACAGTTTACAACTACCACTCCTTAATTTTTTTTTTCAGTGTACAGCCCGCACCCTAAAAATTTTTCCCCTTTATTTTGGGAAAAACGGGTGCGCTATACATGAGTAAATACTCGGTAGCAATTTTTGTAACAATAGAGTTTTGCCATTACTGTGTAGAAACGAGAACAGAGTAGTTGTTTACCTAAAATCGGTTCGGAGTCAAACCTCAAGAACCAGTATAAATTGGAACCGAAGAACCGAACCGACCCATCCCTACTTATAACTGAAAGCATTAAAGGGTCCACAGTGAACATGCATACTAAGGAGTTGTGTTGATGTGACATGAGTGACCGGTGGTTTGGAACTCGCTGTATTTATGGGATTTAATTGTTACGTTTACATCCACTGCAACATACCAAACACATAATATATATAAAAGAGTTTTTAAATATGTATCTTAAAATGATTTATGTACTAGTTAGTACTTTTTGTTCCATTTTCAGATTCTGGACAAAGTACAGAATACCTATGGGAGAACATATACNTATGTACTAGTTAGTACTTTTTGTTCCATTTTCAGATTCTGGACAAAGTACAGAATACCTATGGGAGAACATATACAACATTTTCATAGTTCTTTTTCATGACAATTAATAAATTCCAACTACTACAATTTTTTTTGGATAGGTTAACTTTTTTTAGATGCAATCTTACATTATGTTTGTATATGCACAGTGACCCTCTCAAACGTAATATTAACATACCTTTATAGAGTAATACAAAAAGCCATTAAAGGACTTTCATGCCTATTTTACATCCTTTTGGCATGTTAATTTGATTTAAGCATTAAAAGAAAAAGGGAAATATAGTTCAACATACACTACATTTATATTACATTTTATAAAGTTCCAATTATGTAATCTGTATGTAAATTTCAAATGTACTGTGTCCCAGGTGGTCATCAGAGCACTTTCCTATTAAAGGCTGCTCACTGTAAACTCAGCACTTATGATCTACTTGTATGCATGTTGTGTATGCTTACACCATATGAAAATTTACACTGACATAGGCCTGATCACTTTATTCATGTGTCTGTTACATGAAACTGTGGAATTATTAGAAAAATATAATTTTACAAATTTCCTTATTTTTACACTTAGAAATATTAAAAAACAGTACACAAAAGAAATAATTTCAGTATTCATAAATGTTTACCCAACACTTTCAATTAGACGTTGACACATGGAACTACTTTCCCTCCGTCGTCACCAATTTTGCTGGGTGCATGCCAGTTGGCGTGTCCATTTTAATACATGCGGGTAGGGGCAGTGACATTATTCAAAGGTTGATTTCAAAAGTGCTCATAACCGTGAACAACCTATATAAGTATTATTCAGAATAATTAATTTGTAGTTCACTTAAAACAAATATCACAACCCTTGCAGAGAATGCAATGTCTGGAAAGACAGTAAAATTCATGCTGTAAAACATTCTTTTGATATAATTGTTAAGAGGAAATCTATAGTAAAACTTAAGGTGGCCGCTTGATTGAAGGAATTTTGCACGTCTGAGGTCTAAAAGCGTGAGGAGCGCTAGGGGCAACCGAGACATACGCATCAACTCTCTCATCGCCTCTACACGCAAAGCACTGAACTGATGTGCAGTCTTGTCGTCGAAAACGCGTCTCTATGAGACTGAAAACAACCTGTTTGAGCCATTTTCACTATCACAAAAATGTGCTTTAGACAGAAATGGAGGAACCAAAAGATGTATACAGACATGTAATGTTTCTTAAATGCAATTCGTAAGTATACCTCACACAGACACATTGGATAGTTTTTAACAAAACATTTTCTGCTGGAGCTCTGCACACCGTTCGGCGGCCTACCCAGGCGGCTACCTTATTCACTAACCTTCATCAACCTGTTACTTGTTCAATAAAAAACAAATTCCACACAGCAATGCAGCTAATTTAATATAGCTGTAGTTAACAATTCACATTATTAGAGGTTTGCAAGCCCGGGATTTTTAGTACAAGTGAGCCTAATGAAAAGTTCCTGAGCTTCAAGCTCGAGCAAAAGCTCTTTAATTACATAAAAATTATAAGTTTCTAAACTAAAGATAACATTAGATTTTTGAAGGTAATCTGTGTTCATATTTGCTGTTCTAAGGAATAATTTGAACCGCAACACATTTACCTTATGAAACATTGTTTTGTTTGTGATACACACAACTTCTTTTAATTTTTTGAAATTTTTTTCCACCATTTTGTCACTTTAACCAGGTAATTTGAATTTTCGCTATTTTTTCTAAAAGTTTGTAATAACTTTCAATGAAATATAATATGATATATCAACTGATAAAGTATGTGTACAATTAATTTTCCTTCAGCAAAATATTCACTTGAAGTGCTTGAATGTTATTTTAATAGCTGAAATTTGCCAATTCAATAAAAAAGAAACTTATCAGTACATGTGTGTGTGTGTGTGTAAGAAACAGTTCACAAAAGCATAAAATAAAAGCAATGGCATGTATCACCAGTATGATTCCCACATAGAATAGAAAACTACTTTTAAAAAATGCAACAATAAAAAAAACTATAATGAAAATGATGAAGTAAAAAAAATTTTGAAGTGCCACATTTGCATTGGCACAACAATTTTACTGCAAAAACCTAAAAACCCTGTTACTTATAAAAACTGGTAAAATTTATTTGTGTCAACTCATGTACGTAATTTGAAGGTTGTAAGGGCTGAAAAAAATATTGGACTTAATAATTCATGGCCTGGTTTTTATGCCAGCTTTGACTGTAATCTGTTTTGATATCTGTAGTTCTGAGAAATAATTTTAACTGTAACACATATACCTTTTAAATAATGTTTTGTGAATAAATAACTATTTGTTTTCTAGCAAACTGTGAACAAACTGTCTCATCAAGCCTCACATCTTGGACGGATTTGCACCACAGTTTTAGGCTAATTTTGCTGTCAATTAGCATTCATATCTCCATATTTGGAGAATCCTTCCACCAGAACACACCTTCCTTTTGAAACATTTACATTTAATTAACAAACAATGTGTTGTTTTCCTTTGTAAACCTGATGTTATAAAAGCTCAAATTTTTTGAGCCTGAAAAACGTTTTGAGCCGAGATCGAGCTGCAAGTATTAGACTCAAACTCGATTTTGAAGTACTTGCAGAGATCTCTACATTAAATGTTAACAAGGTTTGCATCTCACCTGGAACCAGAGGCTATTGACAACTTTACTGAGGAGCAGTAGAGGCAGAACCCAGAAGATGCTGAATATCCAGGAAAGGAACATTTTCAGCCATCCCCACACCAGCTTGCCCACAGAGGACGAGTCGCCAAATGTCACGTGGAACACACAGTTGAGAAAGGGCAGCAGGGCGCCGTAGAAGAACAGTATGCTACACAAGCACACACCTCCATTCAGCACGCAGCACTCCAGCACACGTTTCATCACCTTTGGCTGCCTGGGAAACAAACCATGTGGAGATGGGGAAACGCTAGATTGCTCACACCATACACTACTGCTATGATGAGAAGTGACCACTTTAACCCACTTCGTCCTCAGATTCACTGCGGTCAGTTTGTCTAATTGTCAACAGTGGGGCATTAATTCAAGTCTCATACTACATTTCATGTATCATTTTTCAACATTATTAAAGTCTCCATGTTGTATAGCACAAAATGGTGTTACACGCTATTAGCAGCATAACTGCTGGTGGGTGAACTTACGGGGAGCAGGGTGTGGCCAACAAGGGGAGAGGTACCTGCACGCACAGCTTGCAGCAGCCTGATGATGCACCAAAACCATTAGTCTTCGTATGATCAGCTGCGCGTTTGCTGATGTGCGCCAGATATTTTTGTAACAGTTAGAACACAACCAAGCCGTCGCTAATATCAGCTGCCGCCCGCTGGGCCATGCTGGCAGCCCAAACGCAGGTATCTTAGGGAGGTGAGCCACCAGCACTTGTGGAATATATAATACCCAGGAATGCTGTTCTCAAGATACTAGAAAATTTAAAAAAATTTAATTTAAATATATGATTATTAAAAATGTTGGAGCATGGGTTGGACATGAATGATGAATAATTCTGTAGACAAAATGTATAACTGAATTGTTTTCACTTGCCATTTCTCAATTGAGATTGTGTGACAGGTACATAGATTTGTAGAAATGTTATACACTGATCACCACAAAATAAAAACCAAGGAAGTCTTTCTAACAATAATACACACTGAAAATTAGGTTGAAAGAGAATCTGAAGGAAAGTGAATGCAATCTCTATGGACTGAAAGTTGTCTACGTACACTAGTTTAGACACTGCTGCCATACTCAAACAGCAGCAACACACATCAAGATAGTGTAAAATTTGTCAGAGAAAGAGTAAAATAAAACCTAAGGAGAACTACAGAAAACCAGAAAGACTTGTTGGAATAGTAAATAATGGTGGATTGGAAATACTGACAAATTGGTATTTATTGCAAAAGAAGAAATATCTTGATATGTTTAGGTTTTAACCCCCCCCCCCC
>NQII01000022.1:275154-371985 GCA_002778355.1 Clitarchus hookeri
AGGCTGAAAACCAGAACATACTTATGCAGAAATGAATCAGCAACTTGAGCAGAAGTCAATAAACTCAACCCAATTGTGTTAGTTACTTTCTACACATGATGATATGCAAAATGACAATTTGTAGCACAGCACTTTTTATTGTATAATACTGGTACGCATTGTGCTGTTTAACAAACTTGTAATTATTGCAAAACTGCATGATCTGCACAAAGGGAATGTACCACGATACAATAGGTACTAAATGAGGCAGTATACGGATCCTCATCACATTTGTAACATTTGAGATGTGCAACCATAAGTATGACAACAGCTACAGACACATGTTGGACAACACATCAATCTCAAGCACTGAAATAATTTCGCAAAATGTAAAAGCTCACACCCAAAAAATTTATACCGAATGCTGAATTCAAGAGACAGGTTTAGCTACATCAGGTTATACTGGACTGGTATGCTATTTTTCAGGAAATATACAAAAGACCATGAAATAGTAGAAATTCAATCAAGGCAAAAGAACAAGCAGTTTAGAGATACCTTTTTCTTTCTCCAACATGCAGTTTTTTCTGATTTGAGCTATACCTAACAGCAGCTGTCTTTAGTGTCAATGGGGGTGAACAGAAGTGGGATCAGGCAGCCATGGAATGTAGTAATGGGGAGGAAAATGGAATAGGTCTACCTCAAGAAAACCTACCAGCCTATAGCACAGTCCGCCATGTTTCCCACATGCAAAAATTTGGGTTAGACCCTGCAGGGACCCACCCCAGTTTGCTGTGGTAGTAGGTGTGTGTTGCAGTCCAGTTCCCAACGTGTTGACTGTAGCCGATGTGTGTGAAATCAACTCCTACCAGTATAGGGTTACCAGATATGTGGTATTCAAAAAGAGGACACCTTCAAGTAACTAGCATTAAAGTGAGAGGACACTTGCAAGAAAATGGCACGAAGAAAGATGACACAATATTACAATGGAAATATACAAAATTAGTTTATTATATTGCAGGACAATTAAACATACATTACACGCAAAATTGTATCCCAAATTTGGTTTATAAAAAAAAACCAAATTTTTTTTATAGTAATACAATTTTTTTTATAACCAGATGAAGTGATAATCATGTTCGCTGCGATTATGAAAGTCAGTTATGTTTAGTTTGTGGTCACTACAAAATATTTTGCAAGTAAATAATATAGAAGTATTCACACAAAACACAGTTGTACATGAGCACTGGTCACGTATAAAAAGCCCACAAAAAGTAAAACATTGCTTTCACTTTTGTTGGAAATGAGGACATTTCAATTTTTTTTTGTAAGACCTGGCCGGACAGTTTTTAAGGCCTCAAAAAGAGGACATGTCCGGGTAAGAGAGGACAACTGGTAACCTTATACCTGTACAGCTGATTGAAATCCATGAATATGACAACATGGCTTCACTCGTAGTTCTGTTTGGTCTTATTTCTAATATTCATGTACTAATTTTTAAGATAACCATAAGAAAAATTGTGATAACAATTTCATACATGTTCCCATGTGGTGTTATGTTTTTTAATCCAGTAACCTTCATTAATTATACATCATAAGTTACAACATTAATACATTTACAGTTTAACATTAAAAATGGAATAATTTTTATAACTTTCTCTTGTGAATAAAATAAAAGCTGTGGTAAACATGTGACTAGTGCAGAGAACAATTTATTTGAACAAAATCCACCATCATCTGGCAGTATGTTACAATCAGCTTTTTTTTGGGCAAAGCCGCGTGCTGTATAACCAAAACCTTAAATTTCTTTTTGCGTTATTTTTCTATTTAAAAAAAATTTGCTCATTTGTTGTCTTNGGGCAAAGCCGTGTGCTGTATAACCAAAACCTTAAATTTCTTTTTGCGTTATTTTTCTATTTAAAAAAAATTTGCTCATTTGTTGTCTTTTAAAACCACCTAGCACAGGCCATCTACGGTAACGTGAGCACTTTTGAAAGCCCTCTCACTTGGAATAATAGTCAATAAATGTATTTTATTTTTGCCTTAAGACATTAACTTCCGTGAGCGATGGAATGTATGCACTGTGTTTATTACGTACGCTGCAATATTTATTTAAAAAGGTGGTTAAAGGATTAAAAAAAGTGGCAGAGACAAAAAAAGTAACTACAGCCTCAAAAGTGCTCACTTTACCATGAACAGCCTAACAGAAAATAAGATGAAAGTGTGACAGGGACTTACACTTCATCCCCAGGCAAAGCCTTCAAGCTGTCTCTGCGCAGCTCTTTCCTCCGGCCACTTGTTTGTTCTCTGGCTGGGGAGGCATGCTGCTGCTGCTGTCTCTCTCTTATTTTTGTGTCCAGATAAAAAATGGCCACTGTGCCCTTCAAACTGTCCACGACTCCTCGGAAGACCGCATGTACTATTGCCTGGGAACAAAAATATATTTTCAAAAATACTACAACTTATATTTTTGAAACTATTGAATAGAGTTATTGAGTACGAAATAAACTTGTTTTCAAAATTTAATGGACATTATCGCATCAACTGTAAATCCTACATTAAATTTCCATTAAACTTCCCCCATCCCCCCAATCCATCCACCACACTGTACACCCTGACCAGCCTCTCCACTCTTCGCCAGTCCCTTAGGGAGCAACACAACCCCATCATTAAGAATAGCTTAAAATTTGTTTCATCGTCACATTCTTCCCTCTGCTTTCCCATTTACCCTTAACCCACCTTGATGCCCTTCTTTGCACCTTCTCCAGTTCCCATACCTCCTCTTCCACACATCTGTCCCAGATTGCTGCTGCATATTCTGATATTGGCCAAATCATAGCTTTAAGGCCCTGCTACAATGAGCTGACCATCTGCAGTGTAGTTCGGTGCCGATCCCTTACTTGCTACGTGCTACAATGAAACGCTGGTCGTCAGCCGGTGAGGATAGTTCTTTTGGAACTTCATATGTGGCAGAACAATCACAGAGTTTTTTTAAATTTACTTTCGTTTCGCCAATATTTATTGCATGTTAATTGTTTACTTCCGTAAACACACATAGGGTAATTCAATGCAGTTTTGTTTTTGATATTTTTACATACTTTAGAAATTGAAACATGTTTATTTTTATTTGGTTCCATGGAAGCTTAAGGGTGGTATTCATAGTAATATCTCAAGCCTGAGCTTAAGCCCATCTTGGGCAAGACCATCTTATTTCTCAAGACGGTTTATTTCCGCACCTCGTTTCATAGTCTACAAACAAGACAATCTTTTTGAAGGTGGCGTGCTCAAAGCATAGCTTATTTTTTACCACTTCCGGCTAGGTCAAGAACGAGCTTAAGGCGTGCAAAACATGGCGGCTAGACCCAAAATAGAAATAAATACACATTTTTTGTCACTACAATGTAATGTATGCATGACATTATATGCAAATTGAAAAATAAAGTATTTCAAATTATATGTAAGTAATTGCAAATATATAAAAACTTGGTTAAAACAAACACAGGGACGTTAATATATAAAAACTTGGTTAAAACAAACACAATGACGTTAATGCGGTCAAAAATAACTAAATTGCTTTTCTTGCTCAGAAAAATGTTTCGGACGAGTGTAAAAAAATATTGTAAAGAAAACTGTATGAATAATGTGATTTGTTTACATGAGCTGGCAAAAATAACTCAGCACACTATCGAGAGCATCACTTTTGAACTGAAATGATGGAAGACGAATATGGGACAAAATTTTTATATATAACCTTTTGAATAAATATTTTCTGGGTAAAACTTATTTATATTTACCAATATTTTGCTTTTATTTTTCATTCAATGCACAATATAATTAATAATATTTTGTTTCTTCTTACATACATATACATTAATTGTAAATTACTATTAGATTTGAAACGGAAGAAATTTTTTTTGTAAATAAGTTGTATTGTGTTAAGCGCTATATAGTTTGTACTTTGTAATTAGTGAAACTTAAGTTCTACTATGCGGATTACGTTAAAAAAATAATGGTTTCTGTAGAAGTACAGTTTTGTAAAAACTTTCTCAAAGTAGAAAAATTTTGATTTTTGTCAAATTGCATAATTAAATCATAAATATCAACCTAGCATATGCTTTATCATAGCCATTTTGCAGAAATCTTCACTAGTTTGACGTATTAATCTATCCATTCAGTGTTCACCATTTAAAAAAACACCTGTCTCAAGTCACCTCTACAGTGGACTTAGTGGAGACGAGCTTACTTGCCGTCTTAAGCAAGGTCTCGATGACTACGAAACGTAGTTCGCAATAGCGATCTCTTGCAGTGACTATGAAACAGAAGTGTTAATTCTAAAGGCGCACAAAAATAAGACAGTCTTCGTGAAGACCGCCTTGTTTGCCTGTGCTTGAGACAAACTTAAGCGATTTTCATGAAATGTAAATATGAACGTAAGACACCTAATAAGATTGTCTCGACAAAGCTAGTGCTGATGATATGTTTATGAATACCACCCTAGGTTTAAGTTACAAATGAAAAAATATAAATTTCATTGGCTCACAACTTGTGATGTACATCCCTTGGCCAATCACAAGCAGAGTGCTGATCTGCTGCAGACCAGCTGCCAACAGTTGAAGCGGTTCACCAGCACAACATGACGAGCTGAGCTGCTGTGCGATGATCATTGTGCTCGTGGCTGCTCTCTCTCCGGGATCTGCCCACCCCTTGGGACCAGTGAAGTCGAGGACTTCTGCGAGTGCGGCGGGACTGCAGCAGCTTGGGTGCGGCAACTATTCCTCAACTCGTCGCGTCCCCAGGTGACGGATAGGGGATCAAATACCAGCCCGCGGACCAACTGGCCGGTGCGACAACGCCGTCGTCGTGGACGTCGGGGACCTGGGTAGCTCAGTACGAGATGGTGAAGCGCATCGTGCAGGAAGCAGCTCAACGCTCAAGGCGGGGAGGGGGATATCAAGGTCCTGAAACAATTGCGAAGCGTAGNGCAGCTCAACGATCAAGGCGGGGAGGGGGATCTCAAAGTGCCACACGAGAAGTGTAGCGAACCTCACTGCTGGATTCTGTGGGCTGATGACTGAGGATGTGTGAGGAATGGAATGGAATGGAATGGAATGTGTCAGACCTCAGAAGCTTCCTGCCATCAGCCTTCACTCCTGGGCCAGCTGATTCGCCGGATGTCACGCCGAGCCAGAACTCACCCCGACCGATGGACTACTTTGGAGGATGGTTCCCCGCATTTACCCACTGCGTGGAGATCTTGGTGTCAGCGTGGAAGAGCAAAGATGGAGTAGGTATCATGACTGAGCTGCCCAGTTTGCCGACGCATTTGACGAGAAGCAGGTGAGCCCTGCATTCTATAACTGCTGTCAATATTATTGTGCTGGTTCGCCTGCACAGAAATATTGGAAGCAGTTCAACATCAAGGGTGCTTGCGCCCACAGCCCCGCCCCTTTCTCTTATAGATTTTTAACTCCACATGAAAAAGCATGGAATCCACACTTGCTGCCTCCTATTGCATTTTCAGTAATGCAATAATAAGTTTTGAAATTCTTTCCTGTCGGGAGGGTTTTTACAGTGTCTATGTTGGTTTTCCCCTCCCCATTCTTAGTTATAGCCTCAGCTATAGGTACACTTAGGGATGCAGTTCACAGCCCCAATGGCTGCCTTAATCCCTCTGACGCGATGCACGCCTCCTTGCATGAAATTCCCTCTCCTGTACGCCTATGGGGCCTAGCCCTGAGACGAACCTAAACTCCCACCCCTACCTCGGACGTACACTTAATACTTAGGGTAGGTTTAAAAAAAAATGTACGGCACTGCACACCAGCCGTGACATCGCGGTCACGTGGGCCAATCAAATTCCCGGAATAGCACTGGCACTACACTGCAGACGATCGGCTCATTGAAGCAGCCTTTAATATGCATAGCCTTCTATTTGCACCGTGTTTGGTTTACCGTCAAAGAGACCTATTTACATAAATATTATAAATAGCACTTATAAAAGGTCCACTTTTGGCTGCATCGATGCACAAACTATTTTTAGAAATGCAGTGGTTTCATAACAGAACCTGTAGAGAAAAATCTGCAGTCCGTAACCTTATATCAGTTTCACAAACAATAAATGCTCACCTTTAAATTTTCCATTGCGACTTTTTTTCACACAGAAAGCTATCTTAACATCACTAACCATCAACAAGGGTTGCAAAACAAACCACACGACACGACAATGTGCATTCATACACAGCCTATACACTGCGATTGCAGTCTGAAAGTTCATGTCATCTACAGCACGGACATTCGATGTATCGATTGTCATTTAGTTGAAGACTTATGTAATCTCTACTATACTACTTCACATATACTCGTGGACCTGAACGATTAGATTATATCAATAAATGTTTGGCACATTGTGCCGGAGTACAACTAACCTACAAACGTGATAAAAACTATCGTATAACGGACCAATATTTCGATTCTTTTGGGATCGATAGTCATCTTTGGGGCTATCAGCTGTTTTTCTGTCATTCATCAGCGAGCGGGAGCTAGAGCATAATCGCTCTTCTTTAGTTTGTGTGTTATTTTGAGTTTCGTGTTGGTTGTATGCTTAATGATTTTGTGAATAAAAGGCACATGCGTTATTTTAAGTAATGGTTATTTACGGTGTGTACATTGTTTCTAAGTCAGGAGGATTAATATTCAATCATGAAAATAATGTGCCAAAGATCGAAACTGAGAAAACATTCAGTTACCCATTAAATGTTAAACTAAATTACGAAAACAAGAAAATTGTAGTTGATTTTGGCCAGAGAGATGGAATAATGGGTAAGTTTTTATTTGCAGATGCTTTTTTTTTTTATTTAGGTAAGTGATGGGTGCAGGTGATGTTGACAATGATATCTGACGTTAGAGGTGTGTGTACAGTTTGAGAGGATTCATTTTGGTTCTATACAGGAATGACTCCATAACTAATATTAAAGAAATATCGTACTTATTATAGTGTGTGGTAAAAGGTAGGCCTATAAGAGGTTAGGATTGCTACATAGGAGGCAAACAGTGTAGTATATTATAGCAGGATATGCAGTACTGGCTGCATAGGAGCAAACGATGAACTAAATGTTTTATGCAGTACTGGTGATGACACTGGGTGCATCCAGCTGGCAAAGTGTTGCCACGGCATGGCAAGTTACTGCTGAAAGCAGTGCTGCCGGTCCTGCTGAATAAACTGATGGTAGCAACAAGGGGGAAATTTGTTCAGTTTCTGCTGCGTGGTTTTGAGATGTGAAAGTATATATTTTTCAATGAATCCATAAGCCAATAAATACCCCATATAAATCAATAAAAAAAATAATTGCACGAGATTGTAACAGCATACAAATTTTCCCATATTTTGTGCACCTTCATCCTATTGTGTGAATATCTCATTTTCAATAACACTGTTCATTCAGGGAAATGGTACACAATAATATTTTGGCGGGATTGTAATGCATGCACAAGTAACCTACAGGGTAGCTGTAGTGAAAGCTACTTGATACCACGTGGGACATTTTTAAGCAGTTTGAACATCCATTACTAGCACAATGTGTACATCAGGTGGCTAGCATATGGGAAAACCTGGAAAAGTCGAAGAATGTAGATAAATGAGATTAAAATGTATTTAATAAGCAAATAAATATTAGATTCTAGAACTTCTGCTACATGCCATCGTATGATGTTACTTAGTTTATTACTCCTTCGTAGAATGATTTATGAGCCTGGGAACAATTTTGGGTAATTATTAAGTTTAGGGGTTTTTCTGAAAAAAAAACAAAAAAAAATTCAAAACTATGATGTATTTCCACTCTACTAATCACGCAGAACACGAATATACTAGGGTCATCAACGTATGACTAATTTCGTAATATGTGCCCACCTAACCTAACAGAACCTAACCCCACGATGAGTGAATCACTATTTTACATTTTTAAATTAACCTAGGATTGTAGCGTTTTAAACTAACCTAGGATTATAGGGTTCTAAAGTAACCTAGGATTATAAGGTTTTAAAGTAACCTAGGATTATAGGGTTTAATCTAACCTATGATTGTAGGGTGTTAATCTAACCTAGGATTATAGGGTTTTAAACTAACCTAGGATTGTAGGGTGTTAATCTACCCTAGGATAGAAGGGTTTTAAAGTAACCATAAAACACACCAGAAGAATATGAATTAACTGGCCTAGGTAGGCGGTGGGTACAATTCCTCTGTCCTCTGCCAATTCAACTGTTGTAAACCTTACCTCACTCAACGAAACAAGTAACACCCGCCACATAGGGGAATATTACGCACAGCAGCACTCGTTCTTGCACTAACTCGGTCGGATTCAGACGTCATAACTCCAGGTCGCAACAACTCAACCACATATGAACGGCAACTGAAATTCCATGCAGATGACGTCTAAAAACCGTTACGATGACGTCAATGACTTACAGCCAATAAGGTGACTGCATGATACCGAAAATTATGGCGTCTGACGTAAACAAAGTGGCGGGCTGCTCATACTTTTAACTATTTTATTTGATACGTTCTACCTGTTTTACATTACGTCCTCCTAAATATGAACAAGGTAAGCTGTGCAGAACCCATCAATGCTACTTATGTTGGTCTAGGACGTTTCGTTCAGAAAAGCCTCTAAACAGGATGACTTTTTAAAAAAATTTTTATAAATATTTGCTTCTGCATAGGGAAGCATCCATAAATTAAGGCTATGTTATTAATTATTGTTACACACAAAAAAAATTGTAATTTATTTTAGGAAAAACATAAAAATATTTGTAATATTTGCTGCATAAGTTGGTCAGGGAAATGTAACAGGATACCTGGAAATGTCAGGGAATTTTCTAGAAAGATACTGCTAGCCATCATGTAGTTTCTGAAACCATATTTGCATTTCATCTACCTATGTGTCGTCTGCACCAAGGTTAAGTTACTCTGCTCAAAACCTCAACTTGAACCCAATAGAAGATCTTTTGATGAGCTGGAGCTCAACCAACATACAAACATTCACCATGCTACGGAAAGAATGGAAACCAAACTACTTTGTCAGCTGTATACCAGAACTTAATGAAGAGTTTTCTAACAATAATAACAATAATAATAATAATAAATATTATTATTATTAATTATAACAACAACCAACACCTGCAATTAGGCTACCGCCTGGTGGAGAGCTCTCTCACCTTTCACATCTCTCCTACCCGACTCAACTCTTCAACGCCCTTCCTGAGCTTTCCAACCCCCCTTACAGATACCAATTCCTCCCGCAACACATTCCACTCCCTCACAGACCTCACAAGCAAGACTGCCTACCCCGCTCCGTTCTCCTCCACACCCTCTGAAGCTTCTCACTGTTGTTTCCTTTCACTCTAAACACCCCCTTACTTAGCTGGCAGCGTAAACTTCCTAACCTTCCCTCTCCATTCAACAGTCTGTACATCCTGACTAGCCTTTCATCTTTCCTCTTGTCCTTCAACGAGCTCCACCCCATCTCACCATTCTGCCCCTGCCTTCTCCACCTACCCTGTACCCATCTTGCTGCCCTTATTTATACCTTCTCTAGCTCTCGCACCTCCACCTCCACGTTCAAATCCCATATTGCTGCCACATATTCTAACATCGGCCGTACTATTGTGCCATATGCCTTCTCCTTCACCTCACAGCTGACTCCCTTCAGCACCCTTCTCAACATACCCAAAGCCCTTCTTTCCTTTGCGACCACCCTCTCTACCACTTTTTTCTATCTGAGGTCTCCCTGCAATACAATTCCTAGATACTTATATTCTGCTGCATTTTCTATCTCTTTTCCCTCCCATCTGTACATGTCCCTGCTTCCTTGTGAACCTCACTACCTTAGTTTTTCTTACATTTATCTTCATTTTATTCTCCATGATTCACAACTATATCCTGTCAATGTCTGCCTGCAAGTTCTCCCCCCTCCCACCTCTGCATACAATACACAATCATCTGCAAACAATCTTATTTTTCCCCTAATCCCCAACCTATGTCATTTACCATTATGGTAAACAACAAAGGGCCGGCACGCTTCCCTGCGGCACCCCTAACGTAACCTCTCATTCCTCCGATATAGCCTCCTCCCCTTTCACTCTCTGCCTTCGACCCCTGAGGAAGTTCTCAATCCATTCCACTAACCACTTGTCCAGTATCAGCTCATCCACTTTCTTCATCAAAGTCCCATGGGGCACCTTATCAAATGCCTTCTCAAAGTCTATGAAGTAGACATCCACCTGCTTCCCCTGCCTCCACCAGATCCTCTTAACAGTCCAGCCAGCTGCGTCTCACATGAGTATCCTTTTTTGAAACCATGTTGTGACTCCCCAACCAATTCCTCTTGTTCATAACATTCACCACATACTGAACCAAGAGTCTCTCAATTACCTTTCCTGTACTCAATGTGAGACTCACTGGTCTGTAGCGGCCAGGCCTCCCCCTATCCTCCCCCTGCTTGTGTATTGGCATCACCAACACATCCTTCCAACCTTGTGGCAACTTACCCTCTCCTAAGGACTTGCTAAACAACACCTCCAAATATTTCACTAACTCGCTTCCACCAAACTTAAGTGCGGTGTCCCCTATCCCATCGGTTCCCACTGCCTTACTGCTCCTCAGCCCCCTGATTTTCATTGCTATCTCCCACTCTCTCATTTTAAACCTACCAAATAACCCCCAATCCTCCTTTGCCTCAAACACTGACAAATACTGGCCTTGCAGCATCTCCGATTTTTCTTGGTCATTTATCGCAGTCCTGCCATCACAACCTTTCAGCAGAGAGATCCCTTCCTCTCCTCCCCTTACTTTCTTAACATACCTGAACAATTTTCCCCATTCCTTGCCTTTTCCTTCTTCCACCATGTTCCAAAAAAATATATTCTTCATCTGTTTGATCATTCTTTCAAGCTACCTTCCCATTTGTTTCATCAATTCCTTAGCTCTTTTCATCCTTTCAGTTCTCCACTTGGCATGTAATTTTCTACAATTCCTCTTCATTTTTTTAATCTCCTGTGTATAATAAGGTGGATCTCCCCCCGACCGTAATCTTTTCTTTGGCACAAATTTCTCCAACATAACCTCTATTATTATTCTAAATTCCTCCCATAATCCTTCCGCATTTTCCTCCATAGACCACTTTTCAAACCTATCCCTCAGGAAGATTTCTGCCCCCTTGTTACCTCCTCTTCCATACTGCCTCACCAAGCTATCTGCCATTTACTCTTCCCTCAACCTGCTAAGCTCAATTTCCACAACAGGAATATCATGATCGCTTAATGCCATCCAATACGTATGTCAAAATTTTAATAATTAAAAGTACCTACAAAGACTATATAAAAACATTTTACAATTTGTCAATTTTAGAAGTATACCAGAAAAACTATACCTTTGTTTCCATAAATGTATGTTGCTATTATATTCATAATATGATTTTGTAACCTATCTGAGAAATATTTTGGTCATATTACATTACCTGTGCAATGCGCAAACAAGTTGTTCCATCATCTGTCTAGAGGAGCATCTGTGTGTATCAACATCATTGTACTTCCAGCCAATCACTAATCATTAATTTTGTTTCTGTGGCAAGTAGTTGAAACAACAGGTACAATCCTGGGATCTCAATCTCACTAGGGGTGGGGGTGTATGAGATGCAGGTAGCAAATGGGTCATCTGTGGCCTGACACACTCACTTCATTACTTGTCACTAGATAGGTGTACATGATCATCAGGGGCTTGGACTGCAAATTGAGGAATTGAGATTTCTTAACATGTCTGTTTCTGAAACACTGTTAAATGGCTGCATGCATATTGAAACATCCCATAAACAAACCTGGCAATTATGCATTCTGCCTCTAAAAGACCCTGGTGAGTCAAAGGGATCTGGGGTAGGGCTGCTGTCAGGGGGGGGGGAGAAATCATCAGATCATGAGCTTCCTCACACAATTTACTAGTATTTATGGTTGCTGCAAGAATGGCACTCGCACCTTGCATCTCATTTCACCAGCACCAGTCACCCATACCAATCAGAAGAGCATCAATTAGAAGATCTCTGACCTGACCTTGTGGGAGATCCATGTACACTTCAATGGGAGTATTAGCCTGTAGACTATGGGCCTTTACTCTCAGTGGCCAGGACACCAGGACACCAGGAATTGGCAGGCAAGTCTTGTGTTGAGAGGTTTCAGTAACAAACTTAACCATAATGGGAATCTCCCTATGAGGAAACTATATACTATAGGCAGATTGGGAGCATGAATAGGATGGTTAGAGTATCAAGGATTTACTCAAGTAATGCACTATAATTTTTTAATGCTACAAGAATGGACAACATGTCTGGCAACTCATCTTGTGTGAACCAATGATGCCTACTCTGAGAACTGCCTTATGAAGTGAGGGATTGTAAGAGAATTATGGTGTACAGATGAGGACCATGACTCAAGTGATCAGGAGTCCTTGTTCAGTTGTCCAAATGAGGTGTCACAATGAGATTCTTCACAACAACCCTGCATGTCTGGCAGAAATTGCCTCCTTGAATTGTTACAATTTTGACACTTCAGTCGTAATCAACCCTGAGAGAGTCAGTATTTCACCTGTTATCCAGCACACTGAGGTGATGCATGAGACAGAGGAATCTTTCTCATCTCTCAAAAAAGCCTGTATTGATTTGGGAATCGTGCCAGACGATGCCATTGGTCAGTGGGTTTCCTCTGGGATCTTCTGTTTCACTTGCCCTTGCATTCCAGTACTGCTCCATTTTCAACTCATTTCACCCTCTTTGGCTCTCAAGACCTTATTGTTAAGAGCAGCTCAAATCTCTCAACACAACTCAACTATATCGATTTGGGAGAATGCTTCAGGGAAATCATCCCTCAATGCCCCAGTCTCTCAAGCCAATCTTCCAAATTGTAGTCCAACATTATCAGCAGGAATAAATGCAATAAACTCAGAAGCAGGAATGCCAGCTGTCCTGTAGGGCACAAGTTACAATATTTTTCCACAACTACAAGGTGGGCATAGACATTGTGACCTGGGATCACTCTATTCCACTGCAGAACCATTGTATACAACCAACCCATGATGATGTGTTTGGAGAGTGAGGTATTAGGCATGATGCATTAATTTACATGTACCATCATGTTTTGGGTATGAACACATCCAACACATTTATTACCAGGCAGGTATAAGGAATAGTGATAGGGTGAACAAGGTATAGAATTGTTCAGTTACATAGAGTTACTGTGTAGGAACCTCCCACAGACAATACTTGGAGGTAGGTAGGGTAAAATTGAGGTCTTTTAAACTGTTTTGTCAAGGCATACCTTTTAGAAATCTTATGTTATGTAGGCACTGTGCATGTCATATGGTAAATCTTTCACAAAATAAGCTAAGATTGTATCATGTAAACCCTTCAAGAGAATAATCTTGCCATTTGTTTCAAGTGGGACATGTGCTGCTGGCAGTAAATGGAGTCCCAGTAACTGGACGTCAGCTAGACGATGGTAGAGATGTTTATGAGGTGCTTGAAAACCGGGAGAACTTCCCCCTTGACGTGAAGTTTGGCCGGCCCAGGATGACGACAAACGAGAAGATATTCCTCGCAAGTATGTTCTACCCACTTTTCGCTATTGCAAGCCAGCTGAGCCCTGAGCCACGCAGCTCTGGGATAGAGGTACTGGAGGCGGACACCTTCCGACTGCATTGCTTCCAGACGCTCACAGGTAAGTTGGTACAGCATCACACTCCTCTATGCTTGGTCTCCACATGTTGGCGTAGGCTGTGCATAATTATTTAATTATTTGCTGCATTCCTTTTCCTGTACAAGCAAATTGCAACTAAAAAATTTTCCTTTCAAGTTCTCTACAGTTCCACCGTTATGCAGTGATTTGAAAATTTGCAAAATGTTGAAATTACTGTTGTTAATTTATAGTAATACGTTATTAATACACTTAAATAAAATTTCTGTCTGATGTCTGTTAGAAAAAATCAACAGTATACAGATTTATTGCAAAAATTATTTGCAAAAAATAAATTACCCATGTAACGAATATCTTGACAATCCTTAAATGAATGAATAGCACCCCTAAAATAAGGAAATAAAATTTCGAAGTTGTAATAGCTATGGAAGTAATATTTGTTTGCTGTTATACGGGGCCATCTTCAGTCACATTAAAACTATCTTTTTTTATCTTTGTTGCAGGTGTCAAGTTCATAGTGGTGGCTGAACCAAACCAGGGTGGTCTTGAGACGCTCCTTAAGAAAATATACGAGTTGTATGCAGATTATGCTCTGAAGAACCCTTTCTATTCTCTAGAGATGCCGATTCGGTGTGAGCTTTTTGACTCACACTTGCAACATTTGCTGGAGCATGTCGAGAGGACGGGAATCACATACATTTAAACATGATGATAGTGCTTACACTCATGCTTCAGTACGTGGAATGAAATAGTGAAGTTTTGAACAATCATAACATGTGATTAAGGTCGAAAAGAGCAGCATTATCATCATTGCCAGTGCAACTGTGACTTGTTTGTACTTTTGTGGCCTGTGTGGATAATCTAGAAAAGTGAATTTTGAGTATTTATTTACCTGAGTCATCCCATCCCACAAATGAATAATAGTTCCAATAAGAGATAAGTGTTTCTTGGAGGTAAACTGTAATCAAATCCATAATTTTTTTTTATCATGAGTTAACACGTTGCAGGTTGATGTGTTTGAGCTTGTGTTAATTAAATGTGCATTTAATATAAATACTTTCATTAAGTTGCTGAGGAATCTGTGTTGAATGTGTGCAACAGAAATGAAAGTAGTTGAGCATTCTGGTATGTGTTAAATGTTGGCTTACCTGCAAGTCCTTAATTCTCATTTATTTTGTTAAAATGTTCCCCCACCAAAAAACATTTTTTTTTAAAGTGTGGTGTATTGTTTGTTAAATTTAAATATTACAATGTTTTGATTAAAGAATAGAAGTATGGTATAGCATATTGTTTTTAAGAAAACTGTACATTGTCATTTTTCATTTGTGATACTTTTTAGAGAAGGAATCTATATGAATGTTCCCTCATTAAAAGCAGTAGTTAAATTGTCTTAGAAAATGTGTACTGCACAGCATAATATATTTGCTAATATATGCTACAGAAAAAATTTTCACAGAAATATTATTAGAGGGAACTTAAAATTACATTGTGTAATTATAGGTATAAGTCTTGTTTCTAGAAGCTTGTAAGAGTGGTTGTTTATGTTGAAAATTAAAAAACTTATACTTTACACATTATGGCTTTGTAATTTTGTGTAATTTGCACATATTACTTTCGTAACTTTAAATGTGTAGACCGTGTTTTATTATTGTGCACAGTATTATATTTTCTTGTATACCAGCTTCTTCATGGAAAAATACAAAATATAATTTCCTCTTGAAGTCTTCTATTACTTTGCAGTAATTACTAGCAGTTGTATATTAAACCCAGCATAATTTTGTTCAGTCATGTGCAAATCAGTTTTGCAAGCTACCCTTGAAACCCAAAAAACAACATTAAAAACTGCCAAAATTAGACAAATTTTATTTGGTTGTTTGCATGGTTTGTAGCATCATAGAGTGTATTAAAACATCTATACCAGTAGGACATTTGTATCTAGAGCAGATACATAACCAGGATTTATTTTAAGAAGCAAGGTTTTATGAATGCGATAGGAGCTTTAGGTTACACTCTCACAGTGATGCTTTGTAATAGATTCAGAACAAAATGCCTCAACAATTGATGTTAAATTTCTTTACTTTAACAAATTTAATATGTATTAAATTATTGCTATATTTATCTTAAGTTGTTTGCGCATGACAGTTGTGTATTTTTAATATTGAAATGAACCTTGTGGTTTGAGAGCACCAAGGTAAAAAGGCAGTCTTCTGAGTGTGTGTCATTTCAGACAATGTAGTAATGCCTTGAAAATGAGTGTGTTAATAACAGAGAAATATTGAGTCACTATACAAGTTTTTGAAGTGCAGTAATTGGTAAAAGGTTTTTATTTTTATTGTTACGTCTTTAGTATAGTGTTACACCAGCCAGTTGAAATTTCCCTAAAGGGTATCTCTTTTATACCAGGTAACAAAATAAGTTCTTTCCAGTTTTGGTGTAGCATGGGAAGAAGTGATGACTGATATGGAAATAAGTGCATCATATGCCAACAAAGCGGTCAGAGTGGGAGTGGGGGCATCAACATTGACTAATACAGGTCACCCAGTCACAACTCGAGCAGTTACAAAGAGAAATGGAGGTGTTGAAGGAGCTTGTTCGGGTTTGTCTGCTTTATGGCATCAGATTTCACCTACACTGCAAAGGGAATACATTCAAGTTGATCAAGTGGGTGCCCCATACACTGTCAGAAGCCAACAAGCAATGAGTGACAGCCGATTTTTCATTGTGCTTTCTTGGCACTGCCAAACATTGATTGTCACCATGTGACCCTGTGCCTCATATAGTTGAGACCACTACTACACCCACGCAAGATCATGCTCTGTATCTAGTGGACTAGTCGCCAATTGGTAAGCTATGAGCTGCTACTGAACGGGCCAAACCATCACTGTGGATCGATACTCGCAGCAGTTGAAATGTGTACAATAGGCACTGAAGCAGGAGCCAGTATTAGTTCATCATAAGGGTGTACTGCTCCTTCACAACAATGAAAAACCACACGTAGCGTGGGTGGCCAGTGATACGATACAGTGTCTTCACTGGGAGACACTGTCTTATCCACTGTTCTTCTTGGACTTTGCGCCAACAGATTATCACCTCTTCCATACTGGATAACCACCTTTGTGGGAAATCCTCCACAAATATGGCAAACTTGTGGTAGACACTCATGGATATATTTTTGTCCAAGACCTCCAGTTTTTATTGTGCAGCTGGAGGCACATTGGTAAAATGTGCTGGATACCAATGGGAATTAGTTTGAAGATTAATGGTATGTGTTTTGCTGTATACATTTTTGTTTCTGACAATTTAAAATTGCAAGAACTTCTTTGGTTACCTTGTAATTGTTTAGCATTTTACTCTTGCAGAGTGGTAATGACTATATTAATTTGTTTGTTTTGTTAAAGGTCTGTTTCTTTTACTCTGGCTAGTGGTGTAATAACTTTCATAAATAAGAAATGTAGAATGAAATAAATGTGTCAATATTGCATAGTTTAAAATTGTTCCTTAATGCTGCTTTTTATATGTGTTTTAGGTCATAAATATAGACATCATTTTGTGTACTACTGTATTGAAAACCAATTAAAAGATAAAATAGGTAATGTAGGGAATAATCATTAATCATCATCAATGGATGTACTGTGTTTGGCTAGAAGGTGGCTTGCATAGGAGTAATGTAGCTTTGATGCATTTGTAAATGTTCCCTGTTACTGCTTTTTTTCTATTGTCTACTTTCCTAATCACATTTAAGTACTTACATATGTGGTTTCCTAAGTGTTTAGCGAGGCCGTGGTGGTGTAGTGGTCAGACTACTCGCCTCCCATCTAGGTGAACTGGGTTCAATTCCCGGCGGGGTCGCTCCCAGATTTTCATATGTGGGAATTGTACCAGACGATGCCTCTGGTCGGTGGGTTTTCTTGGGGATCTCCCGTTTCTCCAGCCCTTGTATTCAGCACTGCTCCATACTCACCTCACTTCACCCTCATCTGCTCTCAAGACCTCAATATTAAGAGCCGCCTATTCTCTCTATTCTAAGGGTATAGCTTGCAGAATATATTATGGAGTGAGTCATTCTCCAAGGTATTTTGCAATTTGCATTTTTGTTATACATTAAATATTTAACGAAGAGATAAGGCCCATGGTTGCATCAGCATTGTGTGCTAACTTTCCAAAAAATTGCATTTTTTTTTTTAAATAAGTGCAGACTTTCAGGATGCACCAAAAAGTGACAAATACTGCAAGCAGTTGTGAATTCACTTCATTCCAGTTAGCATCCCATCTTCTCCACAGACACTTGGAGCAGTTCTATAATGAGCACTGAAATTGGCCTGGAATGGGTGTTGAGTGGTTTCTAAATTACACATTGTTGGAGGAAACTAATTTTGTATTTGGCGGTATAAACCGCGAGCTATGCTCTGATTGGTTAATGTCTAGAGCCCTCAGCCAATAATAAAACATTTTCTGTTAGCTATTGTTTATCTCGTGTGTGGTGTTGTGGTTAAAGTTCGTTAAATAAAACTTACATTTCTCTATCTGCTGCGTGTTCTTTGTGTTAATAATTCAACAGGTTATGGGCCCAGATGCACCAGTAACTCACACAAGTAAAAGTAAAACATCTTTCAAGTAAAAAACATTAAAATGGGTGAGTACGAACATTTTATCAACAACACCAAGAAGTTGACCGATTGTGCACCATTTCCTCCCTGGAAGTTCGAGATAAACATCTTATTTGAATCAAAAGGCCTCATTGATATTGTTGAAGGTAAAAATAAGCTACAAGNAAGAAGTTGACCGATTGTGCACCATTTCCTCCCTGGAAGTTCGAGATAAACATCTTATTTGAATCAAAAGGCCTCATTGATATTGTTGAAGGTAAAAATAAGCTGCAAGACGTTGCAAATGACAAAACGAAACAAGAGTGGAAACAGAAAGATGCCAAAGCCCGTCAGGCCATTGTAGGTACTTTGGACAAGAAACATCGATCCCATCTTCTTTCTTGTTCTACGTCTCATGAAATGTACACTAAAATATGTAATATATTTGAACGTGACACAGAACATCAGAAAAACGCGACTTACGAACAATTTTTTGCCTATAAATTTGATAGCAGTAAGGACATGGCAGTAAACTTAAGTAACCTAGAAAATATTCGTTTTCGTCTCGATTCCCTTTCAAAAGACAAGATTGACGACGAAATGTTAATGGCTAAGATAATGTTGTGTCTTCCTTCAAATTATGACACGTTCATAACATCGTGGAATTCAACCCCTAAAACTGAAAAAACTCTCGAAAATCTGACGGCAAGACTTCTAAATGAAGAATCACGAAAATCAGAGAGTAACGCCACAGCCCCCGCTGCTTTCTACGGTGGAACAAAACGCTCTACTCGTCCTTGGCAAAATTTCAACAAAGGGCAAAACCGCCAGGACGATTTTCCTCGTAAAAATGACTCTCGCTTTAATTATGGGTGTAAAATATGTAAAAAGAAAAATCATGAAACCAAAGATTGCTTCTTTCGTGATAAAAATCGCGGTAAAAATCATGACAAAAACCAAGCAGCATTTTTAGCTGAAGACAAGTCAAATTCAACCAAGCAGAATGTTACTACCTTTGTGGTCGACAGTGGCGCAAGCGTTCATATGATCAAAAATGATGAACTGCTGACCCAAAAGCGTCCTAATGACACAGAAATCACAGTTGCTAAGGGCAACAGCACAATTCGGGCGGTTAGTGCTGGAAAAATTGAAACCCCAAAATGCAAACTAAGCAACGTTCTGTATGTGCCAGATCTTTCTAAAAATCTTCTCTCAGGCAATGCAATTACCAAAAGAGATGGCAAAGTTGTTTTTGAGGACAATAAAGTCGAAATTTATCAGGGTTAAGAACTTNCAATGCAATTACCAAAAGAGATGGCAAAGTTGTTTTTGAGGACAATAAAGTCGAAATTTATCAGGGTTAAGAACTTGTTTACACTGGAACCAAAAACGGGTTCTCAGCAAGAAGCCCTGATTGCCTCAAACAATAATAACGCTATGTGGCATAGAAAGCTCGGACACTTGGGACCAAAATACCTCAAGAAACTTGTGAAACTCTCACATGGTGTAAAACTGACAGATGCTGACCTAAAACCACTTGAATCTTGTGAAGTCTGCCTCAAGGCTAAAGCTTGCCGTAAACCCTTCGGTTTCAATCGTGCACGTGCAACGAAACCTCTAATGATACTTCACACAGATGTAGTAGGACCCCTGGAGACACCTACTTGGGACAACTACCGATACTTTGTGTCAGTCATGGATGACTGGTCACATTTCTCAGCAACGTTTCTCCTGAGGAGCAAAGATGAAGTAAAACAGATATTGAAAAATTACATCACAAAAGTTGAAAACAAATGGTCCTCAAAAGTTGAAAAAATATGCCTAGACAATGGTGGAGAGTATGTTTCAAAGGATTTCAAGGAGTATTGCGACGAAAAGGGTATCGAGTTAGATTATATTCCGCCGTATACACCTCAGCTCAATTCTCATGCTGAGAGACTTGGCAGGACTTTAATGAACAAAACCAGAGCATTACTTTTCGATTCTGGAATGGAAAAAGACGTGGGGAGAAGCCCTTTTCACGGCAACATACTTACAAAACCGCAGCCCTACAAAAGCCATAAAACTAACACCTGCGGAACTTTGGTTCAATAAAAAACCTGACTTGTCTCGCCTCCAAATCTTTGGATCAGTTGCGTATTCCAAGGTACTCTCTCACACTAAGAAACTGGATCCGAAAGTGAAGAAATACATTCATGTGGGCTACACCAGCAATGCCTACAGATTTTGGAATCCGGAAAAACAACAAATCATTGCATCCAGAGATGTCTACTTCACTAACCAAGACGTAAAACAACCTGAAAAAATAAAAAAAAACCATGAGTTTTAACTTTGATGAAGATGAAGACATCAGCTCCGTAAAAGACGATTCTCTCTCAGACAAAGACGACGATGAGGAGTATGAAGACGAAATCTCTCAAAAAGAAGAGGAAACCGAAGTCACAACTGATACTCCAAATACATCAGATGCATCGTCAGTTCAAGAGACCCAAAGGAGATCGAAGAGGACTAAGAAATTNTGAAGATGGACAACAAGAAACCCAAAGGAGATAGAAGAGAACTAAGAAATTGCCAGACAAATTGAGCGATTATCACCTAAATCTGAAATCTTTAGAAGAACTCCATGAAAGCGCTCTCTTGTCGTACAAAGAAGCTGTCTCTTGCAAAGAAAAACATTTTTGGCTTCAAGCTATTGAGGATGAGAAACAGTCCCTTGCAAAAAACGACACCTGGACTATCGTCGACCGGAAAGCTGCCGAAAAACAGAAAATTCTGACGAACAGATGGGTTTTTCGTATAAAAGGCGACGGCAAATACAAAGCCCGACTGGTCGCAAGAGGTTGTGAGCAAACAATTGGCTACAACAAAGAGACCTATAGTCCTGTTGTAAGCAGTGATGCTTTGCGGCTCATTCAAGCTTTGATCGCTTGAGAAAACCATCATATCACAAAAATCGACATAAAATCAGCATTCCTATACGGAAAAAATCTAAATCCTGTATATATAGAGATATCAGAAGGCTGGCAAAAACCTAAAAATAAAATTTGCCGCCTGGAAAAAGCCCTCTACGGACTCCGTGAAGCTCCGCTTAGGTGGAACAAACGTTTCTCTGAATTTCTCATGAAAAGTGGACTAAAAGCTCTCAAAAATGAACCTTGCATTTTCAAAAACGCAGATTCAACCTTGCTTCTTGCCATCCACGTAGATGATGGAATTATCGCTTCTGACAGTGAAGATAAAATAACACAACTACTCGCTCAGCTGACTAAAGAATTCGAGATGACTGCTGTGAAAAATCCTGTAACTTTCCTTGGACTAGAAGTCACACATGAAAAAAACGGTCTAAAAATTTCACAAGCCGAGCATGTCAAGCAAGTGCTCAAGAAGTACAGAATGGAAAGTGCTAAACCCGCAACCACACCATTCGTCAAGCAAGCTACCAACGAAGATGGTAATTTAGTCACCGGTTTCCCATTCAGGGAGGCTGTTGGGAGTCTTTTGTACATCTCAACGANTAGTCACCGGTTTCCCATTCATGGAGGCTGTTGGGAGTCTTTTGTACATCTCAACTAAAACTCGACCTGACTTGGCCTATGCTGTAGGTATGAGCAGTCGACGTGTGGAAAAGCCCACGCAAGATGACCTCACCAACCTAAAAAGGACACTCAAATACCTAAAAGGCACTATCAATGAAGGTATTCGCTACTCGAAAGACTCTACTGATGAAATCATCGCCTATAGTGACTCCGACTACGCAGGTGATACCGAAAACAGAAAAAGTACGTCAGGGTATATCATTTACTACGCCGGAGGTCCTATAAGTTGGAGTTCGAAGAAGCAGCCCATCGTCGCCACTTCAAGCACAGAAAGTGAATATATTGCAGCTGCTGAATGCTGTAAGGAAGTAGTGTACCTTAAAAGTCTCTTTGAAGAACTCACAGGAAAAACCATAACAGCTACGATTCATGTTGATAATCAAAGCGCTATAGGTTTGGCTAAAAAGGGTAATTTTAACAGAAAAAGTAAACACATTGACGTTCGCTTTCATTACATAAAAGAATAGATTGAAAATAAAATCATCCACATTGAATATATTCCAACAAGCAAGCAAATTGCAGATTTGCTAACCAAAGCATTGGGTCCAAATAAATTCCAAGATTTTAAAAAACAGATGATTGGATTGTAAGCTTAAAAAAAAATTTTTTTTTGTGAATTTAATTTATGAAAGTTAAGCTTACCCTTCTATTGCCTTGAGTTAAGCTTAGTATTTTGTAATTAAAATCTTCATAGCTAAGATGTGATATTCGTGTGAAATAATTTTTCTTATCTACAAATGTTTGCATTTACAAATTTTTGAAATATTTTGATTACAAAATTAAGATGGTTGTGTTGGAGGAAACTAATTTTGTATTTGGCGGTATAAACCGCGAGCTATGCTCTGATTGGTTAATGTCTAGAGCCCTCAGCCAATAATAAAACATTCTCTGTTAGCGATTGTTTATCTAGTGTGTGTTGTTATGGTTAAAGTTCGTTAAATAAAACTTACATTTCTCTATCTGCTGGGTGTTCTTTGTGTTAATAATTCGACACACATTTTTTTGAGAGGTGACAAGTGCTCAAATGAATACTTTCACCATAATTTTCATGCATAAAAATTCTGGTACAGAAACTTAGTATAGGGATGTGCAGCACACCTTCATTCTTTAACATTACATAATAAAATGTCAGGGTCATTAGTGAAAGTCCCCTATAAGCATGTTACCAACAACACTGCGTGCCAGTGCAGGGCCTTGCATATTAGTATGTTTTTAGGTTTTGTAAGGTAGTGCATACTTTTTTGTGCCTCACAACAAACTAAGAAGCGAGTGAACTTCTCTGCGTCTAATTTTAAGTGTTAAGATTTGTTTAGTGATGGCTTACATGACAGAGAAAACAAATGTACCATTTTTAACTGTTGTTTACCACTCCTTGAATATCCAGAAGGGGTCATGTACAGAATGAAAAAATGCTACTAATCCTAGTTTACCAAAGCAAATATATGATGTAAAGGAGAGTAACCAAAAGTGTCAGAAACATATGTTTGAAACATATCTAAGGAAAATGATTTAAACAATTGTCCAAAGTTAGTATACTCATATTTAGGGGATCTGCTCTCGGTAATGATCACAAGGGTAGTGTGAGAGAGAGAGAGGGACACACACAGTGTGTGTATGTGTGCATGTACATTTTGTGCACTGATGTAATGACTGGGGGAGCAATGAAGAGGACTAGTATCTATTGCCATAAACATTTGCGCACACTAAAAAAATTATTCGTTAACCGTACAAATTGTTAGTCAAATCAATGGTTGATATGCAAAGATTAAATTTTTGTGTGATGGTTCATGCAATTATGTTGCATGAATATGCTGGCATTGTTTGTCATATTACATCTATAAAGAGAGTTCAGAACAGGGCATTCAAAGTGAAATGCACAATACTTGTGAGGCATAAGTATTGATACCTTTCAGACTTCTAAATAAGATTTTGTTGGGAGCAATAGACATGTGAATGTACCCGTATGGGGGCAGATTGGTTCTGGATAACTCTGACTGGCCACTAGAAAAGAAGATGAAGGGGAATGGTTTGGTTGTCAGAATTAACAAAACCAGGGGCGTATTTGTCCACTACCCACAAAAATGTAGCAACTTCACTAGACCACAGTATCTTTTCCAGAAGCTATTTCTAGCAGTTCAGAGGATAAATGTAATCTAAAATTTTTAATGATGAATTTGAATCTGTGAATCTAGTAAAATAAGAATTTTCATTGCTGTTTTGTGAAATTCATGGGAGTTTTTGTTATTATCCAGTCTTAAACAGTGCAGGATATATGCTTGGTTTAATTATTACTACCTTCCCATTTGAGACTTTTTGTTTAATCCCTTAATTGCAAATTCCATAGTTGGGTGCAGTTGCCCTAAAAGTACTGCCACACACACATTTTAGAAGCTGATAATGAAGAACGCTATATATTTTGGTAAACACCACTTGTAATTGTTAATGCACATAACATAAAATATATTTTTTCGCATAGATTGCCTGTCCATAACAAATAACTACATTATAACAAACAAATGTCTCTTTACTGCACAACAAAAAAAGTATTTTCACACGTTATACAACAGTACCCTTCAATAGTATGCTCATTTTAATAGTCAGTGAGCATACACTTAGCATTTACAACAGCTTGCAGATGTTGTGCTATGCTGTTGATTCAGGTTGGAGTGATTTTAGAACAATTTTTTAGTAGTTCTTTCTGAAAATGCTTTTCCTGGATAACGTTTTCTGATTTGTGTTTTGAGACGGCGCCCTTAGATGCTCAGTTGGGTTAAAATTGGGACTGGGGTGGGTACAAGCCATTTATGGAGCATTGTGTAGTAACCTCTCTCTGGTTTTCATGGTGGTATGATTCGAGCCATTGTCATGCTAGGAAAATAAGACTCCCATCATATCCTGATTTCTGCATGCTTTTGTGGAAATTACTGCACACCACCTCAGTGACCTCGATGTTGTCAGCTAGAATTCCAACTCCAGAATCCGCCATACATTCCCAAACCATTAGAGCAACCTCTCCATGTTTAACGACTGGAAGACTGTGTTTGGATTGGAGTTCTGTTTTAGGCTTGGCACCACAATTTTTTTCTTTCCCTCAGATCCAAAATGAACTTAGATTCAGCCAAAAATATCACAGTCTTCCAAAACTCTATCGCTTGTTGATGTATTTCTACGTAAACTGCAAACGTTTTGAATGGTTATTTTCCTAAATGTATGGGTTCTTCCTGGAGAGTCTGGTATCAATATTAGCCCCGTTCTAAATATTTTGAACACAATTTGAGTACTTACCTTGTTTGAAGATATGTTGGATGTCTGAAGTAATAGATTCAGCCTATTTATAAGTTTCCTTTTGTGCAAGATGGACTGTTTGCCCATGCTCTTGGGTTGTGAGTACACTCGGATGCTCAGATTGACATTTTTCTTTTGTTGCACCAGTCTCTTTTGTATTTGTTAATGATTGCCCTTACTGTAGTCTATCTAACAAAGTTCGTCTTCAATCTTGCGAGGGCTTTTTCCTTGTGAACGGAGAAATGCTGCTATATCATATAACGACACTGAATGTTCCTTCTGCTTTGGACTCGCTGTGACATCTGCTGCATAACAATGCAAGGGACTAGTGAATGATGTGTAAACAACTTACTGTGGGTACTGCATTAGAAGGTGGTGTAACACACCATAACTGATATAATACAAAGAAACCATTCTCTGGATCACTACTTTTATTTTGTTAAGAAAAGAGGCTTTTTTTTTGTTATAATATACACTGGAGAGCCAAAAAAAACTGGTATAGGCATGCGTATGCAAATAACAGAGGTATGGAACCAATCAGAGTAACGCGATGCGGTCGGCAGCGCCTATATAAGACAACAAGCGTCTGGCAAAGTTGCTAGATCGGTTACTGCTGCTACAATGGTAGGTTATCAAGATTTACGTTAGTTTGAACGTGGTGTTATAGTCGGCGCACGAGAGATGGGACATAGCATCTCCGAGGTAGCGATAAAATTTGGATTTTCGCCTACGACCATTTCACGAGTGTACCGTGAATATTGGGAGTCCGGTAAAACATCAAATTTTCGACATCGCTGCGGCCGGAAAAAATCGTGAACGAACGGGACACCTCTACGACTGACGAGAATCATTCAACGTGACAGACGTGCTACCCTTTCTCAAATTGGCGCAGATTTCAATGCTGGGGCATCAATAAGTGCCAGCATGCGAACTATCAACGAACCATCATTGATATGGGCTTTCGGACCCGAAGGCCCACTCGTGTACCGTTGTTGACTGCACGACACAAAGCTTTACGCCTCGCCTGGGCCCGCCAACACCGCCATTGGACTTTTGATGACTGGAAACACGTTACCTGGCCTGACGAGTCTCGTTTCCAATTGTATCGGGCGAATGGACGTGTACGGGTATGGAGACATCCTCATGAATCCATGGACCCTACATGTGAACAGAGGACTGTTCAAGCTGGCGGAGGCTCTGCCATGGTATGGGGCGTGTGCAGTTGGCGTGAAATGGGACCCCTGATACGTCTAGATACGACTCTGACAGGTGACAGATACGTAAGCATCCTNGGACGTGGACAATTCCAGCAGGACAATGCGACACCCCGAACGTCGAGAGTTACTACCGAGTGGCTCCAGAAACACTCTTCTGACTTTAGACACTTCCATTGGTCACCTAAATCACCAGACATGAATATTTTGAGCATATCTGGGATGCCATGCAACGTGCTGTTCAGAAGAGATCTCCACCGCCTCGAACTCCTATGGATTTGTCGACTGCCCTGCAAGAATCATGGTGTGAATTGCCTCCTGCATACCTTCAGGCATTAATCGAGTTCATGCCACGTCATCTTGCGACACTTCTGCGTGCTCGCGGGGGCCTTACACGATATTAGGCAGGTGTACCAGTTTTTTTTTTTTTNGTCATCTTGCGACACTTCTGCGTGCTCGCGGGGGCCTTACACGATATTAGGCAGGTGTACCAGTTTTTTTTTTTTGGCTCTTCAGTGATTTATTAATGGATGGGAAATTTTTACAGCAATGTCTTTTTATACTATGTAANTTTTTTTTTTTTGGCTCTTCAGTGATTTATTAATGGATGGGAAATTTTTACAGCAATGTCTTTTTATACTATGTAAGTCAGCAAATACTAGTTTTGTTTACCGACACATGTGGTTTTTTATAACCAGCCTCTACAATATCGGTGTGCCAATACTTTTTGGGGCGAGTGTATTTCCTTGTGGAAAACTGGGTGAACTGTTCCCATCATGACATGACAATTTCTGTAGAGTGCTTATGCCCAATATCACCTCACCATAGTCTAACTTCGGAAAACACAGGGGTGCCCACCACCCCCAGATACCACAACACAAGGAACTACCTCCTCCCACCCTTCCCAAGTGCAAATGCAGGAGTCTTGCCACATCCTCTTTCCATGCTCACATGCAAAATCACCCACACAATAAATCAATAATAAATATTTACAAGAAAACAGATTAAAAACTTAAGTCAAATTTTTAATGAAATAAGCAAAAAAGAAAATTTCTTTCAATTAATGAATAAAATATAAATATATTTGAAAGCATATTTTGTCTTGAATTTTTTCAGGGTAAAACTATTTACAGTATTTTTTTAATACTCAATTAAACCAAACAGTAATTTAGATCTTTAGTAATGGAAGGAAGGCATTTTTTTAAATTATCAAAGCAAGGATCAAGAAAAAAATGGGCTGTCAATTTATGCCTAAGAACTGATGGCTGACCCTATTAATGTATATACATACCTGTTGTACGTGACCTTCCACCTTGCNCAATTTATGCCTAAGAACTGATGGCTGACCCTATTAATGTATATACATACCTGTTGTACGTGACCTTCCACCTTGTCTATTTTTTCTGCAAAATATTGATTATGTGACTTGACCCATTCAGTCTGTGTCCAAGATCGAGGATATACTGTACATGACGGATATTTATAAATAGCATTGTACACAATTAGCAATTGGTGGTCTGTTTGTTGAGCGTCTTTCTTATAAGAAATCCGATAGTTGAAGTTTCTGCACTTTTTATTTTTAAATAGTNGTGGTCTGTTTGTTGAGCGTCTTTCTTATAAGAAATCCGATAGTTGAAGTTTCTGCACTTTTTATTTTTAAATAGTTCATTCAAACCTCAGCAAACACAGCCCTACAGAACTGTGTTGGCTGGTTGCGAAAAACATTCTCGACACAGTTACAGCACCCATCTTGAGCTCATAAATTAGTTTGGGACTGAACGGGTTAAAGTATCCAGCTGTAAGCATCACTTCTTAAATTGTTAAATTTTGCCCATTACACACAAATTATTTTGGTCTTTTCCCAATACAAAACACACTTTTGAAAACAATATTTGCACCACGCCTTCTCAAAAAGTACAAATCTGTTTGCATTGTGAACCCCACCCCTGGATAATACGTCTACTAAACATAGTCATGAAATGGATGTTTTAACTTGAATTAAGGGGCGAGAGCAAGCCTTTTAGGCACTCCTCCCTCCCAACAAGTTAATTTTTCTCCCGTTACATATTACCTTTTAACGAGATGAAAACCTCAATTACATGTTTTGTAATCAAAAATAAATAATATATGTACACCAGTAATTGTTGCAAAAATTTAACGTGGACTAAAATTACTTCCCAAACATTTTAAAACTGTTGTAATTTTGTAGTGTGCCCTGGTGGCCTTTTCTTGATTAAGGGAGGGGGTGCAATAAGACCCCTCCCCCTTTCCCAGTTCCATCTTGGAGGTGGGAACATTAATTTCCTTGGCAATACTTTTTAATTACTTTTCTGATGGTACGATGATGTTCTTGTAATTGAATTAGAAGGATCCGCATGGTGAGGGCGGTGTGAGAAGCGAAGACAGTGCTCAGAGGTGCATGCGTGATGTGCTATTCCGGAAGAGCGAACACCCCTGCAGGAGCGCGCTGTTGGACTCGTCCTCCGGGTGCACGGAGAGGAAGGAACTCGCCACGGTCACCAGGACTTGCGCCAGGAGACGCACAAAGGCTGCGTTGTCCAGGGGGTTTATTCTAAGTTATTCGTTTTGTTTCCTTTTGGCAAAAATATTCGTTATTACTCGAATTTTTGGTTCCTAACGAAATGATATATTCTAAGAGCTTTCCATTGTTCGCATGACGTCACTATGCTGTCGACAGCAAATTTACACTTGAACGAAATATACCTTTTCTCAACAACACATTATTTTTTAATACTAACATTTAAAACACACCAAACGCAAGCAAAATATTTTGTGATATACTGCATTTTGGTTTATTAATGTTTCAAGCTTAAGTATTCATAATTTATAAACAAACCCTTGTAATTCAGTTAAAGTTAATGTGCGTAGTATTGCCATCTTGCATTCGCAAACGAAAACCTGAAAATTGCCAAAGCATCGGAGGGTTGTAATGAAATATGACTTAGAATACGAAATTGCCTTTATCGAAGATTTAATTCTTTCAAGAACTTTCGAAACTTAACGAATACGAAAAATTACCGAATAATTTAGAATAATTCCTCTTTTATGGGCGCAACTGCAGCCTCACTAACAACGGCGGCGACCTGCGAAGCGGTTGGAGTCACCCCCTCCGCGCATGCGCAGGTGTGTTTTGGCGTGCGGCGCGCGCCTGTTGTGACTAGAGTCGCTCGACTGGAGCTGGTGCAGTGAGCATTTGAGCCGCAGCTTCATCGACGATGCAGCATGGCGACGCAACGAAAACAACAGGGATATTTTAACACATCACATGATGAGATGCTTTGTGAGCTTGTTTTGGCACCCATGCGTATATCATTTGTAGCACCCTCTCTTCAAGAATATGCATGTTCGAGATAATGCGTGGGAGGAAATCGGCGTGAAGATGAATATACTAGACAACCACAAATTGGCCATTATAATCTCATTATTATAAAAGATTTAAATACGACATATGCCACACATTTATTATTATAAAGTAGTATGTCATTAAGGCCATGTTTCACATTATGAAAAAGGAATGGTACAGCGGTTGAATAACGCGAAGAAATATACAATCGCCGTTATTTTCGTTTCAAAACATTATGTTTGGCTAAAACAAAGTTTGTAATCCAACAATATAATGCTGTATTTTTCCACAACATAAGTTATTTATTGTCCAAAATTATATTTTAGGATTTCAAAATGTGTTTCAACCGAACAAAATAGTTTGTAACAGAAACTGTAGCCTATATTTCATTTCCTCAGTGCGGAGTTGAAGGTCGGAAATGGAAGGTATTGCATTTAAAGTAATGTTTCCAAAATCACGACCACTCCTCCTCTAATAAATACACCTCACTACTGTTCCTATAAATGAAACATAATTCCATATTTGCGATAAAANCGACCACTCCTCCTCTAATAAATACACCTCACTACTGTTCCTATAAATGAAACATAATTCCATATTTGCGATAAAAACATCTGCTTTTTGTAGTGGCTTAGGTAAGTCAACATCACGATTGGTGCAGAATAATCTGAAGGCTACAAACANAAAACATCTGCTTTTTGTAGTGGCTTAGGTAAGTCAACATCACGATTGGTGCAGAATAATCTGAAGGCTACAAACAACACAACGCATCATATATTTGTACTTATTATATACATTAGAGGAATGAAACATCTCAAGGTTCAGTATTGTATTAATGTATTTTGTCCATGGAACTCATTAGTCAATGTTGGTTCTCAGAATATGGTGGTATTGCCATGANGTATTGTATTAATGTATTTTGTCCATGGAACTCATTAGTCAATGTTGGTTCTCAGAATATGGTGGTATTGCCATGAAACAGATTCTTCAGGTGTTGTGAAGTAGTCTGCGATATGCTGTCTGACCTGGAAGCCTTCCGGCGCCCGCCGACCTAATGAGTGAACAGCATTGCAGTGTGTCTGAAATACACGTTTTTCTCAGAAACTGCTGCACGTGTTCGCAATCNGTATTGTATTAATGTATTTTGTCCATGGAACTCATTAGTCAATGTTGGTTCTCAGAATATGGTGGTATTGCCATGGAACAGATTCTTCAGGTGTTGTGAAGTAGTCTGCGATATGCTGTCTGACCTGAAAGCCTTCCAGTTGTGCGTATCAACCGCGAGGGGTAATTATGAAATTTTCTGTTGGTGGTACCACAGTTTTGTCCCGTTGGTAGTATGGCTTCCCAGTGTTCTCAAGGTAAGGTACGCTTCTCTCAAAAGGTTGTACAGACAACAAGCTGTAATTACTAGTTTGTCACACGTGGTCACTTTCAAAACGATTGGCAAATAGAACACTCGAAATACTTCAGCGAGAAGCACAACACTGTTTTCAAAAACACTGCGGGATCTACATAGTGTNCACTGTTTTCAAACACACTGCGGGATCTACATAGTGTATATTTAAATATCTTATTTGTCAAATCTTGCCGTGCTTCATTCTTTGTGTAAGGTTTCATCATATGCTTGCCCAGACGGAAAGCTTCATCTCCTAATATGACATATGGTGCCGCGATGTCATAACTGTGGAAGTTTTGATGGCGTACGGTAAAACGTTGAATCTTTCAGCAAACAAATCACCTACCTTTTATTTGTCAAACATTCCACTGTCACCCTCTTTGGCATATGAACCAACGCCCACGAGTATAAACTTGTAGTTAGCATCAACAATGGCCAAAACTACAGTTGAGAAATACTCGTGATAATTAAAATATAGAGAACCAGATTTTGGTTGGGCAAATTATCCTTATATGCTTCCATCAATTGCGGCTACGCAGCGAGGAATGTGCCATTTCATTGCAAACTCATTTACTTGTTCTAAAAGCTTTTTTTTTTTTGCAGGAACTTTCATAAACTTTGTCGGTAGTTTGTGGNCTAGTTTGTCACACGTGGTCACTTTCAAAACGATTGGCAAATAGAACACTCGAAATACTTCAGCGAGAAGCACAAAACTGTTTTCAAAAACACTGCGGGATCTACATAGTGTATATTTAAATATCTTATTTGTCAAATCTTGCCGTGCTTCATTCTTTGTGTAAGGTTTCATCATATGCTTGCCCAGACGGAAAGCTTCATCTCCTACTATGACGCATGGTGCCGCGATGTCATAACTGTGGAAGTTTTGATGGCGTACGGTAAAACGTTGAATCTTTCAGCAAAAAAATCACCTACCTTTGATTTGTCAAACATTCCACTGTCATCCTCTTTAGCATATGAACCAACGTCCACGAGTATAAACTTGTAGTTAGCATCAACAATGGCCAAAACTACAGTTGAGAAATACAAGTGATAATTAAAATATAGAGAACCAGATTTTGGTGGGCAAATCATCCTTATATGCTTCCATCAATTGCGGCTACACAGTGAGGAATGTGCCATTTCAATGCAAACTCATTTACTTGTTCTAAAAGCTTTTTTTTTTTTGCAGGAACTTTCATAAACTTTGTCGGTAGTTTGTGGGCAAGGACAGTCAGTACATGATCCACAATTCTAGTAATNGGCAAGGACAGTCAGTACATGATCCACAATTCTAGTAATGTATCCTCTAGAGATACGAAAAGAAAATGCTAATGATGCGAACGATTCTCCAGTGGCGATATCCCTGAAAGGAAATAAATATTTTTAGTATGCCTATATTATGTAGGTGGCTGTACTTTAATAATTCATATGTGTATGTACACACACATGATTGTTGAATGTACTGACTGAACGCTCGACTAAAACCACATATAATTTTGTACGTACCTGAGGGTTCGCGCAAGTTTTTCAGAAGTGCTGATCGGTTTATTGCGTCGGTTGCAAGATATGTTCGCAATATCACTTTGCACGAGTTCTAAAACACAAGTTAACTGGCTAACATTTAGTCTGAAATATTCTCGAAACCTCGTTTCATCTGTTAACAGATTTCTGTTTGTTAGTATATTGTAACATCCTTCTTCGCCGTGCGACGCAAATATGCTATGCATCTTCCTTCTCTTCGTCGTAAGGAGCCACACTACGATTATTCCATCATCTTCCTCCTCCTCCATCAAATTATCAAGGTAAACCCGGTCGCGGAACACTCCACACGCGCACTCTCTTCCATCTCTGCGATCACTATGTGCGACTGGAATCGCGTCTTGGAAATCCCGCCTTGCGCCAGCCGCATCGCTCCAGCCGCAGGCTTGGACAACGCGCTGCCACCTTGCACGCCATCGCAGCACGAGCAGCGCCGAGGCTGCGACAAGCAGCAAGGGCGCGCTCGTGTCTGGCCGCTGTAACGCGAGCAGGTCGACCGCCTGAAAGCATCCACCATCCCCCTACACCATCCTTAGATACTTCATATCAACTAGAATTTTTTTGCGACGTCAGTTTGTGTGGTTAATTATGCACCTCTGAAAACCCTTGGAATTTTTCTTCTCTCAGTTAGCTGTTTATGCTTCCATAGCTACATGCAGACGTAAGCATTAGAGATACGGCAATTTAACGAATTCGTTCGGGGACAAGTCAAAGTTCAACCGTTCGAGTTTATGATTCTATTGGACTACAGCTTTGTTATAGACACAGCCCGCGTTTTGGGTAGCGTGTTATTGACGCCTGTCTTTGTATCCGACGTATTGTACACAGTCTGCTCCTGAAATAATTATTTTATATCAGTCGGCAATCTATGTATACAAACAAAAAAGTTACACGTTACAAAAAAAAATAACATATCATTAAAAAAAAATATGAACATTTCAAATATAACATTCCCTTCGTGATAGAGTAAATCATTTTTAAACGTCAAAACTATGAGTAACTTAAAACAACCAAGATTTATACTTTTACTGTTTATCCACTGTTCTGTGAGATGTGGTCATGTCTCATTTTTATACAATTGATATTAAAGATAAGTATTATTATTTTAACAAGATAAAAGGAATTTACTGCTGCATCGAATAGCGCACTGCAGTCAGAGAGTGTTAAAAGTTGGGGGGACTGTCCCCACCTACACAAATGTTGGGGGGAGGGGACGACCACCCTGCCCCCTCCCATATTCTACGCTTCTGGAAGTGACTCCTGCAGACTAACTCCTGCCTACTGCCACCATTGTAGCACGATCATCTACAGATGGTACAGTAACATCGACTTCTTCAGCTGTGACGTCTACGAAATATTCACTGGAGTCATCGAACTTTTCGGCTGAGGTACCTAGAACACCATTGCTGGCGTTACGTGCTTCGTTAGCTCCAGCACCTACATCTCCAACAGGTTCGTCCGAGTCTTTGCCTGAACCACTATGTCGTCATCAGTGTCACTTTTGTGATGAGATATTTGCTTTCTGCTATGATGAACGACGCAATGAAAGATTTAATTCTGCCAAGAATCCCTGTCTCATGTCATATTTGTGAGACAGGTGCGGTAAGCAGTTCAGCCAACCGACAGTTTACTGAGCCATGAAAAAACATGTAACGGTGAAGTGCATTTCTCATCAGTACCTCGCTACCAGGTTTGCTGCCAGCAGGTCTCTTGTGACTTCGGTACATGTCCTCAAAAAGTGTAGTTGCCTACATAACCTGCCCTTCACAGTGTGTCGGTGTAATAAATGTCACGATATTTTCGCACAAGGACAACACGAGTGTGAATAGCGAGATACGTAGTTGCATATATTGAGATACATATACTGTATATATACAGGAGTTATTTCTGCCGCTCCCGTATTTCCGAAACTCACATCGGCGGCTGGGATGTGTATAAAAACGACTTTCTAAGCATTGCATCACTTAGCATCTAGTTAAGCATCGTGGGAGCAAGACCGACGACGGACGAGGTCTGGTGTATGTAAGTGTGTGCATGATTTTTTTTTGCGTACTGACTGTCTGAGCGTACTGACTGACGTCGTGAGCGTACATCATATGTAAAACGTATTTCTCGGGAGGAGGTGTCGCGCACAGCCGGGCTGTTGCAAAACTAATCATCATACTACTTTACATATTATTTTTTATATTTCCGAACCTCACGTCGGGCTGTGTGTAGCAAAAGGAAAATACTTTTACTTAAAATATATATTTCCATCGCTCACGCCACGCTGTAAATAAACATCGTATTTCTCTCGGCGAGTCGGGGGCCCCGCGTTGTTTTCATGGCAGGGGCCTGGGACTGTAACGGAAACATTTATTATTTAAACAAATTTTTTGAATTACTTTTCCAGCGTTGCCCATGGCTATATATATAGGCGTGGGCAATACACACACACACACACACATATATATATATATATGTGTGTGTATGTGTGTGTCGTCTCGGTAAAAACTTATTTCTCGGCGGGGCCATGCACATCCTGTGTGGAAAATCACTCGTTGCCTGGGACCATGGACGTCGATGCTGGGACACGCAGGTTTCGTCTTAGGGAGCCGCCGGAGGCTATGTATATCCATCGCTTCATCGCATCACCCAAGAAGCGCGTCGTCGTCTATCCTCCACTTCACCACGGCACCCTTCGCTATTGAATGCGAGAGCATGACGGGAAGACTCTGAGAAAAATTTGGGAAGACTCGGAGAAAACCCTTTAGCATGGAATGCAAGAGCATGAAGGAGGGACCAGTCGCGGCAACGTGGCAGGGATTTGCGTAGACTATGAGAAAAACCCTCAATCCCTCATTGCCCAAAAATGAGTCATTCCTCCATATTGTGAGGTTATGAGTAATGGAATGTCAGAGCATGGTGTTTGACGTGTCGTCTATCCTATGCATCAGGGATTTTTGGGCAGACTCGGAGAAAACTCCTCCATCCCTCATTGCCCAAAAAGGAGTCATTCCTCCATATTGTAAGGTCATACCCGAGNTATCCTCCACTTCACCACGGCACCCTTCGCTATTGAATGCGAGAGCATGACGGGAAGACTCTGAGAAAAATTTGGAAAGACTCGGAGAAAACCCTTTAGCATGGAATGCAAGAGCATGAAGGAGGGACCAGTCGCGGCAACGTGGCAGGGATTTGCGTAGACTCTGAGAAAAACCCTCAATCCCTCATTGCCCAAAAATGAGTCATTCCTCCATATTGTGAGGTTATGAGTAATGGAATGTCAGAGCATGGTGTTTGACGTGTCGTCTATCCTATGCATCAGGGATTTTTTGGTAGACTCGGAGAAAACTCCTCCATCCCTCATTGCCCAAAAAGGAGTCATTCCTCCATATTGTAAGGTCATACCCGAGNAGACTCGGAGAAAACTCCTCCATCCCTCATTGCCCAAAAAGGAGTCATTCCTCCATATTGTAAGGTCATACCCGAGGCTATGTCTTGGCATCGTGGCGCACACTATTTTCCAACATCAGACGTTGTCTGGGGCTATGGGCGTTGATGGGGAAGACTTGGAGAAAAACCTTTCGCGTGGAATGCAAGAGCATGAATCAGGGACCTGTCGAGGCAATGTGGCAGGGATTTGGATAGACTCTGAGAAAACCTCTCAATCCCTCATTGCCCAAAAAGGAGCATAGTGTTTGACATGTCGTCTATCCACGTGCAAGAGTGTGACGTATTTAATCTCGTAGGAAGGGCTTAAATGTTAATTGATTTTGGGAAGACTATGAGATGACCCTCCCAGCTTGGAATGAAAGTGCGTGGTGTATATCAATCATCTCGTAGGAATGACTTAAATTATATTCAAATTTGGTAATACTCTGAGATAACCATCCCAGCTTGGAATGCAAGCATGTGATCATATGGCAGGAAGGACTTAAATGATAATTTAATTTGGGAAGACTCTGAGATAACCCTTCCAGCTTGGCATGCACGACTATTAAGTATATCATTTTGTAGGAAAGACTTATGTGTTAATTGATTTTGGGAAGACATTTTCCCCATTGTCTAAAGCACTCGCTTTTCAACTTTCTGCAGCGTTGCAACCAGCCTGTAAGTGTCAATCCTCACATACTTAGTTACATTTTGGAACGATAGATAGGCCGATGTGTGTGATGCAGTTTGCCACTTTGGTCTTGGCAGTGGATGCGCGTGCACGTGTATGTAAGTATGCTGCATGACTTCTTTCTTTTTGCATACAGCACACACTGCCTGAATACGTTTAAATATTCATTCTAACTCTTTTAAATATATAGTTGCCTGTGGCACTATCTCCATCGCACTGATATGCGAATCGGTTAATCGGTAATATTTATGTGAGTTTTTCGACAGTTCGTGACCCTGGGTGATCTCTGTTATGTACAGCGTGTGTGATGCGGTCTGCCACTTTGGTCTGGGCAGTGGACGCGCGAGCATGTGTATGTAAGTATGCTGCGCCAGGGGGTTGGGGGGAGTGATGGTAAGACTTTTTTTTTNAGTGGACGCGCGAGCATGTGTATGTAAGTATGCTGCGCCAGGGGGTTGGGGGGAGTGATGGTAAGACTTTTTTTTTCTCTCTCTCGACGCGCAGGGGCTGGGGGACTACAATGATTATTATTATTATTTAAACACGCAAGGCTCNTTTTTTTTCTCTCTCTCGACGCGCAGGGGCTGGGGGACTACAATGATTATTATTATTATTTAAACACGCAAGGCTCAAGCACATATGTAATGGAGGTGTGGCGGGCGTCTCTCTTGGGACACGCCTGCCCCTCCCCTATGAATGCAAGAGCATGAAGTTCTTTACATGCGCTCGGGCTCCTCGCTTAGGAACGCCTACCCTGTGAATGCAAGAATGTGACGTCTAACTTGCGCTCTAACCACTACGTTACCGCGGCACCCCCGTGGTGGGCATTGCTGTAAGGAGCCGTCTGCCCGAGGCTATGTCATGGAGGCATGGTGGGCGTCTCTCTTGAACCACACCTGCCCTCCCTGTGAATGCAGGAGCGCAAAGTTTTTTATGCATGCAAGATCTATCCACTATGCTACCGCAGCACCCCAGTCGAAATGGAATGCCAGAACATGACTTTTAACATGTCATCTATCCGTTACATTGCTGCGGCACCCCCTGTAGCAATGGAATGCAAGAGCATCGCAGTTTTTACATACGCTCTATCCGCTACGTCACCGCAGCCCCATTCAGAATGTCATAACATCTCTGAAAACCCCATGGCAGGCGTCTCTCTTGGGACACTCCTGCCCTCCCCTGTGAATGCAAGAGCATGAAGTTTTAACATGCGCTCTATCCATTGCGTCACCATGGCACCCCTGGAATACGAGAGTGTTACGTTTAACATGCCATATATGCATTGAGCTACCGCGGTACCCCTTGGAATGCAAGAGCATGATGTTTAACATGTGCTCTATCCACTGCTCCATCACGGCACCCCCTCCCCAGTGAATGTAAGAGCATGAAGTCCCGTAGCCCGAGGCTATGTCATGGCAGGCGTCTCTGTTGGGACACGACTAACGTCTGGGCATTTTCTTAAGGACGCACAGGAGAAACAAACATAGCCACCATAGAATGTGCGAGAAAAATTTTTTTAACTTTAAAAATTAAATGTTTTTAACTTTTGAAATATTTAATACAAAAAAATTGAAAACTTTACAACTAAGCGTTATTTTCAAAAAATATTTTTTTAAAATTTATTTTGAAAAAAAAAAATAGAAAATTAATTTTAAAAAAATGCAAAAATTTTAGAAAATTGTACAAATTTTTGGAATTTTGGCAAATTTTGGAAAATTTTGGCACTGGGGCATATATATGTGTATTCGCCCACCGTTTAACTTGTGCTCTATCCACTACGCTACCATGGCACCCCCGTAGTGGGCATTGATGTAAGGAGCCGTCTGCCTGAGGCTATGTCATGGAGGCATGGCGGGTGTATCTCTTGGGACATNTGAGCTACCGCGGTACCCCTTGGAATGCAAGAGCATGATGTTTAACATGTGCTCTATCCACTGCTCCATCACGGCCCCCCCTCCCCAGTGAATGTAAGAGCATGAAGTCCCGTAGCCCGAGGCTATGTCATGGCAGGCGTCTCTGTTGGGACACGACTAACGTCTGGGCATTTTCTTAAGGACACACAGGAGAAACAAACATAGCCACCATAGAATGTGCGAGAAAATTTTTTTTAACTTTAAAAATTAAATGTTTTTAACTTTTGAAATATTTAATACATTTTTTAACTTTTGAAATGTTGAAAGCGTTATTTTCAAAAAATATTTTTTTAAAATTTATTTTGAAAAAAAAAAAAAATAGAAAATTAATTTTAAAAAAATGCAAAAATTTTAGAAAATTTTACAAATTTTTGGAATTTTGGCAAATTTTGGAAAATTTTGGCACTGGGGCATATATATGTGTATTCGCCCACAGTTTAACTTGTGCTCTATCCACTACGCTACCATGGCACCCCCCTAGTGGGCATTGATGTAAGGAGCCGTCTGCCTGAGGCTATGTCATGGAGGCATGGCGGGTGTATCTCTTGGGACATGCTTGCCCTCCAAATGCAAGAGCGTGACGTCTAACTTGCACTCTATCCAGTACGCTACCATGGCACCCCATCGAAATGGAATGCCAGAGCATGACATTTAACATTTAATCTGTCCGTTGCATCGCTGCAGCACCCAACAAAGCAATGGAATGCATGAGCATTACATTTTTACATACGCTCTATCCGCTACGTCACCGTGGCCTCAATTCGAAATAACATCTCGCAATATCCCATGGTGGGCGTCTCTTTTGGGAAATGCCTTCCCTCCCCTGTGAATGCAAGAGCGCGAAGTTTTAACACACCTAGAATTCGAGAGTGTGACATTTAACATGTCATCTATCCATTGAGTCACCGTGGCACCTCTTGGAATGCGAGAGAGTGACGTTTCGCATGCGCTCTATCCACTGCTCCACCTTGGCACCCCTCCCCAGTGAATGTAAGAGCATGAAGTCCCGTAGTCCGAGGCTATGTCATGGCAGACGTCTCTCTTGGGAGCCGTCGGAGGGCTGTGTGTGAATGCAAGAGCATAAAGTTGCGCTCTATCCATTGCATCACCTCGGCACCCCTTGAATGCCAGAGCGTAACATAACGACTGGGCATTGTTTTAGGGAGCCATGAATGAGCAAACATGGCCGCCAGGAAATGTTCGAGAAAAAATTGTTTTAGAACTTTTGAAATGTTAAAATTTTTAACTTTTAAAATATTTAATACATTTTAAAAATTTTTGAAATTTTGAGGACTTTTGAAAGCGTTATTGTTTGNTTCGAGAAAATATTGTTTTAGAACTTTTGAAATGTTAAAATTTTTAACTTTTAAAATATTTAATACATTTTAAAAAATTTTGAAATTTTGAGGACTTTTGAAAGCGTTATTGTTTGAGTGTGACATAAACGCAATTTTATTATCTATGGCGGCTTTTGTTGTTTTGTTGTAAATGTCTTTCCGACTGCTCGCTAAACTGTTGCTATATTATTATTATAATAAACTAAATACTTAAACTATAAATTACCACAAGTTTTATTTCATCAGGTTATGGGCCCAGTACGGCCGTTAAAGTAATAAAGTTGTGATAGTAATTCCGTTAGTAAAAAAAAGTTTTTTAGTTCCGCGAAGTTTTTAGATTAGCCATTACAAAGCAAAAATTTGAATTTGCTCCGAAGTAACATGGCTATGTCTAACGTGCAAATAGACAAATTATTGGGAAGAGAGAACTATAGCACCTGGAAGTTTGCGGTGCAAACGTTTTTACAGCACGAAGACTTGTGGGAGTGCGTTGAACCCGACGGCGGTGCAATAGATCCGAAGCGTGACCTCAAGACTAAGTCGAAAATCATTTTGCTTGTGGATCCGATAAATTATATCCACGTTCAAGATGCAAAGACTTCTACCGAGGTATGGCAAAATCTACAGAATGCATTTGAAGACTCGGGTTTAACAAGAAAAGTTGGGTTACTCCGGGATTTGGTGAACACTACGCTAGATAGCTGTTCAAGTATTGAAGAATACGTCAATAAAATAGTAACCACAGCACACAAGTTGAGGAATATTGGATTTTGCGTAGACGATGAATGGTTGGGCACATTAATGTTGGCTGGCTTGCCGGAACAATTCAAGCCAATGATCATGGGGTTGGAGAGCTCCGGTGTAAAGATAAGTACAGACTCAATCAAAACGAAGCTACTGCAAGAAGTTAAGGAGTCAAGTGTCTCGGTTCTTTATACAAAGCATAAAAATACCCCCAAAAATAATTATCAAAATAACCAGTACAATAAGCCTGATAGCCCCCGAAGTCCCCGATGCTATAATTGCAACAAGTATGGACATTTCAGTAAATTCTGTAAAAGCAAAAGGAGAACTAATGATAAAGGTTTTGCAGCAGTTTTTTCAACAGTTCATGAACAAATTGACAGAGTGGAATGGTATGTAGATTCCGGCGCATCTTCACACATGACAAATGTATCTGACTGGATGTATGATGTCCGGGCACCTCCGATTCAACAGATAATGGTTGCCAACAGTACTTCAGTCGCCGTAGAAAAGATAGGTAATGTAAACCTGGATCTCTTGGGTGAAGATGGTAAAATAAATCACATACAGGTGAGAGATATTTTATATGTTCCACAATTAAGTACCAACTTGTTATCAGTGAGTCAGTTGGCAAAGAATAACTGTCAAGTTATATTTAATAAAACTGGCTGTGAGATTTACAATGCACAAAAGCAATTAGTAGCATCTGCTAGACTGACTAATAACATGTATAAATTAAATATATGTCAAGGAAATGCAATGATTTCAAAACCAGAGGGTCAGAGCTTAGATATTTGGCACCGGAGAATGGGACATCTAAATTACAAGGATGTTACTAGATTGCCATCATGTACTGAGGGTGTACAATTATCCAATACTAAAGACAGTGAAAGTAATTGCATTCCGTGTTTAAAGGGTAAACATTCAAAACTTCCGTTTAAGAATATTGGCTCCAGGGCAACGGCCCCACTAGAGATAATACACTCGGATTTGTGTGGCCCTATGGAGATGCCCTCAATGGGAGGAGCCAGGTATTTCATCACCTTTGTTGATGACTATTCTAGAAAAGTTGCTGTTTACTTTCTAAAAAACAAAATGAATATAAAAGAAGTCTTTGAAGTATATAAAAAGGAAATGGAAAATCAACTGGAGAGTAAGATAAAAACTCTTCGCACCGACAATGGTTTAGAATATATTAATAATCATTTGTCTAATTATTTGTCAGGTTCCGGCATCAAGCATCAGACTACCACGCCGTACACGCCTGAACAAAACGGGCTTGCCGAGCGAATGAATCGCACACTCGTCGAGCGCGCTAGATGCATGTTGAATGATGCTGGACTTTCAAAGCAATATTGGGCAGAGGCAGTGGAGACAGCTGCTCACATAGTAAATCGTTCTCCGACTAGAGTCCTTGACTACGTGACACCCGAAGAGAAACTGACAGGTATCAAACCAAACCTTTCTCATTTAAGAATATTTGGCTGCAAAGCCATGGTTCACGTGCCAAAGGAGAAAAGATTGAAGTGGGATTCAAAATCTGCAGAAATGATATTTCTGGGATATTGCGAAAATACCAAAGGGTACAGATTATTGAATCCAAATACAAAGAAGATTACTAAGAGCAGGAATGTCATATTTCTAGAAGACTGCCACTATGATAAAACTATATCTAATGTGAACCCCAATACCACATTACAGATGTCTATGCCGTTGGAGGAACCTGCTCAAGCTCAGATTCAGACAGAAGATAACCCTGGCTCCGCAAACCACGACCAGAGTATCTCTACACTGATATCAGACGACAGTTTTAACTCTACAAGAGAAGTGTCTGATCGAGAAGATGAAACCTATGAACCGAGCACTGACAGTTCCTATGACTCTCCGAATAAATATGTAAACACGAGACCACGTAGAAGAAAACCAGTTTCTATAGAAAAGGATGGAGACTTACACTATGCATGTTGGGCTGTAAGTGAGGATCCCTCATCTCTAGAAGAGGCTCTATCTAGCTCTGAATCCAGTCATTGGAGTAAAGCTATGGATGATGAGTACAACTCATTAAAGAAAAATAATACCTGGTTGTTGTGTGATTTGCCTGCCGGTAAGAAAGCTATATCCTGTAAATGGGTTTTTAAAACCAAAAGAGATGAAAAAGGCAATATAGCAAAATACAAGGCAAGATTAGTGATCAAAGGATGCGCTCAAAGAAAAGGATTGGATTACAATGAAGTTTATTCTCCGGTAATCAGATATACATCCCTGAGATATTTGTTTGCATTAGCAGTGAAATATAATTTGCAAATGCACCAGATGGATGCCGTGTCTGCCTTCTTACAGGGCGAAATAGAAGAACAAATATATATGAGTCAACCTTCTAACTTCAAAGAAAATGATACACAAGTATGCTTATTAAAAAAGTCATTATATGGACTAAAGCAAGCCAGTAGACTGTGGAATCAGAAACTGAGCAATACACTTAAAGAAATAGGTCTGTTGCAGTCATTACTTGATCCTTGTATTTATTATAGGATTGAGAATGATGATATAACGTTTTTAGCTGTATACGTAGATGATATAATTTTGTATACAAGCTCTACGAGTACTAGAGATTATATCAAGAAGAACTTATTTTCCAAATTTGAAATGAAGGACTTGGGAGAACTTAAATACTGCCTGGGTTTGCATGTACATCAAGACAGAAAACATGGGACTATAAGTATTGACCAGCAGAAATATATACAAGAAATATTAAGCAAATATGGTATGTCAAGTTGTAAGGGTGTAAAAACACCTATTGATCCAAAAACAAAGTTTAACTCGAATGAAGAAGAAAATTCAATGGCAGATACAGTTCCATATCATGAAATAATTGGATCATTGTTATATTTATCACAAGGAACCCGTCCCGACATATCCTATGCTGTAAATGCTCTGAGTAGATTTAATTCAAGACCGGAAATGCAGCATTGGATGGCGCTGAAGCGAGTCTTGAGATACTTGAAACATACTCAAAACTACGCATTAACTTTCAAGAAAAATAATGAAGAGAATATAATACATGGCTATTGCGATGCAGATTGGGCAAGCAATGAAGAAGACAGAAGATCATGTACCGGCTATGTATTTATATTTCAGGGTGGCGCAATTACGTGGAACTCACGTCGGCAACAAACTGTTGCGTTGTCCACTACCGAGGCTGAATACATGTCTCTTTCCAGCTGCACTCAAGAGGCTATGTGGCTCAGACAATTGCAGGAGGAAATATGGCCACACTTAGCCGCTATACCTGTTATTGTTTTCTGTGATAACCAAAGCGCGATTAAACTTCCAGGTTCTGAAAACTATCATTCCAGGACCAAGCATACGACATACGTCATCACTTTATACGTGACAAAGTACAATTGAAGAAGATAGTCATCAAGTACGTTCAGACAAATGAGATGGTGGCCGACGCGCTGACTAAAGGGACACCTCAACTGAAGCTTGATTACTGCTCAACCAGAATGGGTTTATGTCCAAGGGAGGATGTTGGAGTGTGACATAAACGCAATTATATTATCTATGGCGGCTTTTGTTGTTTTGTTGTAAATGTCTTTCCGACTGCTCGCTAAACTGCTGCTATATTATTATTATAATAAACTAAATACTTAAACTATAAATTACCACAAGTTTTATTTCATCAGTTATTTTGAAAAATAATTTTTTGATAGTTAATTTGAAAAAAAAAATATTTGAAAATTAATTTTTGAAAAACAAAAGCAAAATTTTGGTCAAAATTTGGAAAATTTTGGAAGTTTTTGGAATTTTGGCAAATTTTGGCGAATTTTGGCAGTGACTGCCAAGATGGCCGCCGTCGAAGTGGAATGCAAACGCATGAAGTATGTAATTTCCTTGGTAAGCTTCTGGTTACCGGGCTCCCTCTCAAGACGCTGCGTTTGAATATCCTATATCTAGCTACTACATGTCTATACTTTGCCTCGCCTGTGACATGACTAAGTATATACTAGTGCCATCCCAATTCCTAGTGTAGTACACACAGAGTCTGTATTTGCCAAGTACATGAAGTTGCCTACTGACTGGGTGAATTTGCGTACGTGTGGCAGTCGCCATATTGGTTTTCAAACCTCCCATACATAACCTATGATGTGAACTTTATGTGGTTCTTCTTACCCGCCGTCTTACTGCTCTATGAAGCGACTAATGTCCAACATTATGCACATGACAAATGCATTTTTGTTATTTTTTTGCAACAACACCAAACAACACCATAGACATAAAGGAAAGCAAAGACAACAAACATAGAACACAAAATGTTTATTTACAGCAACAACCATAGAGTTAATAGCTCAGAATGACCAAACACGTGTTTACTTTCTAGTAGTTCGTTTTGTTTATGCCAGGTTGTGCGACGAGTCAAGTAAAGTCCGACAAAACCCGTCCCAATAGTCAGGGCAAGTACACACAACGGCAAGTACGAATATGTTTATACTTAACAAGTATGTACTAACAATTGAGAAACAGCCTCAGAGACTCATACCGGACCCCTTTGGAGACGGAAAGAGGTATCGTTGCCCGTATCTTTACAACGGTTGGATCAGTTACCCAACATGCACAACCGAGCATTGGGACGTAGAGTTGAGCCTTACTTGTCCTGTAGGTATGTAATATGTTAATTTCTTAAATAAGTTTCAATTTAAGAAATCATTTTTACCTCGATCGTCACAATAAAATAAATGTACTTCAGCCTCAGTAATTGATCAGGTTTCTAGAAGTGTTGTCTACCCACGTGGGCGTTTCGCCATACCCTTTGCCTCATACCTCATACTGCGCTTTTGTCTCGAAAAGGGTTGGTCTGGGATTGTTTCAGTAAAGTGACCTTTCTTGTTAGTTGAGACATTCTGATTAATAATAAATCAACAAAATACGACAAAACTTAGTGTTATTTTTTATAAGATAATAGTCTGAAAAACCATATTTAATTAATTAAGAAGGATGATGATATCAACCACACGTATTTCCTGTGCAATTTTGTCCAATTAACCACCTCACTAAGTATGTCGCTCGAGGTCAGACTCATAACGCATTGTTTAAGATGAGCCATAAATAAAGTTATCCTTCGTCGTCCATATACTGCATTGATATAGGTATTGAATGAGAGTAGTATTGCATTCTCGTAGTTGGTGAGTATTGATTCAAAAGGTCTTACCTTCAGACCACGAAGTTACATTTTTGAATTTCGGGTTAAGCTATGGACGTTGCATGAGCTCAAACTGGGACATACGGCGGCAAAAACGTACTCCGTTAAAAAGTTTGTGTTTTAACAAACCATTCTTTAAAACTTTTTGTTAAGGCTATTTTTATAACATTACAAGTAATATTATTTTAAAAAAATTACACTTTATTGTGAAATGTGTAAAATTAATGTTGAATTTTAAGAAGCGAGTTCATTATAAACTTGCAGATACCTACAATTTGATATGTTTCGTAAAACAATTTACCGTGATGATACAATCTATACTTGTAGTGTAACAAAAAACATTTTTAGCAGCTTGTTACCAAAAAATGTTTGTAAAGCNTAAAAAATTACACTTTATTGTGAAATGTGTAAAATTAATGTTGAATTTTAAGAAGCGAGTTCATTATAAACTTGCAGATACCTACAATTTGATATGTTTCGTAAAACAATTTATCGTGATGATACAATCTATACTTGTAGTGTAACAAAAAACATTTTTAGCAGCTTGTTACCAAAAAATGTTTGTAAAGCGTACAATAATTTATTTACTGTTCTTTGTAATGTAGAGAGCGCCATAGGGGCGAAGACGCAACTTACGACGTACAGTACAGCCTAGGTAGGACGCGCAGCGATAATACCCCGTCCACTGCCCGTCCAAGTGGCACGCATGCGTCGATTGGTCATGGGTCTATTCGCAAGAGGCACTGTTAGAAATATTTACGTAATTCTAGGGAAGACTGACGGTAAAACGTAGGGCTACCCATAAAATTACGGACACGTTGCTTTTTCAATAACTTGACAATCCAGTAAATTTAACAGAACTTCCCGTGAAATAACAGAACCTTTCCGTAAATTCGCTAGTTATCTTTCTGTACTTCCAGCTAAAAGAAAAAATGAATTTTGCGGAGATTCTACGGTGTATTAAAAAAAAGTTTCAAAAGTTTAAACACCTTATACTCGACTGAAATTTGAACCCAAGTCAAAAAGCTTAAGATTCCGTAATGCTAAACACTCAGGACCATATTGTGATTACTTTGTTGTTTCTGTCACATATGCAACTTTTACAGTTTATATGAAAGTTAGTGTATTTTAAGTGCTGTTAAATGTTACAAACGCCAGATGCTACGTTTTGATGTTTGACGAAATGAATATAAGTGGTATGGATATCCTAACTGCCACAGAAACGACAATTTTCTGTTAACAGTGGCGAAGAAAGCTTCGAGTAGACTCGGCATTGTCCAAACCCGAAGTTGCAGGAAATGCGGAGAATTTCCGTATTTTGTATTTACGGAGCTCGGCTCCTTTTTATTTTGTCACTACGAATTGCGTTTCCGCATATTTACGGAACATTTCTGTAAAGCTTTCCGTAAATATAGGGACCTTTTTAACAGTGTGCTGTTCGTACACGTTACCCAGATCACTGTAATCTGCAGCTACACAGAAAGTGGCGCGAAGACTTATTTAACGGGTGTTATTCACCGTCAATACAGCTTAGTTCACAGTGGACTTCCTAATGAGGTAAAATGGGCTTTCAACATTCCCAGAAATTATTTTGATACTGCAGAGAAATAATTTCGAACACTACACACGCGTGCACAAAATAAAAACTGCTCATAATAAACATAGGCGAATTTGTTTCATTTAACTCTTTCAGTTGGATAACACAGAACAAGTGAGGATTATAAACAGCTAACTCCCACAATGACGATTGAAGCAAAACCCGCACTTCCCGATAGCGTAGCATTCAAATAAAAACTTTCCTTCGGGTTTGCACAAATATTGCCAAATTAATTACCAAATATGTTTTTCAGGAACTGCCAAAGAAACAAATATAGTGTAAAATGTTACACTTTTAGGAAACTTGTATTTTTTTTTTGCTGGAAAAGTAATTACACATACTTACTAAAACGTAAGACAAGGTTTGCCACACTTCCGTCAAACCGCCATTTATTGTTTGCAACAAAAAATTACCGTTAATCATGAAAATGACTTAATAGAAAATATCTTCGTTCTGCATTTGATAATAGAACATGAAACATGTTGCGATGTTATTGACCGCTCTGCTGTTGTATGTCACAAGTTTAATGCGCAAGTTAAATAAGTGGGGAGTTTGAAAATAAACCAATTTCGCCTGCCTATATCAATAATACCTACTTTAGTTTTGGTTCCATCTTTCTCTTATCTTGCTAGGAGCTAACGCCTATGTCATGTGAGCAAACCCAGATTAGCGCCCACATCGTGCCATGTACGCTAAACTCTGTGATGCAACCAAGAATCCTAGGTTTATGCCCGGAACTGAACACTACCGACAAACATCGGCAGGCGATTACTCATCATATGCCCTAAAGTTTAAGTTTATTCCACAGGGGTGTAACCACCCTTGAAAGTGTAGCTAAAGAATATGTTCTGCTGGTAAAACAGCGAGAATGAAATATACATGTCTCAGTTTCTGCATGATGCATTAATTTAGAGACCTGAAGAATTCGCGGATTCATTTTGAGACAAGCTAGAATTCAAAACAATTGTGTTTATACAACTTCAGCCATTGGTCCACACGGTGTTTGGCCCCTCCTGCAGAACGCTGGCCCAGTCGTCGCCTTTCACTGTGACAGCAGACAACCAATGTGCAGTTAGTATCGGAATATTTGTACTTACGACTGTGCAGTCTAGCCTACAGGTCATTGAACTCGCGAATTTTTCAGGTCTCTATGCATTATTAAACGATGAAGTGCAAACTTTAACAATTGGAGTGCCGATATCAACCGTCTTCCACAAATAAAGAGTGGTTTGAGGGGAGGGGGTTGGGGGTAGTTTGGAACCCCATTTGTGCATTTAAAATGCAACCTTAGTTCTCTGCGGATTAGCAATCTACCATACATGGCAAACAAAAAGGTCGCCTTGAGGTTTCATATAACATGCTACCATTTGCAAGAAATTTAAGGAGTTGAGAGATTTGGGTTGCTCTTAACAACGACGTCTTGAGAGCAAGAAATGTATGCGTTATGATCTAGCACTGCAAACATCGCATTTCATTAAGCATTGATTTCTTGAAAACGGTGGTGTTTAACATAAAAACACAAGATATCTTTTAGTTTACCGTGTAAGGTAAATTACTAATTTTCAGAAACCTATAGGCTATACTAAAAAAACCCAGAGTTCCATTTGTAAATGCGCATTAGTGGGGTTACAGCTCCATACAACTTTATAACATTTTTGAGTTATTATACATATAATAGACATTTCAATTAATGTTTACTCTTTTTGTAGGTTAATAACAGATAAACTTCTTAAATCTGATTGGGACTGCATAAGTGATTATACAAGGACAACGTTAGGTGTGTGCAAGCGCGCGCTGTTGTCAGTTCTATTTGCAGCCTCGAGCATCATCTTTATGATTGTAGACGAAATGGCGGAGGTGACAAGGTTTTCTTTCGAACAACGAGGGTGGATTCTAAAGTGTTATTGGAAACGCGAGAACATGATTGAGGTGCAGAAACGGCGGAGGGGAGAATTTGATACTGCGCCGCCGTCACATGTAACACTGACACGATCAGGTGACAAGTTTGAGAGGGACGGAACCGTGTGTGACGTGCAAGGACGGTGCGGCGGCAAGAGAACGACACCAGACGAAGGAAGTGCGGGCCATGTATTGCACACACTTTCTCCCGTGGAGTCGAAGTCCGCACGGCAAGTTGTGCGAGAGTCAGATGTCAGTAAATCAAGTGTCCATCGCATTTTAAAGTAAGTAAAGTGGAGGCCCTACGTCCCCACGTTTCCCCACGCTGTGTTTGAAGAGTGGGTTGCGAACATGTGCAACGACAACGGACATTATACTACGTGATTGATTGGTCCGATGTGGTGACCTTTAAATATAAATTGAACTGTCAACCGCCACAACTGTGTGTACAGGGCCGAATAAAATCTCCACATTGTGGTAACGCAAGCAGTTACTTCAAGGGTTAAACGGCGTGCTGAAATATGTCTGCCAGAGGACTTGTGAGACCATTATTCTTTGACGGAATGGCGACAGGTGAAAATTAACGGACTATGTTTCAGGAAAACGTTGTGCCAGCTGTTCACCAACTTTCCCCCCAAATGTTAACGATTGCTTTTTTCCTGCAGGACGGTGCACCACCACATTATCATCCAAAGTTACGGTCACTCCTGGATGAAATATTTGGTGGGAGGTGGACAGTGTTGAGTGTTCGCCCAGATCTTCAGATTTAACGCAGTTAGAGTTTATCTGTGGGGAAATCTTATGAACACTGTGTAGGCCACAAAGTCACGGACACTGGATGCTATGAGAGACGCGGTTGTGACCTCGTGTGTATCCACTCGCACAGAAACCGTAACTACTGTTTTACGTTCTTACCTATATCATTGCAGACGATGTCTTGCTGCTGAAGGCAGACATTTTGAACATTTGTAGATGTTATTAACATTGTCACACACCGAACCAATTTATATAGCGTCAAATAGGCCTACAAGCCATACCATCAGATTATCTCTAATAGTTTCTCTGTTATTCCCGTTCAAAGAGAGTATAAACATTATTTGGGACATACGGCGTGTATATATGCATATATAAGTGTGTGTGTATATATATATATATATAAACACACACACACACACGGGCTGTTCCGCGACGAAATCGGCAAACCTCGCCACGCAGAAAATGTTTTTGGTAAACCGAACAGAATTTTTGTTTTGTAAAAATACGAATGCTACTACCTACTTTTACAAAATATTTTGTTGTTAACCTTTTGAATTTGTACTTGTGCAAAAACAGGACTCGAAGAACTACAGAAAAATTCTTGCAGTACTACCGACACCTGTAAAATTTACAAATAATAACTTGTAATGGTACTAAAAACTTTTTCGGCAACTTGTTTCCAAAAAAAAAAAAAAAAAAAAAAAAAAAAAAAAAAANATTACAGATTTTTTGTGTGCAGCGTGTTTCAGAGGTCATTAACAATAAACATGTCATATACACATGTGGGTTATGAAGTACCGCTTCAGAGTTACAGTGACGGAAATACAATAAACACAACATGTGTAACTACTGAATATCTTTATTGACATTGACTACATGCCGGAGATTTCATACAAGCTGTTCAAAATGGGCTCCACCTGATCATAAGCAAACTGCGACACGTTGTACCGCAGGGTTGGGTTCTACCACTGCATGTCTCCAAGTTCATTTCGGAGTTGAGTGGTGGAATCAGTGATCGCCCGTATCAGCTGGTCCCATGTGTCTGGTTTCCGTCGTCTGTACACCCTACTCTTCAGACAACCCCAGAAGAAAAAGTACAATGGGGAGAGGTCAGGAGACCGCTGCGGCCATTGGACTGGGCCACCTCTTCCTATCCACCTGCGCGGATACTCTGCATTCAAGAAAATTCAGTCACAGTTCTGCTGAAGCGTGGAGGTGCCCCCATCCTGCTGCAACAACATGTCACGTCGTACTGCTAACGGCACATATTCCAGTTAGATTGGTAAGTCGGTTTCCAGAAATTTTCTGTAGTAATGAGCATTGAGATTGCCTTGTATGAAATGTGACCCAATGAGATGATTGCTACAAACTTTTCACGGGTAAAATGATACGGCTACCGCTTGAAGTCCCATAGGTACGCACAACACGACGAGAACACTGCACGCCGTTTTAGAGCCTTGCGTGAATAACATCATTTTATGTTAAGAATGTTACAGAAAATTGCAAAAATTTTGCAGGTTTTTGAAAAGAATTATTTGGGGTGACACAAGGTAGCATTGTTATAGCTTCTGTATTCTCGTGGCGTCGTTTCTTGGGCACTACAATGCAACCCCCCACGAACGCGTTTAACGGGCAACATGCACATTTTTTGCTGGCACTTTGTTTTCATTCATTTATGTGTTAGAAATGTATTTACAAAATATTACGATTTAAACATCAGTTTTGAAAAAGTTATGATTGAATGAAAGTTTTACGTTTGAAACGCCCGCCAAAACGCGTCTGTCACGCCTGCTCACTCCGCGACGTCACAAGTTAGATACTACCTCGGCCGCCGCGTTTGTTTACTTCAGCGGTGATGCGTATTTGGTTAAATATAAATTGTTTGAAATAATGTAAAGAGAAAATAAACAGTCAAGTATACCACAATCATCGAAATAATTTATTCTACCGCAGTGTATTAGTACATCTCGTAAAACACATGATAAAATATTTGGTAGTTACAAAAAACGAAACAAACAGGAAGACGTTGTTTAACGCAGTTAGGCGAGACATTGAAGATGTTTCACCAAAATCAGTTCTTTTTGTTTGCGAAGACCATTTTGACGTACGTAATTATATTTAAGGTGTTTATGTTTCCCCTATGTAGGCCGTTTTAACACTGAACTTCTTAGTATCTACTATTTATATCTGACCTAACCTTCATTACGGTACTATGGTATTGTTTACGCACCACAACGCGTTTAGTAATTCGTATGTGATGTAGACGTGAGCATAAAAAAATATGTTAACGTATTTCATAATAGTAAAGGCATATAAATATGCTTACAAAAAATTTTACCACACAATGTCAATTTTACATTTTGTAAGTTTATATATTACAAGTTAGGCCTAACATACAAAATTTGGTATATATATTTTTTATTGATTTAATATTACTTCTAACATTCGTTTCAAGAGCACATCTATCATATTAAGGCTATATCCACATTGTATGCCTAAATAATTACACGTCACGGTGTTAAGTCATGAAAATTAAACATGAAATTATTTGGGTGGGGCTCAAGAGTCCCTCTTGCAAAAAGTTGGGTTTATATTATACAGAATTTTTCAAACATAGCAATTTCTAATACATTTAAGTTGTTTTGATTTTTCTATAGTTAGCTTTCATAAGTCTAACAATTTAAGTTAAAAAGCAACTTAATTTTTACTTTCAAAAAACTAAAATGCATGTTTTCTGAAATGTTTATCAAGGATGATCTTACTTTCATATTTGCCCTTCTCCTTTTTTCTAAGTTACTGAGATGGACGTTACAAAAAATAACGAGGTCCACAAAATTGACACTAATTAGCCTACGCATTTTATGCAAGTAAGCCGTGTTACATTTATAACCCTTTCCATTAAATAAACAGAAAGAAAACAGCTTATGAGAATAAAACAAATTCTTAAGCTTTTATTACGGATTTTATTTGCTGTATTTAATCTCATCCCAGGTATTACGTGTTTCTCAAACTACCATATCTATATTTTCAGCTTGTGTGTATAGTTCTTACAGTTTAAAAATAAAGTGTTAACACAGCTATCATGACGTCAGAATAATAAAAGGTACGTTAGGTACACAAAACTAGAAAAACAATAAGATAAGCAAGTTATTTTTTAAATAATTTTTTAGTTTCTAAATACTATATTTGAGGCCTCAATATAGTGATTATAAACGAGGTGGAACGCGGAAATACAGGTTTGCCAGCCAGCAGCGCGGCTTTCTGCCCGCCTCCAGCCCGCAGCTGCTCAAAAAGTCGTACGATGTCGCGCAGAGACTAGCGTGCTAGCCTTAGGCCTACTGGCACCATACTGCTCGTTATCTGACATTTATAAACAGAATAAAGTTTTTTTATGAATACTGAAACGGGGTTTAGGATCCGGATATATTTGTAACCTTCTTTCTCAACACAACATTACGTTTCATTTTTAAATAATGTAGTTTATTTATCAGACATCAAGCATGGCGCGCGACAACACAGTACGCTCCCTGCAGTCGTCGTCATTATAATTATGTTATTCTTGTGAACGTAATGCCTATTCCATATTTTAATTTCCTACTTTGAATCTTAGCAATTGCAAACATAAACACAGATGATAATAATAATACGTAAATCAATAAAACGTACAAACCAATAAGTTTTAACACGTGATGTAGGCCTACAGTCGCTTTGATGATCAAGACTTTGCGATATGAGACACGTTCTTACCTTTGTAATTTTACACCTCTTATTCCAGGTTACACAAAACAATGGGAATTTAAGTAATCAAGCAGCATATCGGTATCTACTAGTGGCAGATTGTTCGACTGAGCTTTCACAAAGTTGCCTTCCATTTTAGTGCTGCGTGTTTGCAAAGTGCCGGAGCCAGCCGCCGGCGTATAACTAGTGACGTCAAACCAATGAGAGAGCGTGCCACATTCACGCAACAGCGGCCGCGAAAGTTACTGTTTTAATACTAAAATAACTTTGTCAAACCCGACTTTTATGCAAAAAAAAAAAACGGCAATTTTTTTTTCATACGCATATACAAATGTGCTCGTATCAAACAATATTGGCGAAATTTGCCTATTCCCCATTGTTATAAATACTGTCGAACTCGTCTGTGAGGTAAACCACATTTGAAGAGGTGCTAACGACACGCCAGCACGAGTCAGGATACAAAGTATGCATACATAAACAATTTTATACAACGTGTAAAAAAAATGGCGGATTGTAACACCGACGTTGCGTAAAGAAGTAAAAACTGCCAAGATAATTTACGGGTCATTTTTTAATATGGCCAACCGTTTGGTCTCAGCGACCCCATGGATCTAGTGCATGATAGTGTGTGGGGCACCGCACCAGTTACACAATAGTACTGTGATGAAGGCAGTATATTATGTACTGTAAGGTTCCACATGTGATACATCATGTAATGACAGTACACATTAATACACACCACTCCAGATAACGGTAGACACTTTGAACATCTGTTGTAAATCCCGCTCATATAATTAAGTGTTGTGGACCCCTATTGTGGAACGTTTGTTTGGCTATTATGGGTAAACGTATATTGTAGAGTGGCGTGTGTTAATGTGTACTGTCATTGCATGATGTATTACATGTGGAACTTTACAATGCATAATGTACTGCCTTCATTTCAGTGCTACTGTGTAACTTGTGCGGTGCCTCGCACATCGCTCGCAAGATTTATGGGGCCGTTGAGATCAAATGGTTGGCCGTGATAAAAAAAAGACCCGTATATTTTCTTCTCAGTTTTCACTTCTCTCCGCAACCCCAGTGTTACAATCCCCAATTTTTTTAAAAAAGGTTGTACAGTGCGGCAAGCACAGCATGCGATAAGGCCCGCCCTTGCTGACGTCACTTGCGCAACCGAGCATCTAACGTGAATAATCTGCGTGTCTCATGTTGTCTCATCTATACCCATCACGTTTATTCCTGTAAGTTACTTCCTTGGGGGTGCAATTATTTTTTTGATGATAAGTGTTTGTTTATAGCGTATACGCCAAAATGTAGCTTTCTCTTCGCAGTACTCAATATCATTCAACGAACTGGCGAACGAAATGGTCCTAACATTCAGCTCAACTTTGAATTTACTGAAGGGGAAAACAACATACACAGAGGTGAAAAAAGTCATGGGATAGCAATATGCAAATATACAGATGGCAGTAGTATCACGTACAAAATGTATAAATGGGCAGTGCATTGGTTGGGCTTCCATTTGTAATCATGTGATTCATGTGAAAAGGTTTCTGACGTGATTATGGCCGGACGACGGGAATTAACAGACTTTGAACGCGGAATGGTAGTTGGGGCTAGACGCATGGGACATTCTATTTCAGAAATGGTTAGGGAATTCAACATTCCGAGATCCACAGTGTCAAGAGTGTGCTGAGAATACCTAATTTCAGGCATAACCTCCCACCATGGACAACGCAGTGGCTGACCGCCTGCACTTAATGACCGAGACCAACGACGTGTGCGCAGAATGGTCAGTGTTAACAGACAAGCAACACTGCGTGAAATAACCTTAGGAATCAATGTGGGACGTACGATGGACGTGTCCATTAGGGCAATGCGACGAACTTTGGCTGTACTGGGCTATGCCAGCAGAAGACCGACTTGAGTGCCTTTACTAACTGCCCGACATCGCCTACAGCGCCTCTCCTGGGCTCGTGACCATTTCGGTTAGACCCTAGACGACTGGAAAACCGTGGCTTGGTCAGATGAGTCCCGATTTCAGTTGGTAAGAGCTGGAGCTGATGGTAGGGTTCGAGTGTGGCACAGACCCCACGAATCCATGAACCCAAGTTGTCAACAAGGAACTCTGCAAGCTAGTGGTGGCTCCATAAAGTTGTGGGCTGTTTTTACATGGAATGGACGGGGTCTCTGGTACAACTGAACCGATCATTGACTGGAAAGGGTTATGTTCAGCTACTTGGAGACCACTTGCAGCCATTCATTGACTACATGTACCCAAACAACTATGGCATTTTTATGGATGACAATGCGCCATGTCACCGGGCCACAACTGTTCGCGATTGGTTTGAAGAACATTCTGGACAATTCCAGCGAATGATTTGGCCACCAAGATCGCCCGACATGAATCCCATCGAACATTTATGGGACATAATCGAGAAGTCAGTTCGTGCACAAACTCCTGCACCGGCAACACTTTCGCAATGATGGACGTCTATAGAAGCAGCATGGCTCAATATGTCTGCCGGGGACTTCCAACGACTTGTTGAGTCCATGCCACGTCGAGTTGCTGCACTTCGCCGGGCAAAAGGAGGTCCGACACGATATCGGAGGTATCCCATGACTTTTGTCACCTCAGTGTACTTTACATAGCATTCTGCGCTTATTTACGAGCTCAGCTTAATATGCTACAAATATTTAAGAAACTGGAAATTAAAACAGTTGTTTACAAAATCGTAATTTTCGATAGAAAATAGGGGTTAGGCTGTAAGCTGTTATGTTATGTATTGGCACGTGTGACTGTTATAATCGACTTCTGCATGTATGCACCGATTTGAACGAAAACTTCACTATATACGCAGACCATAAAATTTGAGCCGAGACGAGACCGTTATTTAAGTCCATTGATTATACAAGAAAGTTGTCAAGGACTACGATTAGCTACGGCGTACTACGGCCAGTCGCTTTCGCAGCATGTAGTAGCAAGCATAAATATGGTATCGGCTATTCACGGTAAAGTGAGCACCTTTGAAAGCCTTATTTAACTTCTACTTGTATGCACATTGCACATTGAAAAAAAAAAAAAAAAAAAAAGACGGTGGCCACAAAAAAAATTTTAGTTGTCAACACTAAACTTTTGTTGCCACTAAAATTTTTTTTTTTTTAAATTTTGTGGTGGCTACAAAAAATAATTTTGTTCACCACAAAGAAGTATGGCAGGATGAATACCAACTAAACATTTTGTGGCCGACAAAACATTTTTTTCTTCAGTGTTAATTCTTCCGCCATATGTAAAATTAACAATGCCATGTTCCTGGTCACTTTATTCATGCGTCGGTCAAGATAAAGTGTAAAATTATTAGAAAAGTAAATATTTTACAAATTTACTCATTTTTGCACTTTGAAAAAAAAAGGAAGCAAAATATGGCATTCCAGTAATCACAAATTTTTAACACTTTTAACTCAACGTGAAGATATGGAAATACTTTTCTTCCGTCGTTATAGGCTGTTCACGGTAAAGTGAGCACTTTTGAGGGTCTAGTTACGTTTTCCTTTCAGCCATTTGTTATCCTTTTACCACGTTTTTAAAATAAATACTGCCCCATAAGTAATAAACACGTATATTCTACCGCACTCTGAAGTAAACCCAAAGCTAAAATAAGATATATTTATTCACTATTATTTTTAATGAGACAGCTTTCAAAAGTGCTTGCTTTACCGCGAATAGCACATACCAACTTTACTGGGTGCTTACCAGTCTGTGTGCCAGTTAAAACATTTGCAGGTAGGGGAAGTGAAATTTTTCAAAATTTGATTTCAAAAGTTGATTTCGAAAGTGCTCAGTTAACCGTTAACTAACAACCTATACCAGGGATGAACAATACCTAAGCCAATTTCTTGGTGGTTTTTACTTGAATATGGGGAGGTTTCATTGAATGGAACGAGGGGGGGGGGGGTGGTTTAAGAATATGCTTGTAAAGACGGGCAGACATCAAAAATGGTATATAATCCTCAATATATTTTTATTTGCGTCTATATTAATATATATTTTCTGCAGGCGACATAGATTTTTACGCAATCTTTACAGTATATACAACACACATAAGAGATTTTAACTTACACAATGGACAAAGAAGCCAACAAACCATATTCCAACAAAACAGTAAAAAAACAAATTATATTACTCAACAAATTTTTAAAGTTATTTGCACATAACATACACAACACATCACTTTTTCATAAAGTTCAGGTCTAATAGGAGAAAGTTATATTTTCTTTACAGACCTGTTGTAGGAAAGTAAACATTTTTCATTCATATCGGACAGCTTTGCTTTCGTTTGTACTGACTAAGGTTGACACGAATTTCAATTTATCAGCACAGCATACTTAAACCAGACCTTGAAGCTTGCCATCCAGGTCTTGTAATTATTTTGTACTTGACACTTGTACTAGATACCGTCCATTCAACTTGACAGTTTTTACAGGAAGACACGAAATAAAAGTTTCTTCAGTCCGTCACCTAAGCGAGCACTCTTTTTAAACAGCCATGCGCCAAAGACAGGGACGTGGTCAGAAAACGTGTAGTCCATAGGTCTATATTTTAATGTCAAACGTTTTGAATTAGTATCGTGTAATTGGATAACTTCACTAACAAAACTTGTTTGTGGAACGCTGCGGTTTAGACATACATTAATTATTAATGTATTAAAGTTTAGATTGACCTAGTTTTCCTATAAATTCCTAATAATTGTGTGATACGAAGGAACAAACACAAAGAACCCTAAGAAATTCGATGATTCTAATGAAAGATAGGAAGTTATCCACATGAATCTGTATGTAACTCGATGTGCCACGCATCAGTTACTTGTCGAATAGCACTTCTATAAAAAACTAATAATAAAACATGTTTACTCATCTTCACTCAGATTTCTTTGTGTTATTTTGAATTTTTCCCTTTAATTATAATTGTTATTGGCAATTGCTTGTTTACGTACTGCATTTTGGATTAACAGAATAATAAAAATAATAAACGGTTGCTCTTGGTAACTTTTAACGTTCAATTCGGAGCATATAATTTCTGTATTTGTTTGGTGCTGTCACACGCTTTCATTCTTTAGGGTAACTTAAACCATTGGTTTACTGTTACTTTCTGTTGGTTAGTTGCCTAATACAAGAGTTGAGCTCACAACTGCTCCCGAGTCACATTTATAAAACCCTTTTCTTGGTACCTCTTTCCGTAGCTATGCTACTATGGTAAGCCGTTACTTGATTCATCTTACAACTTGCTGGAACGGGTTAATTTTACTTGTAGTCGGAACCCCTATAAACATCCCACATCATATGAAATGTTGCCCCGCTTTTTAATCAGTAACACACTCTGTCCCTAAACATTTTCCCTTAACATTGACATTTGCACGAAAGCGTTAATGGTCGAAATATTTGTCGCAAAAAATAACAATCGCCTGATTTACTCGAAAAGTGTTAGACATATCCTAGTAGACAAACTCGCAGTCCGACTTGAATTTAAAAAAAATTATTTTAGAATTTTTTGGTTTTGTCGGATAAAGAAACGCACGGACAAAAAAAAGCCTTTTATTTAAGGAAACTCGTGATTTTACACAATGTACGTCACTTTAATAGAACACATAACCAGCGCCTAAACGAAAGCCTACGGATAAAGTAAAGCAAATATTTCGCACCTATGACAACGGAAGTTTATTTAAGATTTAATGCCACCAGTGAAAAAAGTGTGTACATTATGACAACATAATTAATTAATGTTTAATGCTTTGAAAATCTAATACCTTAATGCTTTAATGAAATTAAAATGTCAAGTAGTAATTCGGCCGTATGGAATGGCAAGCAGTCTACATTCGTGCATGCTAAATGCAGACTGACACAAATCTATCGGATTTATCAAGTTGACCTATTGCATAAGAATGCAAGTTTAGAACGAAGTCTGACCACGTCCTGCAGTACGCGCTAACACGAGACTACAAGAGCCAGCCCACAACTTCAGCAAGCTACTGTTAGCGGGCGAACTGTCTCCTCTTCACAGCACGACTTCAGGAAAGTTTTTGAGAGACGAACTTGGAAGAAGAAACAACGTCACGAAGTGCTACAACAACACCAAAATATCGTACACTATTACAATATAATTAACTTCACGAATGTCTCCAGTCGCTGTCCTTATGAGAGCAGCATATCGTCAGATGTTGAACACTGAACACTACTGTCTTTACAGCCATCAATAATTGGGGGGAAAACACACAAATGCACTGAGAAAAATAACACTTTCGTCAATACAGACATTACAGAATTTCAGTCTCCTGTTGTAGGCACGTGGTATGGACGTTCAGATGAGAGTTAGTGCGTGTGGTGTGAAAATGTTTGACTCATCTTTTACATGGTAAAAGGTTTGGTAATCTTACACGTGGCGCTACGGTGCCAGTGTTACCATGATATTCTGCAAATAAAGTTTAATGGTAAATAATTGTGCGATAATTGGAGACCTGAAAAATTCGCGTTGCTATTTGGTGACACGTTGTACTTCAATAATATGTACGTTTGCACCACATTTGTCATTGGAATATACTTTATTTGACACGCTCTGTGTAGCTTTGGACCAATTAACTAACTCTCGATAATGGCGTGCCTGAACCATATACACCGCCGTCAGAAAGGTATTGTAATATTTTCACCTATAACACGCGCCACATCTGTGAGCCTCGACAATGGTCACAAACAGCCCTGCTATTGGCCACTATCTCTTGGAGGACGGCACGGAGGAGAAAAGGTAACCTGGGAACACAGTGCGGAATTCTCCCTAATAACTGGTCGAAAAAAATTCACCCTTTCAAAAAGTTTGGCACTGCTAGGGCAAATTAGTTTTAAAGGTTCATGACATTTATGAAATAATAGCTCATCAAAGAAGTGTTAATAGTGAAAGCAGAGACGACAGTGCTGCACTCTCGTCGACAGTAGCGGTTGTCTTTGAAAATGTAAAGGGGTATAAGCGAAAAGTGGTCCCCGCGGACAATGTTTTCTGTTATTCTTTACATAATGCGGCAGACTTTAATCGGCTCGGTTTAACCCCCCTCCCCCTCCCTGGTGTTCGGTTTAGTGGATTCAAGGAATCGTCGGTGACGTCCCCCTTATTTGTGACGTTCAATCTCGCAGATATGTGGCGCGTAGTGTAGACAAGTATAGACAACAGCCAACGAACAAATGTCACTAGCTCTAGGATTATTATTTAAAGGACCGTGAAATCTGTCGTGATGCCAAAACAACGTGAATTTTGCAGGTCCCTGGTGATAACTGATTAAAATAGTTATTTTTTTTCGAAAGAAATATCTGCAATCACTGCAAATAGTTTCGTTACCACCACATACAAATTCTGTGAGGTCTACATTGACAACATTGTTTCATTGCGAGAGTGTGGTCGTGACATCGTCCGAAGGGCGGCGAACACACACGAACGTAGGGGTTGGGGCTCAGAGGGGGGCGGTGGGAAAATGCCACTTCGCGACGTGGTCACAGAACAGCTGAGTACACAGAAACGAAATGGCGTGGTGGTTCTTTTGATGTAAGCGAACTCGATCGCTCACTGGCCGCGCGAAGCTGTGGAAATACGGAATATTCCATATTAGCCGGGCTGCCGTCTGACACGTTATAAGCTGTTTACGGTAAAGTGAGCACTTTTGAAATCAACCTCTGTAAAACGTTACTGTCCCTACCTGCGTATATTTCAATGGGCACATTGACTGGCATGCGCCCAGTAAAGTTGGTAACGACGCAGAGAAAGTAGTTCCATTTCTTGACGTTGAATTAAAAATGTTAGGTGAACATTTGTGACTACTAAATTTATTTATTTTGCTTTCTGTTTTCTTAAATGCATTTTACGTGTAAGAGTTAGCAAATTTGTGAAGTATTTACTTTTCTAATTATTTGACAGTTTCACTTGATCGACGCACGAATAAAGTTGCCAGACCCACGGCAATGCAAGGCCTAATATTAAATATGGCGGAATAATACACATTGTGCATATAAGTTTATCTTAAGCACGGTTTTCAAAAGTGCTCAGTTTACCGCAAACAGCCTTTAGTCTCAATAAGGTTACTTCTGCTACAAGTTGGGAACACCAATGTTAAAAGTATGGCAACCAAAAATTTTCGCCACTAGGTAAGATAGTGTCGGCTATGTTTATAGGTAAAAAACACGGTAATTTTAATAACTAATAATAAATTAAATATAAAATAACTTCGTAACTCAGCAAAATATTTTTCTTTTATTATTCACGTAGTTTAAAATTTTAATTAAAAGTAGCCTTTTAGAACACTGCGCACCTAGCGGCGGAAATTTTACCTATGCCAAACTCTTCTATAAAGAATCACGGTTTGTTTCTAACCTGAGTAGAATAAATCTTAGTCTAGATGAACTAATTGGTGAATGTCTTTCCGCCTAGGGATGGAAGATTAACTGTAATTAATCGATTAATTGGAATTATAATTTTAATCAATCATGAAAATATCGATGTTGCTCACTCTCAGATTAATTTTTAATAATCGATTATTCTTCCGATTAATTATTTTTTCTCCATGTTAATTTTTTTGGTACTTTATTATTCGCTGAATGCAAAAGTCTGTTTCGAGGGAAATTTTCTTCAAAAAAAGGGAAGCTAATCAAGGTATTGTAGCCACGTTTTGTGTTTGGAAGCATTTTTTCTCCTCTTTCTTTTGTGATAGCCTTGAGTAACTGTGTTTAAAAGTACTTACATTATTTCTTACTTACCAACGCCATGTCGTTCCAGACTAACTGGGAAAAGACTGGATAAGTTAGTGTTTCTCAGTTCATTTCATGACAAATATTGGTCAATGTAAACACATTGACTGTTGCATTTGTGGTAAACATTGTTAGATGCTACATCAAGGAATTGTAAATACCTATGTATTTTTGGATTTCTGCTGAAATTGTTGTAAAACATGATGGTTGTTGTAAAACCTTATGTTGAGTGAACATAAGGATGTGCATTATTGATACCTAAAAGTAAATATTAATACAAAAATTAATCCAATAATCGATTATTTAAGTACAGTCAATCAATATAAATTATCTAAACATATCGGAAATCGATGGAAATCGATTAATTGCATGGTGCTCATAATCGCCCATCCCTACTGTCGCCATAGTGATGGCGTGTGTGTGTGGCTAAGGTTATTTCTACTCAGGTTAGGAACACAACTAGATTTCTTATGGAAGAGTTTTGCACAGGGAAAATTTCCACCGCCAGGTGCGCAGTGTTTCAAAAAGCAACTTTTAATTAAAATTCACAGCTACGTAAATTATGAAACAAAGATTTCACTTAGTTACGAAGTTATTTTTTATTTAATTTTTGGTTATTGTAATCATCCTGTTTATTATCGTAGAAAATAGAGAAAGTATGGTACACATGCGACACTAGCGCTTGCCTAGTGGCGAAATGAATGGTTGCCAAACTTTAACATTGATCTTCGTAACCTTGAATAGAATAAACATAACTGTGTGATGGAAGTTCGCAGTTGACGCCGCCATTTCGCCTGAGTGTTATCGAGCAGCAGCGTGTGTGTGGCGCGGCCTAGGTGTGCGAGGAGTGTCCGGGGTAGGGGCAGCGCGCCCAGCAGTAGTGCGAGGGCGGCGGCGGCGGTGGCGGTGGCAGCAGCGGCGGCGGCGGCGGGTACAGCGCCGCCCCCAGCTCGCTGTGGTGCGGCCGGTACTTGCAGGGGTCGGCGCTCGACGACGCCTGCGCCTGCGACTGCGCCTGGCACGCCGTCATCAGGCCGTGGAAGTCGANGCTCGACGACGCCTGCGCCTGCGACTGCGCCTGGCACGCCGTCATCAGGCCGTGGAAGTCGAACTTGTAGGCGTACCGCTTGCCGTGCACCTTGCTCATGATGTTCTTGTCGTAGTAGTACCTGCGGGGCAGACGAGAGCGAGCTCAGTCGCGTGGCGCTGTCACGCGGTCTGAAGTGTCAACTGGCAAGCAACACGCCACTGGCCTCTCTCACTGTAGTCCGTCGCATCCGTCAGTCGTCCGTCCGTCCGGCGGTCGCGTCATCTTCAACCAAACGCAGGGAAAAGTTTTTGTTCTATCCGTCCATCCGTCAAATGTTTACGAAACTTTAACTTTCGACGGACGGATGAGCCACCGCCTTCTAACAACATTCATTAGACGTGAATACGTACTTTGAAATAAAATGAAAGGCAGTGGCTCCGTGTTTATTTATCTTTAATGGTAAATTAAAAAAATTAACACGTAAAAAAAAAAAACGATTCTGTACAAATTTTTTTTCAGTAAAAAATGTTTTCTCTTAAAAATGTATTTCCAACCAAAATATACCTTCTACTAAAGAAAAATCGCAATGTTAAGTTATCACGCTGATATTTTGCCGTACAGAAGGATCGACGGATGACGGATTGTTGTGAATCGCTTTCTTAGACTGACGGACGAAAACGACAGACGGATGACTGTTGGACGGATGACTGACGGATGCGACGGACTACTGTGAGTCCGTCCTTACTTCTCTTTATACATTTCAGAACGTAACTTACGGGGCCCTTCTACCTGCAGCTTCAACTGCGTTGCAGAGTATTTGAAATACTCGCTTTCTCTCGAAACTATTAAAAGTGCGTCCAATGTGCTGATCCACGAAAAGAGCACACACATTAAATGATGCCTCCTGAGTACTTTCAAGACGTCAGGCATATTAGAAACACTATTTCAGAGCACTCCAACATAGCTAACAACGGCTTTTTGAAAGCGCTGAATCTCAAAGTATATGTACGCGTCAGATACGCACAGAAATACTTAAAAGCCCTGTATTGAACCTTGCTATAGACTTTCCATCAATAAATGATAAGATCACCGTATAAAGTCCCACAGATATACATATACGCTGCACGCGAGAACACCCTGCGCGCCAGTTCAGAACCTTGCGCTTAAGTCTGTATGCCACGATGGAAGATTCCTTGGACGATACCATGCAAGCCTGCATGGCGGCTTGTATGAATGGTTCTATGGAAGATTTGGCTATCTGGTGGACATTTTCGTAATTGGTCGCGTGCAATTTTCGATGGAAGGTTTCCTACTAGGTTGAATTTTTAGCCAGAGAGAGGTTGGTAAAATCATTTTAAATATTTTATTTCGAGAAAGAGCGGAAAGACTATCAAACTCAAGTAAATAGTAAATAAAAGACACGAAAATGTTTACTGATTCTGAAACAGCATTGTGTGAAAATTATGGTAAACATTCGTGTTTTTTTAACACAAGAGTTTCAGTTATTACCACAGAACGACAAGGCTCTGTGCATAAACGCATAACGCTGAAGTTGTGAGTGAAGATAGTTCCTGAACCACAGTTGCAAAAGTATAAATTCATAAACAATGCACTCGTCTTTACTTGTGCGGCAACAAGTATCGTTGGATAGGTTATTCCAAAGAACCCTCCATAACTGCTTGCACGCAGGCTCCGGTAGCAGGCCTCGTGGAAACTTCCGCCCGAGCTTGTACGGAAAAATTTTATCGAGGCATACGGGCTTTAGTGGCATTTATTTGTTTCAGACGCGGAAAACAGCTCCAGGCAGGCGGGCCCTCAAAAGGTGAAGAACTCTGTAGACGGCGACAGTACACACTACAGCACAACGAGATTGCATTGGTTACTTTAGACTATACACATTTTAAACACAACATCGCAATTTAAATTTCACGAACACAGAAAAAAAAGTAATATAATATGAAACATAACATATTCATTTTTCAGGGAACCTACACATAGCAGACAATTTATAGTANAAAAAAAAGTAATATAATATGAAACATAACATATTCATTTTTCAGGGAACCTACACATAGCAGACAATTTATAGTGAAAAATTCGAATGGAAATAATTGTTATCTCAGATGACGGTCTGTTAGAAGTATAAAGTCATACTGAACCCAAGCTGTGCTCGCAGCACTATTAAAAATGTGCAAAATCTAATTTTGTGGTATATTTTCGTTAGTTTTTACAATTGTTACCGTAAAAGTCTCGTATGCAAATTGACGACAATTTAATTATGTACAAAAATGTTTTAGTAATTTTGTTGTGTACATGATAGTTTTCCTGGTATAGCAGCTTGAAGTCAGTAAGTTATTTAAAGTTTTTGAATCCAACATGCTTTTGTTTAAGTTACCAACCAACGATATCCTGAGTTTCACACATAAAAAAAACACTTTTTTTTTCGTTTTGGTAACACCTACTTAACTCAAAACAAATGCCTACATACTGCACTACGTGTTACACAGCATGNTTTTTTTTTCGTTTTGGTAACACCTACTTAACTCAAAACAAATGCCTACATACTGCACTACGTGTTACACAGCATGCTTAAAAAAATGCGTATTATGGTGTAGGTTCCAATAGTTGCTACGACAGACCTTCCACGTGCTTCTACGGAATGTGGTATCCTATAAGTATCGTGTAGCATGCCCACAAAAATGTACTTGTTCAACTTTGTCCTAAACTTCCCAATTTTCTGTGTTAAAACTTGAATTGCGTACAAATTTGATTCGACAAGGTGGTTACACATCCGATTGTACCTGTGGCAGTTGTATCTACTATTTCCTCGCATAAAACAATTTTAGATCGCATAGTTTTTGTTCCTTGACATGTTAAAATAACATTTTTAATGTTTTTGGGACGTAAAAATAAAATATTTGAAAACAATCACAGCGAATTTGACAAGCGTGACTGAAAGGTCATGTTTTCATCCAATTTAAAGAATGCTTAGCAAAATTTACTTAACAAAAAAAAAAAAAAAAAAAAAATCACAGACTGCTACAAATCAAACACATGCAATAATTTCTTTAATTTGAGAAATTTTTAAAAATATCTAAAGCATTTCAAAACGTTACTTTCAAGTTTTGTTGAAGTAATTCAGCATGGTATCTTAATTCAATGTGAATTATTTCATTTCGGCAAGAGAGCTAAGTTTTAATTATTTTCAGGTCCCAAAAACAATAAAATTGTGAGTCTGATATGCCATTATGAAACAGGATGTGTTCGAAAATTAAGTGCCCAAACTCCAGGCATATTTTCTTTGGACTAACAGTAACACAAAAGCCCTATACACTTATATCCGAAAATATATTCTTTATCAAATAATTGTGTTCAAAGTTACGGCGTACATCCGGAGAACAAGGCGGTGCGATCATGCGTGTAGGGCAAGTCGCATAGGTCGCAGGCGCGCGACACCACATTATTGCATATGCGGATTAACTCTGAAAATAATTTTTAAATAATAATTGAGACTAGGTTCTCTCCGTAAAAAAAGTTGACACGGTGACACTTTTTCAGATACATTCAAGATTATTTGAGCCAATATGTTAAATGTAAAAATTTGGTCGTATTTCAACTTTAAATTTTATTGCCGTCCACACTACTAAATGCACTATGTGCCGGCGACAAGACAAGTAATTAATTTACGCGCTTCCTCACCGAACTGCAGTTAAGTAATTACCGCACCGCTCGTGTCAAATGGGAACGACTTTGGATGAATTTGGTTTGGGCTAGATAAATCAAATCTGACATGGCTCATCTCAAACCCAAGATTTTTTGATTACTTATCAAGTGCAGTGAGTAAATCCAGGGCTATTAATCTATGCTTAACAAAAAATGCACGGGATGGTGTGTGTGTAAACAATATCGTTTAATAGAATGACTTTCTCTCCCCCCCCCCAATAATTTATTTTAATACACTATTTACAAACAGATCAAATTATTCACAGACCATTATTTCTAAAGAAACTAAAGCGAACACTATAAATTGCTTATAAACAGTGGCTTTGAAGGTTAACATGTGCTGAATACCAACCCGAAAATCGTGGGTTCGAGTCCAAGATATAGTATGATCGTATTTGGCTTTTGACCCATTGTTAACGTAGAGAGAAATATGTGGTTATTATTTATTAGTTCACACGCCGTAAAGTGTTACTCAAAGCTGGATCAGAGACTGAAAAAAAATTATGAACATTAAGGTTTTGCACAAGGAATGTCAACGTCGTGGTTGAAACGTCTCTCACCTTAGCGCCCTGCTGAGCTTGTCGTAGTTCATATTCGGCTTGCTCTTGCGCTCGCCCCACCTCCTCGCCACCTCATCCGGGTCGGTGAGCTTGAACTCGCCATTGGTCCCCTCCCACGCGATGCAGCTCGCGTTCGACGAATCGGCGAGCAGTTCCAGGAGGAACTGCCACAGTTGGATCTGGCCCGAGCCCTGCGCCACCAATCGGCTGCTAGCGGCGTTCAGCAGCTGGTAGGGATCTGGAGACAAGAGACAACGAACATTTCCTATCGCACTTGCATCGAGGCAGCAGATCGAGCAGCGCGCGGTGGCGGCCTGCCATCTGCCGGTTGCAATTGAACTAACAGTTGGTTGCTTTCACAATTGGCACGGTCCCGCTGGATCAGTCAATAACAATTTAACATTTTCTAACACACTGGTGCCCATTAATAAAAATTCACTTTGCGTTGTGGTGTTGGGTTCGGATGATTGGAAGTAGTTTGATGAGTGAGAGGATTATCACCCGCTCCCATTTCCTGTCACTTCTTTAATGATGGGCACTCTCATAATTTAACGATATTATTAATTAGACACTGAATAAAACACGCAGCCAAATTTCTCCCATGATTCAGCTGCGAAATTTAAACTGAATAAATACCCTTATTAATTTTACTAATTATTAAATAATTATGATAGGCAATTTTTTTATGCGGCACATTGAACAGCGGTGCACAGTTTTTAACATGAAAGAATAAACATGACCATAATGTTTTGTTATTGCGAATTTTTATTTTGATACATAAATTAAGTAGTTCTTTACATGTCTGGATAAAAACGGGACTCTATTCCCGTCATTTGATAATTTTTAAAAGTAATTGACAATGTTATAAATGTTGACATCTTAAAAAAAAATCTATCACTTGAATAAATATGAAATTCTGTCTGTTCAAAACCAAATACGACAGAATTTGGGCTGGAATCAACTTTAACCGGACACGGATTGAATTTCTCCAGTTAGCAGAACATTGTAGACTTGCATTTGTACACAAAAAATAGAAGCAAAAAGAATCTAACGTAAAAAGGATATAGACGTAGGCAGGCATAATAAAGGCAAGTTATTTTACGATAGCTGGAACAACGCAACTGACTCAATAAAATGTGCCCTACCAAGTTTTAGTTACAGATAAGCAGGCCTAAGTGTTAGTATTTCTTACCACGACAAGAACTTTATGCTTGCCTTCTCCATATTTCTAAATTGGGTCCCTACTTCTATTCTATAACCTACGACTATCGCCATTCAAACAATGCGGCTAAGTTAACGTTCGTCTTGTATGATTGAAATTGGTATTAAATTCGGAGCATGAGCACACTACCTCGCTCGATAAATTTCATTTAGATTCTCTTTTTATTAAGCTCCTGGATTTCACCTTTTAAGTAAGTGAACATTTCGAATTCCATCAAATATATTTGTTTTGAAAATATTCAGTAAGTATTTTCTGAAATTAAATGTTTTAACCGTAAGTGGTAAATCAGAATTAAGTATTACAGATATAGTGTACTAACGGATATCTTAGAATAATGAAATAGTAATGCATACAGATATGAAGAGGCAAGATATATTCAGTAGGCTCCTGACAGGCCTGTTCTCTAAAAACTAATTACACGGTAGGCCCTATAAAAATAATAATTTTGTTATAACGAATTGTTTTCGTGAAGTGTTCGATGCATAGATAAATTAATTATAATTTTTTAATCGTACAGTAGTTAATTTTTGGATAATCAAAAGGTTTTTATGTTGCATCTTCAATGTTTTTCTAGTTCCTTAATTTCTCTATTCAATAATTGGAATTCAAATAGACTAATCGAATACAGCAAGTTTCTGATTGTGTAAACATGGCCTTAAGAATGTAGCTATGGCGGGTAAAAGTGCGCAGTGCAGGTTTTCGTGAAAATTATATTGGCAACCCTGAGCCGGTCTGCTAGGTGCCGAGGTGTATGGGTGTGTGTGTTTGTGTGTTATCTTATAACATTTTAATCATTTCGTGAAGTAAACCATATTTAAAATAATCAACACTTACTAACTGTGCACATTCCACAGTAAATCTAAATTAAACTGTAGGAACATCTCTACCATTATGGACCACGTGAGACAGTATACTATGTTTAATAACTCAATGTCGTCCTAAAGATTAAAAAAAAAAACTAAAATAAATCAAATATATACTTAATTGGTAACAATTTGGTAATGAGTTACTGAAACTGAAGTTTTACAATAAAATACAACGCAAAACTATAAGCCATAAGTTTTCGCATGCGGCTTTCTACAGTAAATTTTAATTAGTAGTTTTTTCTGTGAAGTTTTTTTAATCTTAGATATAAAATATAGACCTGCGTGGTTCAGTGGTGATAACACATGAATATACACAATATGAATAATATCTACCACTGGCACAAATGGGTTGCGTAGGTTAGCGGATGTGCGTTATGAAGTGTTACGGAAAAGAAGACCATAATTTACAAAACTCGACACATATATAATACGGAAGTAAAATCGCATAGAGCCAGTCACTTGAAAACATAAATAAAACAGAGTTTCGCGAAAAAAAAAAAAAACACACAGGAACTGGCGCATACAGAAAACACGAGTGGGTCGCCGAGCCTATGTCGAATGAAATAATAACAAAAAAAAAAGTTGTTTTTATTTATGTCGTTACCGAAGAAGAGGAGTGGGAGGGGGAAGGCGGGTCATACCTCATTTGTTAATATTAATTTAAGTTTGCTTGGGATTACGTGACAACGTGTGAAATCATTGATGAGTCACCTTTTTTTTTTGTTTGCTGTGCGTCCTTCCCCCACAATAAATCATAAATGACTATTGTACCGATCGTACTGATCAAGTGACAATACGTGGAATTGTTAGATATGTTGTCTAATCCCTATGCCACTGCTGCGTAAACAACACAAAACCAACTTCATTCAGTGGCAGCGATCGGGTGCCAAAACGTGGAAGGGGAGGGGAAGGCAAAGGCGAAGAGAGATTCGGGTAGTACTCAACTTCGAGGTTTTGAGAGCCGATGAGGGTGTAGTGAGGTGAGCATGGCGCCGGAATGCAAGGCGGGGAAACGGGAGACCGGAGGCATCGTTCAGCGCGATTCCCACATGCAAAAATCCGGGAGCGACCCCGCAAGGAATCGAACCCGGTTTGCCTAGGTGGGAGGCGCGTGGTCTGACCGCTACACCACCGCGGCCTCAGACACACCGTTCTTCATTTTCCTCACTCGCGACGCTGGCAGTTGACCGAGCAGTCGAAACCACAGTCAAATTCTCAAATGCACAGACACTAATAAGTAGGGATGCGAAAATTCGCGCGAATTTCGTAGGAAAATACGAAAATTATGTCTCCGCGAAAAAACGCGAAATTACCTCAAAATCGCAAAGTTACTGCTAAATACCTCATTAAAATGAAATAAGCCCCTTTTACATTTATAGCGTTAATTAAAAATGTGTCCTGGACAAGTTCAAATTGTCTGTAAAGTTTTAAGTTTTTAATATAATTTTAACTTCTTTGGTTGGTAATGTATTTGCGACGTAGCCTATGCGAGTATGATATAGTATATATATTTTTTCAAAGGTTGATTTCAAAAGAGTTCTACTGTCCGCGAACCAGCAGAAACTTACAATACATATACTGGCACACACGGGATTTAAACCCAGAATCCTTTGCTCCGTAAGCCGGCGTCATGACGTGTATGGCGAACTTCAAGTAAACGAAATTTTTTTTAAGTGTCAAAAATTCGAAGCGATTAATGAATTATGTTTGACTCTAGAAGTTTTGATAGAAGTATAACGATACTAACTAGCAAGCCTTCATTAGACTACTGGGTATTCCACACATCTGATGGTTGCTTTTTTTTAGGTTCCCCGGAGTTCTGCGGTCGTTAATACGTCAAAGTTATATGGCGATGAGGCCGAAACGGTGATGGTAATCTACGTTCCTTTTAAACGCAGATACTAAAAAGGTATACCTTAAGTATACTTAATACAAGAGGTCGGATAACTGGAAAGGCACCTATTACGGAACTGCATCGGTATTTATCTGTAATGGTGATGAAAAAGCCATCATCTCTGCTGCTGTCAGTCGGGATAGAATAAACTGCCTCACAAACTAGAGTCACGTATGCTAATGCATGATCAAACACGTACCGTGCCGAACGGATAATGGTTCAAGTCCAACTCCCTTCAGGGCCAGCACCGATTCCTCAACCGCGCGCGCGCGCGTGTGTGTGTGTGTGTGTGTGAGGAGTCGCGGTTGACATAGCGGCTACCTCACCTACCGCCAATGCGATCCGGGTTCGATTCCCGGAGGGGTCAGTCTCGAATTTTCGCACGTGGGAATCGTGCCGGACGATGCCGCTGGTCGGTGGGCTTTCTCGGGGATCTCCCGTTTCTCCCGCTCTGGCATTTCGACGCTGCTCCACAAGATAGGCCCCTCTGGTCCCACTGCCATACGCTTTGTGATCAAGAATAAAAAAATATTTTTCGTCAATTAAACATAAACAAAGTGTAATAACATATAGCACGTTATCTGCTGTTTACGAAGTTACGACATAAGATAATCGATTATTTTGATATCGAGACTTCTCTAAGTGAGTCGCCTTACTTTCGAGCACATCACTGGCGTCAGTGAGATTAATTCCAAAAGCTGGTCTCTAAGATTGTGAGTAAAATACTCATATGTCCTCACCATCTTATCGGCAGCTGGTAGGTGCAATTTTTTAAAATGTTGTCTATATATTTATAAATTGTATACCAAGACATTGGAGCAATTACGCAAAACGCGTTTTGTGCGTCTCGCAAGTATTACTGAAAACGACACTGATTTGTGTAAAATTGACAGTACTTTCCTCACTGAACTGAAAAAAAAGGCAACTAATTTAACAACTGTTTTAATGTTTTTTTTACGGGGATTCGTAATGTTACAATTTTTCAAAGTCAGTGGGCTAAACCAGGTTCGTAAAGGGAAGGAGGTCTTAACTAAATAAAATAGTTAATTATAATTTCCTAATTTTATTTACAATAACTACATCAAAATTCTCTAGACCCAACATCTCATAATAAATTGATGTCACTTGCTGTTTACCATTAATGAATTCAATCAATACAATTCACAATTACTTCTAGAAAATTAATGTAATTAAGTAATTTAAAAACAGTCCCAATAAACAGTGTATCAAAATCTATTCAATTATGTTATAAATTATATGTCCTTATTTGACAGTTCCATTATTTACAATAAAGTCTGTATCACATGTTCATACAGTCCCACCTCAGTTTAGTCCAGGTCCCACCAGCCCGCAATGTTCTAGAGATTTCCGAGCGCCCTCGTGGACAGTAGCCTTCACTCGTCGGGTTTCACGCCCTCTCGTCCATTCACACCACAAACACCTCGTCCGCCGTCGTCTCGCAATCTCCCGTCGTCGTCCGTCCTCTTCACCGATATCCCTCGCTGCACTGACTTCGCCCGGTAACCGCACTCGGCAAAATACTTCTACCCAAGACTGCCGACAGTCCAGCTGCGGCCTGTATTTATAGTGTCGTCGGCGATCACCCAGAAATTTATCCAAATGCCACGTTGCGCCGAGGATCTTGTTCCCAGAATCTTTTTGCGTATCCTCCCAAGTCGTTGGCTTCTCCAGCAGGGAGGGGAGGGGCTGTGACTCTAGCTAGGTCAGCTGTCAATCATTCCCGGCCACCCGGCGACGGGACGGCGAGTGAGTCTGCCTGCGGGGAGGAGAGGGTCGAGGTGGGTCACCTCCCACAGAGCCGAGTCCGCGCATGGTGTCCGTTCCCCGTGCGGCAGTCAGCGAGTAACAGTATTCTAGGCCAAATGGTTTTGCCACTGAACATAGGTCGATAGATATGCATTTTGCCTCCTGTGGTGATATAAAATTACAACAGGCGTTCTGTGGTACGACACACGGTATAAGATCTTATGATATTTGGACTCGGTGACATAACAGGTCAAATGTAAAGTTGTTCTTTGTGGCCACTTTGAAGTAACTTAATTATAATAGAATAAGTACAACCGAACGGGAATATCAGAAAAAAGTGTTCACTAGTTGCTAAAATGCAACGCATATGAGCAAATCACGCATTTAATCATTGGTCTCTAAATTCTCAAAGATTCGCCAGCATAGTTTGCCAAATGCTGTGTAAGGCTTAACGACCCTGTCCACCAAGCCAGCAGTCGCGAACTTCAAATGGGGAATCAATGCTGAACGACAAGTGAAGATTTCGCTCGCTCTTTTTTTTAAGCCCAGTAATTTCGATGTTCTACTCATTTTCGTTCACAGAACTTTAACTAAGTTAAGCATAGTGACGTGGAGCCTGCATTATCTCTAACGTGTGTTCGCGGTTTCTTCGCACTTTTTAAGTAAAACATTTGAAAAATCGCCCCATGTAGGACGTGTTTGGTTGTTTCATATACGCCCTGTATCACAAACGTTTCGTACTTGTGTCAACATAAAATTATCTTATTTTGTTTTTAAATTTAACTTTTACTTATATTTTATCTATTAGTTAATATATTTAATTTATAATTAACATGAATAAAAACAGGGAGAAAATAGGTGTGTCGGTAATGCCTAGTAAGAAATAGTTATTTTGCAAAATATTGTTACAATGAGTGCGCACGAATGCGGTCCGTTGTCCCTCTAGTGTAATTTTCTGGACTCGGTTAAGCTTTGTTTTCGTGAGGCGGAGGAATATAATGGAAGTAGAACTTTAGCAGGGCTTCAGAAAAATTAGAAGTAACGATTAGTGGACAAAGATGCCTGCCTGGCGCTTGAACTGCGTTGTTTTGAAATCTTGTCTTTTTTTACGAAACTATTTAAGTGCCACAAGTATGTTTAGCTACGAAAAGACACAATACCCCAGACGATAAAGGAAAGGTACTTTAAAGTTACCACGCATGCTGTAAATATTATTTTGCATTTGGAGCCCTCCAATATAGATAAAAACCGCTCTTTCAGACTGCCGTATCTTAAAACATACTAACAGGGCACGAGTCAAACTACGATAGGAGCCTGTATTGAACTTTGCTACAGACTTTTCATCAATTAAATTATAGGTCCACCTCTGAAAGTCCCATATACGCAGTACTACATGCAAGCTCAGAGCCTTGCGCGTAGCGGCGATAGCGCTCTTGTAGTGCGTGCTAGTGCAACCCTTATAGCTCCCGCGCTTCTCTGCCAAAATAGGAGAAAAACGATGCAGGCAGGCGGGAACATTAAGATGAGGTAGACTGATTTTCGTATTCCGCTTTTATTTCCCCAGCACTGAATCACTCACCGCCAATCCAACTGTAAAAGTCACATGGTCAAGGAGGAAAGTGGCTGCCTACGTTTGGTTTTAAACACTCCCATCCCCTTAAAAATAACTTGTGTACATTAAGTTTGCATTCAGACTGAAGCTGCTTTTTGCAGTGCGTCCGCGGTAAATTCAAAACTTTTGACAGTCGCGCTTAGTATTTTCTCTTCAGGCATTGCGCATTATTACACTACACGAAAAATCAACACGCCAATAATCTTATAACTAGATTCAGTGCATTGCTCAAGTGACACGGTGAAACTTAAAACTCAATTATTGTCTTTGGGGCAGCCGTGGTGTAGTCTCTCCTCCTACCTAGGCGAACCGGTTTCCATTCCCAAGGGAGGGGGGTGGGGGGTCACTCCCAGATTTTCGCATGTGGGAATCGTGCGGGAAGATACGGTTGGTCGGCGGGTTTTCTCGCAAGTATTCCTTTTTCGCCCGCCCCTTTTTTCCGGTGCTGCTTTATACTCACTTCACTTCATTCTCATCGGCTCTCAAGACCTCGATGTTTAGATTCACCCAAATCTCTTCACTGGCCCTGTGCGCCCTCGGTGTTGGGTCCCGAACAAGCGAAATTGCTCCAGGTATAGGCGGGCGTCCTCAAGACGTGGCCGCAGGCAAGTCCGAATTTATAAAGGATATTTGGTGGGCGGCAGTTTCAGGACGGATCACATGCCGCGGCCGGCCGCACAACTCGAGGACCTTCCACGAAGAGACGGCGCCCCGGGCTGCGAGAGAGGGTAACTTGGGAGGGAGTGTTGGAGGAAGAGGCGCGAAGACGCCAGTCGCACTCGGGGTTCCTGGGCCGCGCGGGCGCGCCTCATCCCACGCAATTGCCCCCCTCCCTCCTCTGTATTTATTTTTTTCTTTTTTTTTTGCTATCTTCCTTGTGCTGCCGAGGGCGGGCAGGAAGTGGCGAGGACAGCCCCCACAACACGCGGGCAGCTCGGATCTGCAGCAACACTGCTCCCTCCTTGCACGCGAGAGTGGCCGTAACAAGCTGGACTTAACCGTTGTTACACGCAGTCCGGAGTAGTCGTAACAGGGCGTGGTGCGTAAATAAACACTATACTCCATTCACAGATACTTCCAACTTTTCTGAATACCTGTTAAAGTTTTACTTCCAGGATATTCCTCCGCATCATGCAAACAAAGCTTCCCGAGTCTAGAAAATTACATCAGAGGGACGACGCACCATATTCGTGCGCACTCAATTTAATAATATTTTCTATAAGAACTATTTCTTACTAGGCATTACCAATCCACCTATCTTCTCTCTCTTTGTACTCATATAAGTTACGAATGAAATTTCATAATTTATAGATAAAATGTAAGTAAAAGTTCAATTTAACCAAAAGTAAGGCACTTTTATGTTAACTCAAGAATAAAATGAGTAAAATGTTTATGATGAGTCTGGGGCATCGGCGTCTGGTCTGGCGTAGGAACTAAGCGCCGGCCGCCATATTGGATTCATGTGACCTTGACACTGACCTAGACCTTTAACCCAAAAATCCAAAAAAACAAAAAAATTAACAAAATAACTTAAAAAAGGACGAAGACATACGGGACTGCCTCCCTTGTAAGGAGTGTTTCGAGAGCTGCATCACCTCGGTTCTCGACATGCCGCATCACGGGGGTTGGTGCAAGGCCCGCCGAGTAGCCCTCGCGTCATCTGCGCCCGTGGAAGACGACGTCCCCATTGAAGACGCCCTCCTCGTTAAAGATGCCCTCCCCATAGAAAACGAAGTCCCCGTGCAAGCTATTTACTTGCAAGCTGTACCCGTGGAAGATGCTTCCCTTCAAGAAATTCACTGGCAAGCAATACCCGGCGAGGAAACCAACCCAGAACACAGGTCTCCGATGTGTATGGACCTCAATTAAATTTTAAATGACTTTGTAAGAATTTTTTGAAACTCGGTGTGTGCATAGGAACTTAAAATTTTTTATATAACAAAACTCGTTTGAAATTGTTTGCAAAATCTAAGGTTTTCGCTCGTTGGAGTCGTACTCCATCAACCAGATTGCCATCTCGTACAGTGACGAAAACGAGAAAACCAAAGTTTTCACTTTTTTACCGCCGTGTCCATGGAAGCACCTCGACCGCACCACGCAACAGGCGTATCGCCTACAGACGTACGAAACGCACAGACTAAGGTGGGACGAGGGAAATATTTCGTACGAGAACATTCCGGTAAAGCTGGACTCTGCCATAATTCCTTATTACCCTGTGCATTTGTTTGGAAGACACCAAGAGTCGGCGATTTGCAATGCATCCTCTATCGGAACGAACTTTGAAGATCTTCACAAGCATTGCAGCTGCCCGCCGTTTCGACAGCTCGTCAAGACGTACGCCACATGATTTCACGAGTGCAAAAATCAAAGATATTGCTGTGCTCCATGCAACACCGAAGCCATAAGATTGTGAAGTTATGAAAACGTGGATACATAAAAAAAAAAAAAATACGAGGAACCCATGGTACATAAAAAAAATACGAAGAACCCATGGTACATAAAAAAAAAACATATTACGTGTGTAATGTCCTCCAAAATTCAGAGAAGGAACACGTTTAAAAAAAGTATCCCTTGTATTAGTAGAATAATAATAATATTGTGATGTGTGTGCATAAATAAATGTGTTAAAAAATTAAATTTTTATTTTATTTTATCTCAAATTATGTCTCGCTCACGTAAGATAAAAATAAACACTATTGATAAAGAAAAAGTATTTAGTACATATATATATATATATATATAAGTTTTGTTATAAGTTAAAGAAAAAATATTCAATGGACTTTAGCCGCCACTAAAANAGTTTTGTTATAAGTTAAAGAAAAAATATTCAATGGACTTTAGCCGCCACTAAAATAACGTATGATATATTTAATGTGTATAAACATAATTACTTATTTAAAAAAAATTAAGGATTAGAGATGAAACACTTTGCTAATGAAGATAGCCTCGAAAATTATCTCTAGACATGTCGTGTAGCGGTTGCAGAGACGGCCGGAGTTAAGGTTTGCACCTCATGTAGTATTCACGAGTTGGCAGCCATGAATTGGACTGTGCCCTTCCTGCTGAACACGCAGCGGCTGGCCGGGCCGCCTGGAAATGGAGGCGGGCAACTCGCTTCTCTACAGCGGCGGCTCAACGCTAGTTAACAAGGCTTGGAATATTTCGCACGTGAGATATAAATTATAAATAAATATTTATTATGTCGATCACATCAAATGTGAAACAACATACAGTAAAAAACAACACGCATACACCAAGTTAAGAATATATACCTACATGTATGAAACGCTTCATTGTTTTACTCGAACTTTAAAAATTTAGAGAATTAATCCCGTACCCATGCGTGCATATATAACAGCCTGCAGGCGTTGGAGGGACAGCATGGATAGAAATGAAAGGACGAAATTCTCAAAATACATGTGGCGATTTATTATATTAAAAATTATATGTTTACATTGAATAAAACTTTTAGCAGGGTTTTTACGCCAAAATATCTTTCTAGGTTATCCAGGAGTCATCACGTTTGGAGTGTCCCAGCCACCGCACGTACACGCGACCAATACGTCGTTTCAGCACCTTCTCCACCAAATACACGTCTGGAAACTGCATAGGCCAGATCTCTTCTGTGTAAAATCCGCCAATGATGGGTTAGCCGCGTAGGTCCTCTAGGTAATACATGCGTGGGCACGAGTGTCCTATACGCACCACCTTGTACAACTTTGCAGACCAGTTCTGACGGAAGCCTTTGTGGAAAATTTTTCCATTTTTTGAAATCCACACCAAGTCACCGATTTTGGCTCTAGGCTTGCGTGGGTCCCTCCTCTTCGGAATAGCATACACGGTCCGAACCAGGGAGTCATTTTTCATGTCTTCGGGCTTCATGCGAGTGGTAGAATTAATGGTAGAATTGTACTGGCGAACGAGTTTTGGCAGTAACATCCAACCACTTGTAGTTTCCGTTCACTGTGAACTGCCTTCACAGTTTAGCTTTGAGGGTCCTGTGAAAACGTTCGACGATGCTGGCCTTGAGCCCAGAGCATGTAGAATAATGATTTATGACATACTTTTTTATCGGTACTCGAAAAGTTGTATTAAAATATTCTTTACCACCGTCGGTGGGGAGATTTTTCGGTATGCTACCTTCGCGCAACACATCCGCCACGGCTTTCGTGACGTCGCACGCATTCGTCGACTTGAACAGCCTGGCCCAGGCATACTTGGAAAAAATATCGATTATGGTCAAAATTTAGCGGTGAACTTTATTCAGACGAGCAAAATTCTAGCATTTCGATCAGGTCAGATTGGAAAGTATCGTCTAGCCCTTTCATGATATATTTTTTGCGTTGGTAATTTATCCTAGCGTATTTGTGCAGCTCGTCAGAAACTGCATACTTGCTCATTTAAAAATGTAGCCCGCCTCCGCGAGTTCTTCATTGATGGAAATTATTTCGCTCGTGTGCGAGCGGTTTCCTGCTGCCTGCGAAGCAAGTAATCAGAAGTTTAAGCTTATCTACTAACTCATTCGAATAATCCCAATACTGATAGTAGATTTTTTCTTCGCTCTATAATTTCTGAGTCAAACCCGAACCACCAATTTCACGTACCCTAGAAAACAGTCCGGCTATAATGGGGAATTTTTCGTTCTCCGTGTCTTTAAATCGATGTGGTGCAGGGTTATTCTTTGCGTAATATGCGTGACTTTACTTTAACAAAAGGCACTACTTGTAGTGTCCAGGGTGCTTATGAAAAAAAGTTCGCTCAATCCCTGCGTGATCTTCACCTTGCGCTTGTCGATCTGCAGTACATCCCTGGGAAAAAATAAAACTTACTTATTTTCAAGGTACCATTTTCCACCACTTTTCTGCAAACCACAAGTCTTGTCGGCAGTACGGTCAGAGTAGGAAGCGATGTAATGAGATAGAAGAGTACCCACATCGGGTCCGTGCTCTCGTGTTCGTTTCCGTTCTCGCGCACACAGCAAATCGATCAGGGGCAAATCGTACTCGTCGCTAGTGATGCCACAATCTGGTTCGGGCAATTCTGGACTTCTTTTAGGTTTACGCGTCGGGATCGGTTCTTCCACCTTGATTTCACGTTTGATTTTAACGCAGGCATCGTTCCCATCACTGGTTTTTTTTTTTTTTTTTTTTCTAATTTTGTTTAGCCGGAGGGTAATAGATTTGAGAGCCTCCTCGCTTCGATTCTCGATGGCCATTCTGTTATTTTTCGCGAGTAAGTATTTGTTCCTTACCGCCTCGATCGCTTGCGTAAGCTCTCTCACCAATTCGGTTCGGTTATTCATCATTCATAGAGTGGAAAAGGCGGTTCGTACATGTGTATATATCGACCTCGCCTTTTTGTAGGAAATCATTCGTGATTTTCTGAATTTTTTTTTTTTTTTTTTTTTTTTAGCTGTCCAAAACACGAATCCAATATCTTCTTGCTATGCCTCTCAAAATCAGTTTTAGAAGCCAGTTTGGACATTCATACATTTTGCAGATCCTTCAATTCTTCTCGTCTCGGCGCGCTCGATACATTGATGAGGTCGATTATCCGCGCCCCCACGGTCGCTATGGGTTTATCGACCGCCACCAAATGTTCAACCACTTCATTTTTCACACTTTTCAATTTTCGACCGATAAGGAACAAGTTTCATTTGCGTGCAGCGGTGAAGCTATTTTGCCCACGTTCAAGGTCATCGTGACGATCGATGTCACCATATTTGGAAATGCTTCCTTGACTGATGGTTGCATTCGTAGAATAAACTGGTCGACCCCACGCCTGTAGCTGCCTTTATGTAGCGAGCAGTCCTTTACAATTACCAATATACCGAACTTGTCTCTACAGCACAAAGAACACATATCTTTGAATTCTGCAAATGTCATGTATGTATTTACGTGATCGTCGTAAACGTGGCGTAAATTAGTGTCGTCCATGCGGAACAAAATGAGGAAATCCACATTGTCGCGAAGCAGTTGTTTGGGTACACGGGAGTAAGTTTGACTGAGGTACTCGCAGTCCATGTTTGCGTGCTGTCCAATGCTAAAGTGTTCTTGAATACAAGTTTGTTTTTCGCAGGCAATGTCATCGAAGAGACATATCGGTTTGAAAGAGCTTCGTTCGGAGGCAACACCTTCTTGTTTTCGCTGCAGGGGAAATAACCCACGCCATCCACAGCCTGCAGTACTTGTGCCAATCGCAGGTATTTCGGTTGCTGGAGAATTTTTGATTAAACGTACACGTTCTCGAACCGAAAGCCGTTCGGTTCTTCCAGCAGGCTCAGTAGGTTGCATGTTTTCCCCAACCCGGACGGCCCACAAATCAGACCTCGCACGCTATTAGGCAACAGGGCACCATGACGTGATTCGTGCTCGGTTTCGGCATCTTACCCGGTGATACGCGCGGGGAGACTAATGTCCTGCTTGTCTACCTCCATTATACTCATCAATAATCTACCGTTCGAATTTTACATTCCAGAATACAGGTTCTGCGGGCCGAGAACAAGACTAGCTGAAAGGCTGTCACGCAACGAGACGGGCATAAACGCCCTGGACGAAGCATGCGAGTACAAGGATCTGCAAGCTAGGCACCAGGTAGACAAGATACTTGCACAGAAGGCCGATGAAATATGAAACCATGAAATTCAAGGTTAAACTGGATGTGGGTCTACGTGAAATCAAAAGGGAATCGCAGCGCCCTCGAAGGAGCAAGAGGAAAGGGAAGGACAATTTAGGAGGGTTCCTGCACGCACTGACTCCTGCAATCGGTGCTCTGTCCCTTATCTCCACGACAGGATCGTTCAGTACGATTGTTTTTCCGGCCTGGTAAAAATTAATCATTTATATAGGCAAGTAAATACGCATGGAGTGGGGACTCACGTTTAGGTCGTAAAAATGTACAGTAACTTGCAAGGTTTATGGAGCCAAGACGACTTCATACTCAAGGAAATCGCAGTCACGGATTGTCATGGCGTGACTGGAACCCGCAACTTCCAGCCTCTGTATCCATGGAAACTGTTGGATGACAAGAGTAAGAAAACCAACGCATGGTTGACCAAGTACTACCACGGACTGTGCTGGGACGAAGGCAAAATTTCGTATCATCAGGTGGGAAACATGATGAGCGACTTACTGATGCAGTACCCGTGAGGACCGATTTATGTGAGGGAGCCCGAGTAGAAAAAATGACTGAGTAATCTTTGCATAAACGAATTGGAAATAATCGATGTACAGGACGATCATGGGTGTCTTTTCCTTCGTAAAACTAGGAAAGAAAAGGATCGGAGTTCTTTGGTGAGCACTTAGAAAAAAGCCCAGTTACTTTACAAGAGACATGCTCATTTCACGGAGATATAAACACGGTTACATATCTCGTAGCGTAAAAATGATTTTTTCTTTTGGTATGCCAACGAGCGTTCGAGAAGAGCTTGCAGATATGATTTCGCAAGACGCAGAGTCGGAAGACAATACAGTTATGTGCAGGTGTAGATGTAATATTATCGTCAATAGTTGCTGCGAACACCTGCTGCAAATCCTATGCCAGATATTAGGCTGTGTGAAGTACGATGATACCTGATCACGTTACGGTCACGTGTATAGATCACGTCATTCCACAATGAGAAAAAAATTATGTAACTAATTTGATTCTGAAAATAAATTAGTCGCCCAGTCGTTCAAGAGTCACCGTGGGAGCAAGAAGACGCCATTTCACCAGGAGAACCTGTATGTCTTGTCTTTTCCGGACGACTCTAAAATCACATATTTTTTCTGGGAGTCTGGATCACTACATACCTACGAAGAAAAATGTGATGTATGGGACCACTGGTTATTTTCAATGACTCCGGGTGATTGCGAACTTACTCATAAGTTAATAACTTGCTGTACTCCTGGGAATTGCGTGCTTCTTCACACGAAACAGGACACGACTCTTCCAGCAAGCATGGACCAGGTTCTGGAATTTGCAGCAACTTCGAGTCAAGGCAAGGTCGACCCTCCTCCTACTACCACTGAAATTCACGCCCCTGACTGCTCCACCCAGGACTGCATACGTCAGCAAAATTATACTAGCGAGGCTTCGACTCAAACAGCCCCAACTAAACGTCGAAGGTCGTTCCCAGCCACCGTGTTGACACCACGACGCATACAAATTACGTGACAGGTTATTCCATAGAAACCTCCGTACCAGCCTATACATGCGGATTGTGTAGCAGGTCGCGTATAATATTGCACCGGAGATTGCACGGAACATTGTATAGTAGCGCACAGGCTTTATCTGTTCATACTGTGGAGGGAAAATGGCGTAGGCACTCTGCTGTAACGCGCAGTGACCACGCTGAGTGCCCCAACATTGAACAGCTTCTCTGCCAATAGTGGACAGGATTTTAGGTTGGATAACTTTTTACGCGAGGAAGTGTACTGAAAAGTTTTTTACACTTCCGCTTACCTGTTTTAGATGCAAATCGAACATACTTAAATTTATTTTGTTCATAGAAAACGGCGGGTCTGTTGTGAAACCAAAAGTAAACAAACATGCACATGACTGTTGACTTATGTGATTCTGATAATTCCATTGTCGAATGGCAAGTCAGTGTCAGGGACATTCCCACAAGACGGGAAAGTGATCCAGCCCATCTCTAGTTATAGGTTCACACTACATACAATGCATCGCCCGCCACTTTGCATTCACTGACTGGCGTTTAAAGGAAGGGGACATTTGAAAGCACAGTCGTACAGATTTAGCTTTCCACCTTACCTTGCAGCAAAAACACGACATTCGCGCCAACAACGTATTAATATAAAAATTTAAGATATCAATAAGGGTTGAGTTTTTGCAGCTACCAAATAACATACACTAAAGATTAGGTGAAACAAATGTAAAAAATCGTAAAATGTAAGAACTTATTAAAATTAGATGTTTATAATTACCTAGAAGCAAGAGTTATGGCACGAAAACGAAAATTTAGTGAAATCAGTTCCTGTGAAGCCTACCTAAGTGGAAATACCTTACATGCTCGAGGGACTCATCCAAGAAAGCATTAAGGGTGACACCTGCATGCCCATTGAATGTCTCATGGCCTTTATGCACAATGCAGTTATTGAAATTGAGGTGAATTCTTGCAGTGTGAAACAATGAGACAATATGACCTATTGTTTTACAGTTTCTCTCTAAAGGAGTTTTGATAGCACCATGAAAACACCCGTTGGAACTATTTTTACTCTTGAGTAAAACCTGCTAAAATATAATTAGACACACAGAGAAAATAAGCCAAGTGATGGCTGCAGAATAGTTCCGTAGTTGATTTTCAGGGTATCAGCAACTGAAAAGCATTAAAATCTTATGTAAGTTAATTACAGCTACGTTTTTTTTTTGCAAATTTATAGTAGCTAGGGTCGTTGAAAATAAAATACTATTTCTAAAAGCGCTCTGTTGAAATTATTCTGTTTTCTCTATTAGAAGCTATAGGCCTAGTAACTACACCTATAATTATTTAAAATATCACAGACAGAACCACAACAGCAAGTCAAAACTCAAAAGTATAAAAATTATGTTAAAAGAGTGATGGTTTACACTATAAAGACGAGTCGGCGAAAATGTCTTGATATTGCTTGAATCAAAAGGAAGTCTACAAATGTAGGCTATTTCTGTGATAGCATACAGTAGATTACCTTTGATGTCACCATTAATACGAGATGAACATTAGCTGAGTCAGTAATTGAAATTAGTGATCACTGAAAGTTCAGTAAATTTCATGCTACCGAGTGGGGAATTATTGGAATGGGCCTATAAAGAAATCATGTCCGCTTGAATACTGTAGAAGTCGCCATTAAAATAACAAAACTCTATCTCTCAAATCATTAGTAGGGTAGGGCCCATCGTGGCGCAGTGGTAAACCTTCGGACTCGCATTCGGGAGGACCCGGGTTTGAATCCTGGTCCGCCATCCTGATTCCGTACTTGTATGTTTTCCCGAAATCAGCCCAGGCGAATGCTGGGATGGTACCTTACTACAGGCAATGCATGGCCTTCCCCGTTCTTGCTTCTCTGAGCAAGTGCTGGTAAAAAGTTTCCCAGAACTCATTGAAAAATTCCAGTTAAGTTGCTTTTCCAATAACAAACTTTTGGTTTAAAAAAAAAAAAAAAAAAAAATATATATATATATATTTAATCCTGGAATGAGATTTGAACACGAATCGAAAAATGTAGAACCCGTAACTCTTACTATTATTTCTCTCTCTTTTTTTGACCCACCGTTATCAATAATTTACTGATTTGATAGATTGTAGTGACATGATCCCATGAACAATGGGCCGTATAAGCGTGCGTATAACCATGCCATGCCCGGGACTCGAATCCGGAGCCGCTCGCGCCGTGGGTCGGTTTGTGGTCAGCTACGCTACGGAGGTCGGCTACACTCGAACGTGTCGTCACGATATCGAGAATAAACAGTTATTTATATAAATGTGATGTGTGCAATTTTTCCAGTTTCTAGTAGTGTTCGAGTGTTTTAAGTGTTGTTTACAGGTGTCAGATGCTTCTTTTTTTGATGTTTGAAGGAATAGGTATAAGTGGCTTGGATGTTCTAAATGCCTCAGTAACGATGATTTTCTGGTTACAGTGGCATAGAAAGCTTTATTTATGCACACTCGACATTGTTCGTTCCCGAAATATGAAACTATAGGAAATAAAGAGACGTTTTGTATTTTGCATTTACGGAACTCAGCTCCGTTTCCCGCCATTAACGGATCGCATTTCAAGTTAACTTACATTAGAGTAATAATTTCCGCGAATATAAGGCATTTTTTTCAACAGTGATTAATCTTCTAACAAGACTTTGGCTAGGTACAGAATTACCTACTTTCCACAATTCTTAGATAGCGCACTTTTCCAGTACTTTCACAGCTCGTTTTTGAGTCAAAATATATTGGCCCACTGCAATTACTGGCTAGCAATTTTAAGAAGATTGATTTCAAAAGAGGGTTAATGAACCGTTAACCAATGAATCCAAACTACGAAACTGGCAAGGATCGCCCAACTCCTCTGCCAGGGCAGTCCCAGATGCCTAATGGCGAGGCAGGTACTTTGCAGTGCATTTAAGTGGAAAACCTGCAGCCCATTTATACCTGCCCGCCCCAAGGCGTGCATTCTGCCCTGGTTCGCTTTATCCACTCTGGATTTATTGCTTGTAATTTCACAAGAGGCTGCTGCATACGGTTCGTGGAACTGAGATTCTCCATGCGCCTACCCTTTTCCTTAGAAGACCTACTTTCTGGCCCTTCTCCATAAATAATCAGACATTCGTAAAAAAAAAAAAAAGTAATACTGTAGAGGTTTTACTGCACTTCAAACACTCGAAAAACAGTAAAGGAAAAACACTATTTGCACCGTATGTAAGACCTAGTTGTGTCATATAGGCCCAATACTGTCATCTGGCCTTAGCAAAGCATGAAAAAATTTGCGTAGTGCGAATATTAACAAAAGGGCCATATTTGCAAGAACATTGAAAAAAAAAATTACACTACAGTCGTAATTGGTCATGTGTAACGTAATAATGAAGTGTATCTGTTTCCGTGAGTTTCACATCCATGCTCCAAAAAATTATGTTTCATCCATTGCTGGGTAGTTTCTGTGTGATAGCTTTTTGGAATGTTATTAGACGCAAGACTTCACTAATGCTTCCTTCTATGTGTAGGCTACTGTTACGAGGATGCAACATCTTGCTAATTTAACAACACAACATACATATAACGCGTTTAGCAACAGCATTGTGTAATAAGTTACTTAAAAAACATATTTCTGCTACGCATATTGTGTAACAAGAAGTTGTCAGTAAACTTTACATGCATTACAAAATATGTTTCATATAGGTTCAGCCTAAGCAGGATGTACAAGTTAACATTATATTTCTGTTATGCAGTTCGGCTCATATTTAAGGTATTTCTTCGTTTACACAAGTCGATAAGAGAAACTGAAATGAAAGCTCCGAACTGCCTGAACCTGTCTTTGAACTCTTATAGAACTCGGTTTTAACAATTCGTGAGGAAGTTGAGCTAAGGAAACTGGGCCCTTATCAAATTGGCAATTCATGATTAGTGCTGGTGCATTTGTAATTACTTTTGCTGTTGGACTACAGTTAGTTTGACACGCTTAGGACCACTTTGTGCGAATAATAATAAGTTAAACACTTCAAATGATGCTACCGAATCCTACGAAGTTTAGTAAGATGGGAAACTGACTCCCATGGTGGTATCAGCCAATGAAAAAATGACTCTGACTTGAGCATGAAGAAGAGTGAAAAAAATTAACATGTTGCCAGATAATAGCCTGAAATTTTGCAGATATCTAATAATGGTTCATCGGAAGCCCGATGCATTAGTTATTTCTGGATCGTTTTATCCACCCTGGACTTATTGCTTGTAATTTCAGCCCATTCACAAGAGGCTGCTGCATCCATTTTTGTCAGCATGACTGCTATACGAAGCGTTTTTGACCACGGAGCCTTTCATACTACTTAGTCAGCGGGACTTCCTTATTTAGTCTACAGTGCTTTGAACTGTGAGTTTTTAGGGTAATACTGCATTTAGTCATTCCATGGCCAAAATACATTTTTTTTTAACTTGTGCCAGCAGTGCTAAGTTGAACCGGCATGTCGGGGGCGGCAAAAATAAACACGGGCCCGGACTTAAAAGCATATACATACTCTCCATAGACTTAATGTATGGTATAGTCTACTCCCGGTTCCTAGACAGGTTAAACTTTATCATATTCAATGAAAAAAATATATAAGTTCAAATGTTATACAGTTAACCAAATATTTGGTCTTGTACATAGCCCTATTTACAATTTAAAGAGAACGTGGAACAATACAAAAATTGTGTCCATATCATGGACTTATGCCTTTAATATTTCTAAGGAAAAGGTAATACAGCTAGCGAAGAGGGTTTACGAGAAATTTAAAGACATCAATTTTGGACCTGCGCCTAAACTGGAACGTAGAAAAGTTTTTGCAATTATGTGCAATGAGGTGACATCTGCCTACAAGCGCACGAACTATTTACCCGGTCAGTGCATTTGTACCTTTGAGACTGTTTAACTGGAACAATACTTCAGTATGTGACGCTAAAAGTGCTTTCCAGACGTTTAATGTTACAATTAGTAAGCGTCTGTGTGAGAAAATTTCAAGGTAGAATATCAGTTTGGTGTTCATACATATTTATAAACAGAGTGCATTTATCTTTTATTCCAGGTACTAAGAGATTGTTTTCAGCAAAAAAATTGTTAACTAGGAAGTTTCTTAATTTGATAGCATCTAGTTTGACTGGTCAAATGATTGATAATTGTTACGCCTATTGAAATGTCAAATTTTTATTTAAAAATACGAATTAATGGATAGTTACTGCAATCAGCTAGCCACCACAATAAAATATTGTAATATAAAAATAAGACGTGCAAGAACAGCGACTGAATTAATAAGCACGCCTTTACAAACATAGCCGCATCAATGAACAAGAAACAATTACAGGGCCGTCTACTAAAAATATTGCGCTTTTAAATATTTATGGGAAGGAGAGAGGAAACACGTTGAAGAAAACAGATGGTTTTGGTATACAATGGAAACGTGCTGGTGTTAAAGTGAGAGTAAAATACATTTTTGCCAAGACTGTGAGCGTAAAATAAAATTTAATACATAACACCTTTAAAATAATTTAAATGAATCTTAGTCTAAATGGTTTAATCACAATATATTTTTTTTATTGTAAAAAATAATTTTTTGGAAACTATTTGGCAAGATAATTTTGAAATACAACAAATTAATTAGAGAAAACTTTACTACACGTTACTGCGAAATGTGTAAAACAAAAGTTGAATTAGCACACATCACGTAACCCACCAGAAAAACCGTCGCATACAAGTGAAAGATTAAAAGTAGGAAGTTACTTGACTGGAATACTAGTTTTCAATTATTGACATCGGAATTCACAAAGCATTCATACAACTATCCCTTTCCGCTTTGTAATAATTTTCAAGTACATACCAAATTAAAATAATATAAAATTGCTTAAATAAGAACAATTTGATAGTGCAAGTCAGTGAAATACAATGTAATTATTGTAAGGCTGTTTATTACTTCGTTGNTCTTCGGTGATTAAAATTCGCTGAATTGCCAGTTCTCTAAATTCTAGATAACTCCATTGTTCTATTTACGGCGAAGAAAACGCCCGTCACTGTTCTATAGCTTTCAGCCACAAATAAAGTGAATTCCCAGTAACTAGTATTTCAGAAATGCAGAGCATAGATTCAACGCTAAGAGTGTTGTAGTTGGACATTATATATGTATTCGAGACCTAGAAGTGAAGAAGCGTTAAATACGACTCAGATACGCTCATAAAAAATCTCTTCGCCAATCATTGCAAGGCACTAATCTGGCGTTTAGCCTTTCAGTCCGCAAGGTGTTTCTATAGGACTTACAGAAGTGAACCTACAATTCAATGACGCCATAATAAACTATTTAAATGTGTGCTGCTTTTACCTCTAGCCAACTACATTAAAGAATTTTAAATAGGCCCTATTATATGTCCGCATTTTCATATCCATTAGCCATTTTAATTGCAGTAAATATATACACATTAGGGACTAAGAAAGAAAACGAAACTAGCATATGGGGACAAAAATTATTGAATGGGTTTGAAACAAAGCCTTTTTTATTCTGAAGCTCTACACACTGTTTGGATATCTATGCAGACTGCCACCTCAAGAAGACGGATATAATTTTGAGACGCTGTCATATAAAGCTTTGAGCAACACGGGATATACACTGGAGAGTAAAAAAAACTGGTATAGGCGTGCGTATGCAAATAACAGAGGTATGGAACCAATCAGAGTNAAAATTGCTTAAATAAGAACAATTTGATAGTGCAAGTCAGTGAAATACAATGTAATTATTGTAAGGCTGTTTATTACTTCGTTGATTAAAATTCGCTGAATTGCCAGTTCTCTAAATTCTAGGTAACTCCATTGTTCTATTTACGGTGAAGAAAACGCCCGTCACTGTTCTATAGCTTTCAGCCACAAATAAAGTGAATTCCCAGTAACTAGTATTTCACTACTGCAGAGCATAGATTCATCGTTAAGTGTGTTGTAGTTGGACATTATATATTCGAGACTTAGAAGTGAAGAAGCGTTAAATACGACCCAGATACGCTCATAAAAAATCTCTTCGCCACTCACTGCAAGGAACTAATCTGGCTTTAGCCTTTCAGTCCGCAAGGTGTTTCTATAGGACTTACAGAAGTGAACCTACAATTCAATGACGCCATAATAAACTATTTAAATGTGTGCTGCTTTTACCTCTAGCCAACTACATTAAAGAATTTTAAATAGGCCCTATTCTATGTCCGCGTTTTCATATCCATTAGCCATTTTAATTGCAGTAAATATATAAACATTAGAGACTAAGAAAGAAAACGAAACTAGCATAAGGGGACAACAATTATTGAATGGGTTTGAAACAAAGCCTTTTTTATAATGAAGCTCTACACACTGTTTGGATATCAATGCAGACTGCCACCTCAAGAAGACGGATATAATTTTGAGACGCTGTCATATAAAGCTTTGAGCAACACGGGATATACACTGGAGAGTAAAAAAAACTGGTATAGGCGTGCGTATGCAAATAACTCTGGCAAAGTTGCTAGATCGGTTACTGCTGCTACAATGGCAGGTTATCAAGATTTAAGTGATTTTGAACGTGGTGTTATAGTCGGCGCACGAGAGATGGGACATAGCATCTCCGAGGTACCGATAAAAGTTGGATTTTCGCGTACGACCATTTCACTAGTGTACTGTGAATATCGGCAATCCGGTAAAACATCAAATATTAGACATCGCTGCGGCCGGAAAAAGATCGTGAACGAACGGGACAAACGACGACTGACGAGAATCATTAAACGTGACAGATGAGCAACCCTTTCTCAAATTGGCGCAGATTTCAATGCCTCCTGCATACCTTCAGACATTAGTCGAGTTCATGCCACGTCGTATTGCGGCACTTCTGCGTGCTCGTGGGGGCCCTACACGATATTAGGTAGATGTACCAATTTTTTTGGCTCTTCAGTGTATGAAACAAGATGTATGATTGCTGGGAACTGAGGGGATGTACTTTCTGAAAGCTATCTTTAGTTACAATCCATTTGTTCACGTTGTACTTCCGAAACATTTTTTTTGGAACGTTGTAAATTTTACAAAATACATTTATTTACATCTGCATGCAAAGGCCACAGGTGACAGTCCGCATTAGCGGAATGCATATACGTGAGACTAACTTTTATTTTGTTGTAATTTTTTTTGGACATGGTTACAGAATAATTTTCTTAACTTTAGTATTAATACACTGTACGATGTAGTTACTACTTTTGTAAATGCAGCCTGCAACGAGGCATATTCACAAAAAAAGGTACCCTCACAAATTTGCTAACTATTTTGCTATTACAAAAATGTTCAGCTTTGCGCACACATTTTCGTTCCATGCATAGAACATTAAACAAGCAGACGTTGCGCAGCAACGATGCTCATAAAGAGATCCACCGAAGAGTTGCTTTTGTCTTGCAACCAGAATTATTCTTGCAAGAGACTTTTCAGAAGAAAAAATGACGCTAGAAACACATGAACGACTTATGGAATAGTCTGATTCCAGACGGCATTTAATTAATGCTTTCAAAGTGGAGATAAACCACCAGTTCATTGGCAGTTTTACAGGAAACTTTTAAAAATGGTGGGTAGTATGCTACTCAGCAAATATATGGAGTCACTGCAAAATATGTCGTTGTTACTAAATCATTTCATATAAATAACTGAGCTGTTATTGCACTGCCATTTTGAATCAAATTGAGTCACATGGAGTCATAATTTTTTTTATAACAAACTAGCGTGTTAACTCCACTATCCGAAATACGTACTTCTTGTAGCACTCACTCCACATCCTAAGAGGTAAAAATGCTTTCAATTTATTAATTTTCTAATGGAGAACTTGTAACCGGATTTTGCCGGTTAAATTCATATTCGTCCGGTATATTAATTAAAGCTACCAGGGACTTTAGTACGGCCGCCATGCTATAAATTTGTGTCACGCAACAGAACAGCCCATAAACAAAAACGAAAGAACCGCGTGTATCCTGAACTCCATTCGCACGAGCCAGGACGAGAGCCTCACATACAGTTTATTCGCAGTATCTTCACACTTTTTTAATCAAACCTCTGAAAAATAACCCCATGTGTAACGCGTTTGCTTGTTTCTTAAGTATGTCACGTGCCACAATCATTTCATACTTCTGTTAAAATAAAAGTTGCTTATTTTTGATTAAATTGGATTTTAACTTATATTTCATTTATAAATTATAATATTTTAATTTATATTTAATACGAATAAAACAGAGCAAAAAGAAATGTGTTAGTCATGCCTAGTAAGAAATATTTCTCATGCAAAATGTTATTAACCTGAGCGCGCACAAGACATAGTTAAGCTTTGTTAGCATGAGACGTAAGGACAGCCGGAAAGTAGAACTTTAGCAGGGCTTAAGAAAAGTTGGAAAGTAACCGTGAATGGATTATGCCAATAACGCCACAGGAAATAATTCACCGGTTAGATCCCGGACAAGCCAATAAGGAATTTCTGAGGTGAACATTGCCGTTGATGTGCAAGGCCTACTTCTAAAATATTGCACTGACTATTAATTAATGGGCACATGTTTATAAAGGAGACTGATGCGTTATTTCACTTCTGTGCCCCCCCGGGACACTTATTCTGTGGTCACTTTGAGCAACACTATTGGAGATTTTACAAATTGTCGGTATCACTATAGAACCTGCCATTGCACATATGCATAAGCTTATATATAGGCTGTTCGGAAACTCAGTGCCCAAAGTCCAGACATAGTTTCTTTGGACCAATAGTAAAACAAAAGCCTCGTACACTTATATCCTGAAACCTATTTTCATATCAAATAATTGTATTCAATGTTGTGGCGTACAACACCTGCAGAACAAGGCGGGGGCGTTCATACGTGTAAGACAAGCTGCATAGGTCGCAGGCGCACTACACTAAATTATAACATAAGCAGCGTCGCGCGGCTGCTTCCAATACAACTTGTCACACACGCACGATCGCACAGCCTTGTTCTCCAAGCATTGCGCGCCTCAACTTTGAACGCGATTATTTGATATAAAAATACATTTCCTGATATAAGTGTATAGGGATTTTGTGTTACTATTGGTCTAAAGAAACTATGCCTGGACTTTGGGCACCGAGTTCCCGAACATTCTGTGTAAAGGAATAGAAGGCTAAAGATTCTGCATGGTTTTCCTGGAGATGTTCTCAGCCCACCCGCTGCGATCGCCACCGTGGCTCGGGTATTGACAGAAAGCGCCCCTGTAGCCGTAAATTGTATGGCTGCTTCTTCATCACGCTTCATTGATTCGCGAGGACAGTTATCACACCAGTTTTCAAATGCACACTCACCAAAAAATTTCGTGTTCTTTATAAAAATTATTTGTTAGAGGAAACTGTGCCAAATAGTTTGCGTCGATGAAAGTTATTTTCTAGTTACCTCCAAACTATTGGCTAAGAAATTAAAAAATAATATATTTTTCAAATTTTAACAGTAAATCACTTACGGTACTTGAACATTCGGATGAAAGATATATTAGTACATTGTTAGTAAGCAGCAGGTAATATCACATTAGCTAATTTTATGAAAATAAGTTTTTAAAATTTTTCTTTGTAAAATTACGCGGATTGTTGTTGGCTTGGTGTAATATACTGGATATTTCTGGGACAATGATACAGACTTTCAAGGATGGCAGAGGAGGCAAAAAGTATCATTTTTAAATAAGGGACCTGGGTCCGGCAACATCTCAGTCAGAAGTTACAAACCAAAGTTGCTGTTTGTAGGTTACAGGGGGTAGGGTAGGCAACCCCGCCAACAAGTAGGAGTACACCACAAAGAGTTCGGGAAATAAAAAAATCACTAACTAATGCACTAGATGGCATGATGTGCAATTTCGACGTTGTTAATCCTGAGGCAGGAATGTTTAGAGTGCAGTCTATGTTGAAGCTGCACTGATCGTTCTGAGTGAAATATGGCCTTCGGTAGCGGAACTTGCGTTTGTTTACGGTCAAGATAATGGAAACATTAAAGAGGCAGAAATATTGTATTGGGCTATATATCAAGATATAAATCAGTTCTCACCATGTTTCCAAGCTTTCTCCAACGGTTACGATAACCCAGGTAAATTTCCACCATAATTCTGTGCGACCGAGGAGGAAGAGAATCTGTCTGCACGGAATTCCAACTTAGAATAAGCAGTGCATGATCACGTGACCAAGAAGTCTTCAATAAGCACCAGAGCAGCAGCACGTGAAGTGCGTGTGGCGCACAGTGATGCTTGTAAAGTACTACGGGAACAACAGCTGTACCCACAAGAACCACCAGGTCATGCCTTGAGTCCTGCTGACTTTGCACCTCGTGGAATGTTCCGTACACCGCTAGTCGTTCGTCACTGAAGCGCTGTTGTGGTCGAGCACGACTTCCCCTGCGTATGTGCTTTCCATCGACGAGGCCTGTCTCACGAGGGATACTTAATATTCGGAATAGCCATGCGGGCGCCGTTGCGAATCCCTGTGCCACAGTTGTGGGGAGCCACAAGTAAAATTTGCAGTAAACGTATAGGCTGGCATATCATAGTCCATGATTATTTAATACGGCTGCATCTTTTTTCATCTCGCTCAAATGCAGCTGTGTTTTTTTAGAGACACACTTCCCGAGTTATTAGGACACATGCTTCTTGATGTTCGCCCATGCACGTAGGTTCAACGTGACAAGTCATCGGTTATTTTTTTTTTTACAAAAATTTACCTTCAAAACGTTTATCAGACCTTCCTTAAAATATGGGTAGGAAGAGGTGGTCTTGTTTCTTGGCTAGTTCGTACGCTTGACTTGACCTCACTTGATTTTTCTTGGGGGTTAGGGAAAACAATCATGAGGTACCTGTAGTGGATTGAGAGAACCTTCTAGAAAGAATAATAGCTGTCCATGAGAACGACTCCTGAGATATTCTAAGGGATGCGACGTTGTCGTGCCTGCATCGGAACTGAGGACGCCATTTCGAATAACTGTTGTAAATGCAGTGTTCGTAGCTTGAAGGACTTTTAATATGTCATTTCAGACAACTCAAAGAACATTTTCACGCAAAAAACTTCAACTATGAATTAGTTTCATATTTGCGGTTTCTTCTCACTACTCTGAATCAAACCTTTGAAAAATCACACTGTTTTTATCGTGTTTGGTTGTTTCCTAAATATGTCACGTATTATAAGCGTTTTATACATGTGTTAACATAAAATTACCGTTATTTTTAGTTGAACTGATGTTTAAATTATTTTCTTTCTATGAATTATAACATTTCATTTATAATATATCAATAAAAGAGGAAGAAAATAGGTGGGTTGGTAACGCCTAGTAATAAATAGTTCTTATGCAGAATAATATTACATTGAGTGCGCACGAATCCGGTACAGTGTCCCTTTGGTGTAATTTTGTATACTTGGTTAAACTTTCTTCACATGAGGCGGATCAATATCCTAGAAGTAGAACTTAAGCGGGGCTTCAGAAAACTTGGAAGTAACAGTGAACAGCCTATACCTCAACTCGTCTAGTGACTGATTTAAGGCCCTTTCACACAATCAAATTTTTCTTCAAATTACCCTCAATTTTTATTGAGTTCAATTCATTGAATGCTATATAACGTCATAGAAACGTCATAATCGCCACCATTTTCTCTTTAAATTTCTTAAATGTCTCATTTCCCTTCAAGATTCTCGTATAGAACATGTTCTATATTTTCTTGAATCTCAAATGTCAATCGCTTATCGCAGCTTTTCTGACATTATTAATGGAAATAATCTCATAATAATACAGTTGTGTACACAAATTTAAAGTTTTTACAAAATAAATATATATATATATATATATATATAAAGAAAATGTACAGTAAAATGAATAAATTTTGTTGGGTGTTAACCATTTATTTTCGTGTTGTGCATGAATGACAGGTAGTACTAAAATGAACCTTTTTTTAAAACCGGTTTCATTAAAAAGCTGTGATAAACTTTCACGTGGAGACTTGAAAGCTTACTGAATGCAATTCATTGAAAGGCGAATGAAGTGATTCTTTAGTTAAATGAAATTAATCCAATGCATATTTGATGGTGTGAAATGGCGAAGGAGGCGGGGAGGAGGCTCACCGCCGTAGAGCACTGCCGTCCCCAGCTTGCCAGCCGCCGCTGCCGCCGCCGCCGCCGCCCTCTGCTGCTGCTGGTGGTGATGGTGGACGGCGGAGGCGAGTCG
>NQII01000022.1:371993-385804 GCA_002778355.1 Clitarchus hookeri
CCGTGCACGCGGGCAGCCGCCACATGCCTAGCGACCAGCCCTCGCGGACACCATCGCTACCGCCGGGCTCCGGGGCGACCCTTGCCGCCACCTGCGATCTCCCCCTCAGCCGGAGACACCTTACATCGCACCCTCTCCAATCCACCACCTGTGGGTCGCCCCAGCGAGAGTACGCCCGGCTCTCCACCACCTCGCCAAGCGAACGTCTTCGTGTACCAGCGCCGGCCAAGAGTTAACACCGAGTCCAACTCACCACGTCACGATCCTTAAAGACTCACGATTCCGCCGAGACTGGAGACGTGAACTGCTGCCTCCACGGTCCGACTCGCTTCTAGACTCGCCCAAACGAAAACAGCCACCATGTCTCGTCCGGTAGACACCTCACGAGGTCTTCTCCACGACCCGGGTACCCCCCACGAGAACACGTCAAATCCTGCAGCTGGTATTCGGCTCGGTTGTCACCTCCTCGCGAAGCCAACGTCTTTGTTCACCACGGTACGAGCCTCGAGATTCACGATACCGCTGCGACTGGAGACATACACCAGGACGGTGACGGATGGTAAACGATGACTTCACTGTCAGACCCGCTTCTAGATCTCTTCTGAATAAAAATAAAGTAAGGTCACACGGTCTTTCCAAATGCCTAACGTTCCTACAGGAATACCATCAGATTTAGCTGGCTCACACTTCCCCTCGAGATGAACTGTCACGCAAACGTACTACCAGTGAAGTTAACTTGCGCAATTTCGGACGCCAAACGATCACGTTTCGAGTCTGACCGTTTTCCTCGTGTTTCTCCGTGACGAGAGGCGGCGATTGCACGGCGACGCCTGCGCGTCGGCGACAAGCAGCACTGGCGCCCGCGCGGAGACTGCCGTCCCTCCCCCACACCCGGCTTCCTTCCGGGGGCGGGGGAGGCACCCCTACAACTGCCGCCTGGCTGGACCACACCGTCCCCTGGACCCCCTCTTCTTGGCGTGCGTCACCTTCCACTGTGTACACTTCCCCTTTCCTTCGCGAGGACGTCTGCTGACGACTCCTTCTTGAAGTGGCCGCAAACGAATATTTTTATAGAGTGTGGGGGAGAGTGATCACGCTATCTGCGCAAAAACAAGTCTCCGTGGCCTGGCATATTTGTTATGTCATAAAATGGCACCACACGGTAACTTTAACAGCCGTGAGACCTACAGTAGTGGAGGTGAATTGTAACAGGCTATCACGCGCATGGCGAATTCCTGAAAAAATTTATGAATATTCTGTTTTTTTTTCTTCACGGAAATTCGGGGACTCTAAGGGACCTTTTGGGAAATAGGGACTTTGTAGGGAATTTTGCACAAATAATGACGTTTAGAGATTTTTAGGGATCAGTGAAATCCCTGTATGGAATAGAGCGATCACGATAGCTGCACAAAACCAGTTTTCGTGGCCTAGCGTTGGACTGCTTTTTTGCCAATACGACTGTCATAAACGACGTGGATAGGGTTTGAGGTTAGAACACTGTTTAGTAAACAGGTGATTTGAGATGTTTGTATACTTATTCTAATCTATTTTTAATGCATTTAAACTAAAGTAAAATTGGCAAAATTATTTCATACTTATAAAGTGATTGTCTTTTGATAATTAAGATATAAACAAACACATTGATCACTGTTGACCATGTGACTTCAACAGTTGTATTGGTGTGGGGAAGGACAATGTTGGGTACATGCGCATAAGACGAAAATCGGTCTGCCTCATCTTAGTAAATGAATATTTCATCCATAGCGTAATGCCTGGTTCACATGTGCACCAATCACGCCAAGTAGACAGAGCGGAAAGCTGAAGCAGCTAACCTGAAACCGTCCTCGTTTCCCTTTTGAATCGCACAGAAAAATTGAGCTCACGCTGAAATGTTTGCCCGTGATAAGAGCAGAATTCTCCGATATTTCCCAACAGTCCACTTGTTCACATTTTTTATGCTAATGATTTCATGCTATGCAAGCTATGCAACACTCTACAATGGCTAAATGTACGCACTTATAATACAACTAGCTGTGCCCACGGCTCCGCTCGCGTGGACTACAGAATAACTTTTTAGGTTTTATTTTTAAATAAAGTTGAATTTTACTTAGTGTTAATCTTCTATACTCTATACATATTATAAAACTCAACATCTCGGTGAATTAAATGGTAAAAACACTTATTAGTATTTCTATGTTATATATGCTACCACGGAGTTTTTTTTAGGTATTTTTATTCTACACAATTATTTACTACATAATATTATTCCATCTTTAACGGTTTAGACAGCGTATTGCAAGAGAGTGCGCTGGCGGCAAACTTTTTCCCGACTTGATTCACTATTATCGTTTGTAAATTTTATGAGATATTTTCTCACGATAAAAAGTAGCCAATATCACCTTTCAGCACTCCAACTATTTCTGTGCAAGAAATTACGTTGATCTGTTGCTCGGTTGCGATGTTGAATTGTTGTTCCGTTTGTGCACTTTTTCATTTTCCAATAAGAATTTCGCCGAGCGAATGATATATTTTATCGGGATAAAAAGTAGCCCAGGTCACTTCCCGGCTCTCCAACTATCTCTGTGCAAAAAATCACGTCGATCCGTTGCTCCGTTGCGACGTGAAAGAAGGACAAACAAGCAAACAAACAAACACACTTTCGCATTTACAATATTAGTTAGGATGTGTAAATACAAACATTATTATTACTGTAAAATTTATTAATCAAGTGTAGTTTCTAAATGAACCAAAAAGTAGCACTAAGCTACTTTTTTTTGGAAGTATAAAATAAAATTATAGAAACTTAAAAGTAATTTAGTTAAATTCATATCACGCTGAAATTACTAAAATGTAGTAAAAAACATCGCAGCGTTCAGTTGGTAATTGTCTATCACCAACTTCAGAAAATTGGTATAAAAATCACTAGCAAGCCAGCATGGCAGTAAATTTAGCTTCCAACTAAACACCTAAATGGTAGCACAGGAAATATGCTTACATGTGAACAACCATAGCTAAGTTCTGCCCGCTCTGTCTGTTTGGCGTGTTTGACATAAATATGAATCAAGCTTTAGTCGTGACAGAAAAAAAATTCTGGACTCATGTCTTTTAGCTTGCGGACGAAATCCACGTGCCGACTATTCTCTGCTGTATATACTTTTTGCGGTAAACTGAGGACTTTTGAAAGCACTGATTAAGACCTACTTCCGTGCTCATTGCGTATTATTCCACTATATGTAAAATTAACATTGCCATGGGCTTAATCACTTTATCCGTGCGTCGGCCAAGTGAAGTAGGGAAATTATTAGAAAATTAATACCTTATTTGTTATTTAATACACTTATATTTACTAAAACAATCATAAAGCAAAATGAATAATTTCAGTTTTCACAAATATTTACTTAACACTTTTAATACAACGTTTAGACAGGGAACTACTTTTCCGTCGTTACCAATTTTACTGGACGCACACCAGTCATTGTCGATGTTAAAATACATGCAGGTAAGGGCAGTGATATTTATCAAAGGTTGATTTCAGAAGTGCTCATTTTACCGTGAATAGCTTTTCCCAGGTATGACAGAAAAGGGAGACGGTGTAGAGCGTCGGAGCAGTTCATGCTCGGTCATTCCAGTGCCACGGCGGCAATATTGTTCATATTGGATCCATGTGACCTTGACCTTTGACCCCGATTAGCTTTAACCTTGAAAACAGAAAGTTGAAAAAATCCAAAATAATAATAATAATATGTAAATATTAAAATATCATAAAAAAATTATTTTAAAAAATATCAAAAAATTAATTAAAAAAATTAATTTGAAAAACTCAAATTTCCGAAGGTCCCTCACGCTTCCCTCCAACCATACTCATTCCACCATCTTGGTAGGTACAGTCTGCCATTTTGGTAGGCGTCACAGCCACCGTTCGCCATCATGGTTGGTGCAGTCCGAAATCTTGGTAGGTGCAGCCCGCAATCTTTGTAGGTGTCACAGCCACCGTCCGTCATCTTGGTTTTTTAGTTTCTCACTTGTTTATACATTACTGGAGTTTGTCTCTCACCTTCGTTCGACCGTCACATTGGATTTAATATGTTTTCATCACCTAGGTGGCACTAGTGTATTTATTTACCTACCAGGTGAGTTGTCGATTTAGCCACAAGGCGGAAACCATATTTGTTTATGTTTTTTAAGTATAGGTTGCACTCTCTGGGATTCTATTTTCAATATTTATGTGGCGCTATTTNTCATTCCACCATCTTGGTAGGTACAGTCTGCCATTTTGGTAGGCGTCACAGCCACCGTTCGCCATCATGGTTGGTACAGTCCGAAATCTTGGTAGGTGCAGCCCACAATCTTTGTAGGTGTCACAGCCACCGTCCGTCATCTTGGTTTTTTTAGTTTCTCACTTGTTTATACATTACTGGAGTTTGTCTCTCACCTTCGTTCGACCGTCACATTGGATTTAATATGTTTTCATCACCTAGGTGGCACTAGTGTATTTATTTACCTACCAGGTGAGTTGTCGATTTAGCCACAAGGCGGAAGCCATATTTGTTTATGTTTTTTAAGTATAGGTTGCACTCTCTGGGATTCTATTTTCAATATTTATGTGGCGCTATTTNCCATATTTGTTTATGTTTTTTAAGTATAGGTTGCACTCTCTGGGATTCTATTTTCAATATTTATGTGGCGCTATTTTCTCGATTTCGTCACCAGGCGAGCTGTCGATTCAGCCACCAGGTGGCACCCATATTTTATTATATTTTTAAAAGAATAGGCGGTGCTGTCGGCACCCTCCATGTTAGATTCTATTTTCAACAAATAAGTGGCGTTAATTTCCTGATTTCACTGCCAGGTGAGCTGCCGATACCCGCTCATTCTGACGATTTAGCCGCAAAGTGAGCATTCGGCACTCATATTTATAGTCACAGGGAAATCTGCAATTCTTTACTCCTATTAAAAAAAAATTTTTTTTTTCCAATCAGCAGTATACATTCAAGTATAAATTATTAAATCAATTTTTTTTGTATTAAGATCGACCAAAAGCCTTTTTTTTTGTTTTAATGCTAATTAAATTACCATTGAAATTGAGTATTTATTCTGTTACCCCTCACCACCCCCACTTTAGTCCGACCAATTATTCACCATTGCTTAATCTCTTATCACTACTCTCTTGTTTTCAGCCTTGCCCGCCAGAGCGTGCTAGTGTGGGGGAAGTATTTAATGGGAACAATGTCGACCCTCGGCACAGTTTATCGTCTGAAGCCATCTTTTAGCATCCTGACTGGTAAGTTCAGATATTTAATTCCATCAGGTCACACGATATTATCAAGCATGCACGTATTATGCATCTATATTCCAGCGAAATTAAAAATCTGCTCAAATTTTGAATATCGGTTTGGGCCAGCTAGTCTCTGGAGGAATATGTAACCTCATAAAATACGGTACTTGAACTTAGTTTTTTTAATTTGTATATTTATCATCGATCTAATTTGCAACGAAATTACCTCAGTAACCGTGCCGATACTGTAACATATCGTTTGGATTCACCAAATGTGCTCGAAAACACGAAAAGTATGGATGTTCGAATAATGCAGATATAGTGGTATATAAGTATGGAAACTGTGGCATGGAATTTTCTAGACGCGATAACTTACAGAGGCATGCAAAAAATCTGCGTAGCTGTAGAACCTTCACCTGCTAAAAGTTGTCGTGAACATTCTCCTTCACCTCAGCGTACGAGTCTAATTCCCACAAAACCAAGGGTTCCAGGATGAGTATCCACCATCGTGCCGGCAACCATCACGTCCAAGAATCGTGGCAGGGTCTGGTTTGGTTAATGACAATGGTTTCGTAGAGGTCCAAACTGCATTCAAACACAGTCTAAATGCCTATGCCTCCACAACAAGAGCAGGAATTCAAAGGATGCTTGTAAATTTTTAGCTTGAATGGGGAAAAACATAGCTGTTGGTTCTCCACATAAACCCGCCAACTATAAAATTAAATGTATGGTTCGAACGCAGCTTTGCAAAACCAACCCCATTCAACGAAAGGAAGGTATTAGAATCGAAAGGCCAGATATCGAAAATACTGTAAATATACGTCACGAGAAAGAGGCATACAAACAGCGTGTTTCGGAGTAAATATTAACGAAAAATCAATCTCCTAGTGGCCCTTCCCCTCTAAACAACATGCCCTCCCCCCTCAGGAAAACATTTTTTTAAAATTCATGTTGGAAAAAATCATGTGCCATGTACGGATTCGTTATGCAACTTTCTATAAAGTAATCATTACTCGAAAAATCCAAAAAACAGGAGTTAAAACCACTTCGCTACGCCCGCGGTATGCGATATGCACAGGGAAGTAGACCATGCATTCCCCCTCTCCTAAGCATAGACGCTCATCATTAAAAACATTTCCTCCCAAGTTTCAAATCAGTACATCAGGAAATTTAGGCAGCGGGAAAAAAATACCCATATGGTTACTCTACGTGCGGCGATTTTTCTAGCACCCATTGTCAGAATATAAACTTTTTTATATGCATAAATAATGCACACATAGTAAGTTTCGCAGGGGAAAAATTATATGCCATGAGGAGACGCCAACGTAAAGGTTCACCCACCAAAAGTACAAAATCACAAAAAAACAGTTGCCTTCGGTAAACAAAATTTCTGTAATTTCATACATTCGCGTGCGCTCACTCCATTAAGAGATATATCCGATCCGCGGTAAAACCACGGTCCCCCTTTTTTTCCTCTTCCATCGACGTCCAAAGACACAAAAACACTGCTACGTGACTTTAGCCGAATGAAAAGTGTCATGCGAACATGTGTATATGTATGTGTGTGGCCTCTACGCCAGCAGCTGTCAATAGTGTTCACTCCTTATGAATTACGCGAACTGAAACATAGTTTTATTCCCGAGATACTAGTGCACTATGCAGATTTACCACAATACGAATTCCAGCTAAGACACGCGCATACAGCTCTCATTCACCACCCTTCAACCTCGTCGAGACATATAAGGAAATACTTCACAAGTGAAAAAAAAAATAATAGAGCATATAGCAGCCAGTGCATTACGGATACCATGACATTTTAGAGTTATGTTAATCCCTTTCGAATGTAGAAAATTAACTTTATGCACACATTTTTTTTGTAAATAAATTCTGGCTCAAACTGCTTCTTTGTTATTTTATCGTATAAAAAATCAAATGTGAATTTTTTTTATTAATTCCGGCGAAACCAAAGATACATTGTGATTCTATGAAACTAAGTAATAATTGGGGGGNGGGGGGGGGGGTGATTATCCACATGCTCATACGTCAAACACACACATGTACGTGCGCGCACAAACACATTGCCTGAAATATATCAATTGCAGGCGAGACTGATAGACGCATCAAAAACTATTAAGAGAAAAACTTACTTAAAGACGTGGATACGAGTCCCATTACAGAAGTAAACGAGAGACTCGTGCAGTCGTAATCTGAGCTCGCGCACTCTTCCACCAGCCTCGCTGCACCAGTTGTTGAATTGAACTTTGCCCTAGCACACTGACCACCGGATACCTTTGGAGAGGCCGGTGGGGGGCTTGTCGCTCCAGCAGCATGTTTTATTTCTCACACACGCCAACTTTAATTCATACGATAATAAACACAAATTATATCTGCACACACAAGTCAACACCAAAGGAAACCCATGTTCAGGGGGACACGGGTTCGATTCTCGATTCACATGGATCCAAGATGGCCTTTGGGGGACCGGAATGACAGAGTATGACGTTCCGGTCCGATGTCCTGGTGAGTCGAAGTCCCCATAATTCCTCTACTGGTGTAGTTATTAACCCCTTTGAGACGGACGATGCCATAGGGCAACATTTTGTTTACGCTGTCTCTTTGAACGATGCTCGCAGTTGCCAAGTGGCATCATGAGCAAATTCTACAGAACGTTCACAGAAGTAGTTGGCTGCCGGTTTTCCTAGCAGCATTGGCTCTTAGCTTTCCTTTAAGGCTCTCTCCCTAACGTTACTGTAGAAGGATATAATTTAAAACCACGTGTTAGATGTGGCGCCAAAAAATTTGTCTACTAACCATTTTAAAACATTTTTGCATTTAAAATTAAATAATAATTTGTGCCTATAAAAGTTTTGTTTAATTTATTTAATGCTATTGCCTGAAAAGGGCTAAAAACAATTAGTACGCTATTATTTTACCAATTATTCACAGTAATCGGACTGATTTCAGTTGCCATATAAGTTTAAAAATTGCACGTTTAATAAAAAAAAGAGTTTTTTTTAATTCATTGCCAGCATTATTGTAAGTACTACAGTCACTGATTACGCTAGAACACTACATGCAAGTACCTTCACGGCTTTTATGATCGATTAAAAAAATTAGCCACATTTAGCAGCGAAAATGGTAGGAAGATGATGTTATTTTGTCACAGTTAAAAATATTTTTGTACTTACAAATAATCTAGTAATAGCAGAAGAAAACTAACGAGAAGTCGTAGTAAATTGCAGAGTGTAGCTCACATATTCAGTCACAGACTGCACAGTAAAACATTTTTGTGCTTGTTACGAACAATCCTTTGGAAACTAGTAGCCAAAGATTTTCGCATAACTCTACAAAATATTGTTTATTTAAAACATATCATTTTAGAAAACATACAAAACTGTTTATATAGTTCAGTATTTATAATAAAATTGAAGTCTACATCATTTGCTAGTTAGAACTCAATGTAAGTTTCACACATTCCCTGCTAAGATTTTGAGAAATTTAGTCTACATTATTTGTAGGGTTACAAGAATATCTTAGGTTATCAGTTGCCAAAGAATTCCTTGTATAAATACAAACATTTTTTACAGTGAGGTGTCAAATTCTTATTAAGAAGCGCGCGTGAGTAAGAGGCAGACAAAACTACGTTTAGAGCCGTTATATAAGGCCGAAGTTAGCGCAAGCTGTCTCTTGCTAGGTTATTAAAATTACTCTGTATGTTATTGATTCACAGCTATACAGAATTAGGAAAGCATATGTATGAGTTCTAAAACCTTCATTATTGGGCGAATGTTTATGTTGGTGGTGTATCAAATCGTTCTTTTTAAAAATTAAATTTAGAATAAGAATTTATGAAGTAGTAGAACTTGAACTTCTAAACATTTTTTATAGTTTCACGCAATCGACAGATGGCCAGAATATATTAAATTCATAACAACGTTAAGTTTAACTTTTGGTGAAATGGTAAACTGTGAGCTAAAAGAGGGAACCAAGTAGGACACAAAAACTATTACAGCAGATTCCTTTTCTCGTAAATAATGGCGGTCACGGCCGCCCGTTCACCAAATCTTGCTTACCCACTCTCAAAGCTGCATCGCACCTCCGAAATTTTGAGTGGCGTTTTCTCGAAAACGGTTTATCGAGGCGAGTTCAGACAAGATGACCCTTTGTCTTCATTTTGCCATGGTGAGTAAGAATTTGCCTTGAATTTTGTATTACCAACTAGTGTTCGAACGCTAATTGTGAAAATAGGGTGACTACCCCTTTAGCAATATAGGGAGACGATTTGACCAACCACTTTTCAACAGACTTACAATCTCCGTTTCATGAAACAGATTCCGATTTTCGTCGCTACATGTAAAGTACTTTCTGATATTTTTACATTCATGCATTTCAAACTTTGATTTTTAATGCCACATATCTCCCTTAATATTCACCACACGACAGTGTTTGTCAATGTTTACCCCGCCTTATTTTTCATAAGGTATAATCTCCCGGAGTTTTGCACATGCATTCTGGTCAACGTTGTATAGGAAATACGTGATTTTCGAGGATTCTCCAGGTATGATCCTAGAATTCTCATACGTGATTTTCGAGGATTCACCACGTACGATCCCAGAATTCTCAAGTATTTTACACACTCCAGCCACAATTGTTTATTCATTAGCTGCTGTCCTGGAGAAAGTGATTTTTTATCCCTTTTGTTTGGGTTGTACTTATATGTTTTCTTGCTGCTTGATGGCCCTTTGTCGTACAAATCGTGTCGTAACAACTGTGATATAATCATAACTAAGATCATTTCAAATTAATTTGCAGAATTCACGGGCCTGTAGAAAATAACCATAATTAAAAAATGACGAATGTATCACTGATTGCTGCCTCAATGCGGGTTCATCCTAAGCTGAGTTCGTCATTATCTAAATATTTATTGTAAATATACCTGCCGTACTAAAATGGGCATACCAGGCTTATTGGATACAATAAAACTAAGTTTTACATAAGTAGTAAACGTTAAAATAGAACACATTTTTTTCTCTAGATCAGTGTTCATTCAGTGTACAGTGAGACATTTACTATAATGCATAACTGAAGTTATGTTCAAACACGTTTATAGCTCAACAACCTCAGTGTTGTACGGAAACAGGAGGCTCATTTATGAGTTCTTCATATCCGAAATTATTTGTTAATTCACACACGGGGTGTGAGTTGAATTAACAAGACTCATATTCAACTAACGTCGTACATTTAAGGTAACAGCACCCAATTCCGCCCTTGTATATAGTTCAGCCTACATACATTTTAGCTAAATTAAATAGTTTTATTTACACATTTCCGACACTGTGAAGTAAAAAACCGTGCAGCTGTCTATATTTTCTTATGTATTTTATTGCATTTTTTATTGTATTGTACTTACATTAACATTTTTAACAGTAATAAAGATACCTTTAATTGTATCCCAAGAAAGTAGTGATATATTGATATTTCACTCTTGGAAGTGGCAAGAAGTAACAATTTTTTTTCTTGCTCTAAGGTTCCTTGTTAAATAGCATAAAACGAAGAAACACAAGTGATTTTTACTTTTTAAAACACTCAAGACCTAACAAAAAATTTTATTTAGAAAGACAACTTAATTAAGTTATTAACACCACCCTTTTCCAGGACATTTATATCGCCTGGAAGGACACGGAACGTGCTGTCATGCCGCAACCGTTTGAGAAACTCAGTCTTTGGTTCATCGAAGATCCCGTGATGACTGTGTTGGAACTATATTTATTGCTGATTCAAAACATGGGGCTGATTGGTTTGATTGAAAAGGAGCGAAAAAAAAACTTTGTTTAGACAATTTATCTTCATCTCACAGCACACACTGAATGCAGCCTTTGGTTGTGGCATTTTTGAAGCCGTTCAAACTATTTTACCAGTTGTAGTTGGAGAGGCAGCTTTCGTTGCATAACGGAAGAGTGGTCACCCACTTCCAAAGGGCGGGGACCCTGAGTGGATTCGAGGCAGTGCCCCTAAAACAACATTTTTGCAGATCATGATTTCCCTTGAAACGTACTGGGAAACAGATGAGCAGGAGGCAGATAAGGGATGGGATAGTACTGAGATATTCATATCTCAAACCGGTACATCCTGTGACACTATGTACCACAAGAAAAATTAAAGTTGTTGAAATGGCTGTGCTTACATGCTTGCCCTAGGTCTAGGCAGAAGCTTCAAGAATTATTATGGAAATTCGGAACGAAAGTCTACAAACTACGATCTTCTCAAAAAGCTACAAAAGGAAGGAAGAATACTAAGAACGCGGGTCTTAAAATGTGGCCAGTAGAGGCGCAACAAGCAGCCATACTCTAGTCACGAGTCTAGATGGCGAAACTGAAAGATCGACACCGATGAGGACAGATCCGTTCCCTTATTCAAAGCCAGACGCAGATTGCACAGTTTGATCCAACAAATACCTACCAACTAGGAAAAATTGGGATACAGTTGTTCCAATGTTAAAGTTTTTATTATTTTAACAGTAAAATCATTGAATGTGCGATGTTTATAACAAAGAAAATACACAAATTTCATACATGAGTGCTCTGTTTAGACAAGTTCTCACAGTGTTTGATATATAAATGTTTTCTTTTAGCCATACCTTGCTTTAGACTTTCATTTAATGTAATGTCGTATAGCCTATTGTCAATTAAAAATAAATTAAAAATAATAAATTACTTCAAACGTTTTTGTTTATGGTTTACAAAATCATATATAACTGTCTGCATATAAAGAAACTGTTTTTTTTTTGTAAAATGCATTTGATTTCTATTGGTTTAAATTTTGGAGTTTCATTTTCAATGATTTGTAACTATAAACAGAACACACGTAAATCTGTGTTTCTAAAATCACCGAGTAGACGTAATTAGGTTCGGGTAGGCAAAGATAGGAGCCACTACTTTGCAACCCAGACTTTTGTTTTTCAAAAATTTGCGAAAGTGAACATATTATCGCAAAGTTTGAATATTTGATATTTTCACTATCACGGTCGATTCAGCGTCGGTCATAGATGTTTTACATCTTTTTCAATTGGTTATTTTTTCCTCATTTGTGTGAATATAAGGTCAATAAATAGTTACGGTGAAAAATAACAGTTGGTTGATGCGTTTTCTCGGGATCTCTCGTCTCCCTACCCCAATTAATGCTTTACATCACTGATAATTTTATCTCATTTCAAAAATGAGAGGCGCCTAGTGGTTACACTTAGAAGTCGGTCAAATAAATGGGCATAACCCCCGCTCTATAAGTCACAACTCTTGCACGGAAATTAGCTGTTCGTCATTGGCGATTTAAACTATATTTTATACTTTTTTATATTTGGTTTTTTGGGCGTCAGTTCTTTACACGTGCAGAGACGCCTGCGGACTTGTAAGATAAAACAGTCTCTCCCTATAATTCGGTGGGAGAGGAAGGGTGGTAAGGAGAAAGAAGAAAGGGTGGGGACGATAAATAGGCAAAAGATCGCGAACCGCACCCCAGGGGGCAAGAATCCTTGATCCGGTGGCAGCGGTCAAGGATCAGACGCGCTCCTGGATGGACCTTATAAATATTTGACGCGCCGAGGGGGAGGAAAGGGATTTTTGGACGGGATATCGGGCTGATCCCGGGCGCGGGGTCGGGGGTCGATCGCTCTTTAATAGCGTCCCCATGGTAATGCGCACGCAGCCACGGGGAGCCCAGGGGGTTTCATTACTCGCCGTGAGGAACTGGGCTGCCGCGTGGGGCCTGCTCATCAGGGCCAGCAAGCACGAATTTAGAAACCGTAAAAGGCGGGGGCACACAGTTACTGAAGGGAGGAAGAACATTTTCGCATGCTGTTACAGGTTGTTCACAGTTAAGTGAGAACCTCTGAAATTAATCCTTGAAAAATATCACTGATATATTCTGCGCACGTTCTAACGGTCACGCTGACTGGCAAGCGCCCAGTAAAGTTGATAACGACAGAGAAAAAGTAGGTCTATGTCTTAACGTCAAATTAAAAGTATCAGGTAAACATTTGTGATTACTGGAATTATTTATTTTGCTTTCTGTCTTTTTGAAGCACACAGGTGTAAGAATCAGCAAATTCGTAAAAAATTTCATTTTATAATAATTTTACAGTTTCACTTGACCGCCGCATCAATGAAGTGATCAGGTCCAGGGAATGTTAATTTTACATATGGTGGAAGAATTTACAATGTCCAGACAATTAGATCTTAGGCAGGGCTTTAAAAAGTGTTCAGTTTACCGGGAAGAGTGTATAGGCATGTTCTTCCTTTGCCAGTCGCCACCCCCTGTACCTTAGATGCCACATTGCCACACGATGCAAAAATCAAACATTGGAATATCGTATTGAAATTTAAAGAGATAAGATATACATTTATTCATGAAACGGAAGACATGGGTAGTTTAGAATAATTCTCAGCGTAGAATTTAAATTTATTATTTTAATTTTGTTCTTAATTCACGCACTTCTAATCCTCTACATTCATAATGCAGTATGTCTGTTAAACGGGCACTT
>NQII01000022.1:403294-417641 GCA_002778355.1 Clitarchus hookeri
GGCTCATCCAGGTGGCGTAGTGTGTAGAGGGGGGTGGAGGGAAGGGAGCAGGGAGGGCTAGTTCATTAGAGGTGCGCACTTCGTGAGGGGAATGCGCGCCGAGCACGCCTGGGCGTTATTGGAAAGAAGCGAAGCCAAGGAATTAGCGCTCAAGAGTTCTATTCCTGCAGATTACTGTGAACTGTGTTCGTAGGACTGCGCACCGCTGGTATTAAGTTACTCCGCACGGCTATTAATGAAAGAAAACTGTTTAATGTCCGGTGATTTAATCTACAGCAGCGAGCGGATTTTCTCATTGCAAGCAAAGTAGCGGAAAAAAATTATTTTCTGAATTTTATCAGAAATTGTGCACAGCACCTTAAAAAATGCAATAAACAGTATTTTTTAGGCTTTAAATATACGCATCTTAAGCTTACGCTATTCTGGCAGCAACGTTGTTAGGTAGGAACTAGTACATTGATTTTTTGTCATACTTCGAATGGTTGCTATTTTGAAATTGGTTGCTTAACGTAATATTTAAAGAACAATTTACTGTATGAAGGCTTATTTTATTTACTAGAGCTTGGAAACACATACGAATCTACACAAACAGGTACAATGGAAGGTTGCCGTCTACATGAAAGCCGAAGATTTCACCAGGAAATACACTCTAACAGTTTATTATCTAGAGGAAAAGTTCCAGCAACAGCTAAATTCAGTTTATTATTATTGGCGTTACTATTACAGAATTATAACGCCGAGAAAAAAACACCGAAGAGTTAGTGCTGAAATTGATATAATATGTAAGTCATTGTCGCATTGCCCCACGGGCGTGTTCGGTGAACATGGCAAAATGTTTATTGCCAAACGTGTATTTATATAATTTCCTCCAAAATGTTTTCACGTGATAGCACTGCAGAACATTGTAGACGAGCACCGTATTATTTCACGATATTCATTTACCTTGCCTACCATATTTACTTCTTCTGCTTTGCAGTGCATACTTGGCACTACTGTAGTCTATTAGATGTTTCTTATAATTTTTTAAATCAAACCGTTGAAAAATCACCCTATATATGACGTCCTTTGTTGTTTCCAAAATTTGGCATGCATCCCAGGCATTTTATAGTTGTTTTAATATAAAAATATACTACTTCTAGTTAAATTTTACTTATATTTTATCTGGAAATTATAATACATAATTTACAACCAATATTATTAAAAACAGGGGAAAAATAGGTATTAATGCATAGTAAGAACAATTTCTTATGAAAAATATTATTACAATGAGTGTGCACGAATGTGGTCCGTTGTCCCGTTGGTATATGTTTCTAGATTCGGTTAAGCCTTGTTTGCATGAGGCGGAGGAATATACTGGAAGTAGAACTTTAGCAGGGCTTCGTGTACGTAACCGTGAATAGACTACAGGTGCGGCCGTACCGCCGCAGTCTACCGCATCACTCAGCGAGACGTAGTTTGATCGTGCGGGATGTTTAGTGGCTGTGGGGGCGCCGCTTCCGTTGGCTGTTTATATTGGCTAGGTTCACGGGCAGGCGAAACATTACCGCAAGCTGTTAAGTAGCTGGTTCTGTACAGTTTACACCGAGAATACTCAACCAAGCAGTAGCGGGTCTGACTCAAGTTCAGGAGGACGTGAGCTCGATTATGACCGGCTGCACTGGGTATGGTTTTCCCAGGTTTCTACGCGAATTGTTATCACAACATTTGCGGGCAAATCCTGGTACAGATAATCTATATGAATGCTTCCAGTTCATCACTCATTTAAGTATTGGTTAAGGCGCTGTACGTAAACGGAGATAAAACAATTATTGTTTTTTTNCTTCCAGTTCATCACTCATTTAAGTATTGGTTAAGGCGCTGTACGTAAACGGAGATAAAACAATTATTGTTTTTTGTAGTTAACAAATAGTCGTATTGAAAAACATGGAATTTGTACACATTCCTTACTTGGGACTTAAACCCATAAACCGTAGTTTCTGCGATATCCTATGGAGCACATACTGAGCCGCTAACTTAATGGGTCCAATTGACATAAAATATTTTTTTTTTCTGACGTTCCTCAGTTATCGCCCTTGTCAAAACACTGCATTTTCTAGGAAACCGGTCCATGAACAAGTCGCCACAATGTAGCTGCCAAACCTCTTACTTGCGAGAGAAGCGTTCCAAAAAAGGAACGGAGAGTGCACGTAAACGTAATTATTACTCCCAATAAAAAATACACAACTTTAAATTTATCTCGTCTGCTGGGTGGAAACCTGCAGCGCGACTTCTCGACTCTCGCCGATCTTGAACCGTGCAGCAATTAAANCTTCCAGTTCATCACTCATTTAAGTATTGGTTAAGGCGCTGTACGTAAACGGAGATAAAACAATTATTGTTTTTTTGTAGTTAACAAATAGTCGTATTGAAAAACATGGAATTTGCACACATTCCTTACTTGGGACTTAAACCCATAAACCGTAGTTTCTGTGGTATCCTATGGAGCACATACTGAGCCGCTAACTTAATGGGTCCAATTGACATAAAATATTTTTTTTTTCTGACGTTCCTCAGTTATCGCCCTTGTCAAAACACTACATTTTCTAGGAAACCGGTCCATGAACAAGTCGCCACAATGTAGCTGCCAAACTTCTTACTTGCGAGAGAAGCGTTCCAAAAAAGGAACGGAGAGTACACGTAAACGTAATTATTACTCCCAATAAAAAATACACAACTTTAAAATTATCTCGTCTGCTGGGTGGAAACCTGCAGCGCGACTTCTCGACTCTCGCCGATCTTGAACCGTGCAGCAATTAAAGCTCGTCTGCGTACGAGCCCACCCGACGCGACGCGTTGTGAAGGCTGCAAGGCTTGGTTGGCTCGCAGGCGCTGAATACACTCCCGCACAGCAGTCCGGAGTGGCAAGATGCCTCACCGCCGGTTCGCAGGCGGCTCGCGTCATTAACTCCCTGGGTCAGGCTGAAGCTGCTTTTGCAATGCCTTCACGCCGTTAAACTGAACACTTTTGACAATCGTGCTTAGTATTTTCTTTTAGCACGTTGTAAGTTTTTACACTACACGAATAATAAACCCGCCAATTACCTGATAATTACATCCCATGATTTGCTCAAATAACACGGTGAAACGTAAAACACAACTTTGAAGTTTAATGACAATGATGCGTTCATGTCATTATGTTGGTACAATTGGACTGTGTCCATTACCGACCATGATACAAAATAAAGTGAAAGTCACACACTCACAAAACTCAAAAAGACGAAAAACGGGGGAAAAAAAAAAAAAAAAAAAACCCTGTTTTTTCGTCTTGCTGAGTTTTGTGAGAGAGTGATTTTTATTAATTAGTCTCATGCTTGGCAATAGACACAGTCCAATCATACCAACATTAAAACAACGATAATTATCTTTATTCGTTGCTTACAGAATATGATAGCCAACTGACGCATTAACTCTAGAAATATCATTTTAAATTAACAGATGATACATTTACTGTTAAAGCTAAAAAAAAAAATCGTAACAAAGTTTTTTTTTTCTTGTGCTTTTTACACAATAGGAATGACACTGACAACCAACACTATCTTTGTAGACTATGTAATTGCCTTGAAATGGTAACAATTCGATTAAGGCTTTACAGTTGTAGCGGCTCAGCATACTAAAAGTAACACGGCCCTGTAGCCGTTTGGCATAGTTTTTCCGTTCCTGGCAATAAAACGCGGTATGATTCTCATAANAAAAGTAACACGGCCCTGTAGCCGTTTGGCATAGTTTTTCCGTTCCTGGCAATAAAACGCGGTATGATTCTCATAACGTCCCTGGTAAAATTACGGCTTTAAAATTGAAGAATTCGCAAGTGGTCTCAAATATTATTTAAAAACAATTATTTATTGAATTGACGCAGCGGCCTTTTGTAGGGAACGGCCTCTACGATTTTTTTTTATTTGACGCACGAATAAACGTTTACTGGAACCCATAAAGCATGGATCAGAGCGGAAATGTTTTGTTACGTATACATGCAAATAATCATAGAGTTTGCACATAATTGTAAAAATAAATCAAAACACACATCAATAATCCACTGATAAATTCAGGTTGCTATCAAAATATGGGGCTTAGAAAAAATCCTTATTACAAAATAATGCAGACAAATCTGCAGTTCGCTTAAACGTTCTTTCAATTAATAACTCGTATCGAATGATTACAATAAACTTGTAACAATTTTACAGATTTTCTGTAAAGATAAATTAACAGAGACACATCGAAACTTCGAAAGAATGCAAAAGGTCATATTTTTTTTTCAGCAAAGGTTGACAAACTTTCAACGGCCACCACTTACTTTTTTGGGAGGATATTTTGGGGAACATTATCCGCACAAAACGAACATAAGCACTATGACGCTATTTTTCCTGTATTTTACATTTCGTATACGAAATTTTACTTTATATTCGTCTCTTTTATTAATGTGTATGCGAACAAGAAAATCGTAAAATATTAGAGGTGCATTGGAAACAAAAAATTTAAATAATTTCTGCTGCCAATACACGATTCATAAATCTGTAGTTTGCAACGAATTATATTATTTGGAAAATGGAAGGCATGGATTATTTTCTTTGTGTCGTCGGGCGTAGCTTGTTGTTTTCTTTTATTTTTGATATAATTTATAGGTGATAGTATTCGCAATTACATTTCAGTTTCACATCAACTATCGCCGTAGTTTCGTGGCCTGTACGATTACGGACGAAAAGGTCACTGCTGTTTCCATGCAAAAAAAATCGGTGCTTAAAACGCACGTGTATTAAAAGGGAAAGCTTAAGGAGCTATGGTCACTATCTTAAAGGCCTTCAGTTTGCTTTACCTGCTGTTATTCAGAGCAAGCTGCAGTATAGAATAGATTAATGGCCTTGCTTCATGTCTAAATTTCCAGTATACAGTGGCATGTTAAATGTTACTCAAAATATTAAGAATAAACTTCATCACACAAATAAGTAACTGATGAGAGTTATGGATGGCCTCTATGTCGTCGTCTTTCTCACCAAACAAAGCACATACAAATGGAAGCAGATAGAATTATTATAAAATATTTTAGAATAACCATTTACATAGGTTATCTGTTCGAAACGATATTGAAATTATACAGATGATACAGTACAAAAAATATTTTTCTGGCCAGAAATTTTTTTTCACATAGTTTAAACCAAGTACAGACAGTTATTCCAACAAAATAATTTGTTTGAAGTTATGCTTTATTGTCCTAACGACAGGGTAAAGACAATTCTACTGTGTAATATGTTCGTTGTGAAAATTCGGTTTTTGTTAACCATGTTTCGTTTGTTTNCAGGGTAAAGACAATTCTACTGTGTAATATGTTCGTTGTGAAAATTCGGTTTTTGTTAACCATGTTTCGTTTGTTTAACAGCAACTGTACCTTTGTCTTGTTCACTTAAGACAATTTTTCAATACTGCAGAGGACTTCAATGTAATTTTTCTACGATAAGAAAGCTATGGTCGTTGACACCTAGCGAAGACTCTATGATATGAAAGTTTTGATAAGCCACGCAACAATAAACGTGAGATGTGTTTCTACAAACTGTTTTACTGACCAATATTTTAACTACATAAGCTGTCGAGGTAACAAGAATTCATTCTTGTTTATAAGGCACAGAGAAAAAAAATATCTGTCTAGGCTTTATGCGTTTTTCTGCTGTTTCCAGTCATCCAGTAGACGCAGATATGCTGAAACTCCTACGTCATAGACTGCATGAGGCTAGGTGAACCATATCTGCCGAACCTTAAGACGCTGCTTGCTTCAGTGGAGCCACAAGTTTAACGATATTAAGGAAGGTTCTTCCATTGAACGCAGCTATTTTATGAGCTGAGATGTAGTGGGAAAGTTGAATCGCTCAAATATTGCGTAATATTATTTTTTCCTTAGAGACATGGCGTATTGAGAATATATGTCACTGCGAAATTCGCGATGATTATGAAAAACAATTGTAAACAGGCCATACATTATTTAACGGTTTGGTAACGAATACATAAAATGCGAGTCTAGGACTGAAAGTGGGCCTAGTTCCTCAAATAGCCTGGCTTGTGAAATAGGCGATACACTTTCACGGTAAAGTGAGCACTTTTGAAAGTCCTCAAATTTGGGATAATAGTCAATATATATATTTCATTTTAACTTTGGACATTGACTTNGTAATTTTTCTACGATAAGAAAGCTATGGTCGTTGACACCTAGCGAAGACTCTATGATATGAAAGTTTTGATAAGTCACGCAACAATAAACGTGAGATGTGTTTCTATAAACTGTTTTACTGACCAATATTTTAACTACATAAGCTGTCGAGGTAACAAGAATTCATTCTTGTTTATAAGGCACNCAGGGTAAAGACAATTCTACTGTGTAATATGTTCGTTGTGAAAATTCGGTTTTTGTTAACCATGTTTCGTTTGTTAAACAGCAACTGTACCTTTGTCTTGTTCGCTTAAGACAATTTTTCAATACTGCAGAGGACTTCAATGTAATTTTTCTACGATAAGAAAGCTATGGTCGTTGACACCTAGCGAAGACTCTATGATATGAAAGTTTTGATAAGCCACGCAACAATAAACGTGAGATGTGTTTCTACAAACTGTTTTACTGACCAATATTTTAACTACATAAGCTGTCGAGGTAACAAGAATTCATTCTTGTTTATAAGGCACAGAGAAAAAAAATATCCGTCTAGGCTTTATGCGTTTTTCTGCTGTTTCCAGTCATCCAGTAGACGCAGATATGCTGAAACTCCTACGTCATAGACTGCATGAGGCTAGGTGAACCATATCTGCCGAACCTTAAGACGCTGCTTGCTTCAGTGGAGCCACAAGTTTAACGATATTAAGGAAGGTTCTTCCATTGAACGCAGCTATTTTATGAGCTGAGATGTAGTGGGAAAGTTGAATCGCTCAAATATTGCGTAATATTATTTTTTCCTTAGAGACATGGCGTATTGAGAATATATGTCACTGCGAAATTCGCGATGATTATGAAAAACAATTGTAAACAGGCCATACATTATTTAACGGTTTGGTAACGAATACATAAAATGCGAGTCTAGGACTGAAAGTGGGCCTAATTCCTCAAATAGCCTGTCTTGTGAAATAGGCGATACACTTTCACGGTAAAATGAGCACTTTTGAAAGTCCTCAAATTTGGGATAATAGTCAATATATATATTTCATTTTAACTTTGGACATTGACTTNTGAGCACTTTTGAAAGTCCTCAAATTTGGGATAATAGTCAATATATATATTTCATTTTAACTTTGGACATTGACTTCCCGGGTAAGGTGGAATATACACACTGTGTTTATTACTTATAGGGCAATAGGTATTCAATAAGGTGGTTAAAGGGTAAATAAAGGCTGAAAGAAAAAAGTAACTAGGGCCTCAAAAGTGCTCACTTTACCGTGAACAGCGTATACATTTCAGCACCTCGTTCGAAGTCGTAGGCTGAGGTGAATGCAGACATTGCCTCCAGGTGATCTTTTTGGCTGAGGTGGCTAAGGCGAGTTCTGCGGATTACGAGGTTACGAATTCGGATGTCGGACAAACAGCTGCTGCGTGTGATAAAGTAAATTGAATATTTTAGCGTATTTTATCTTCCTTTCCATTTCTAAACAGTCAAAAAGAAATTAAAGCATCAATAAGCATATATAAAAATATGGAAAACTACACGGAAAAGAGGTGTCTTCATCAAGAAAATGCTCTTTTAAATTGTGCCAAACAAATGTATACTCGATGTTGCCAACTTTATATTCACTGAAGAAAATACGGTAACAGGAAAACTGTTTTGTTCTACCAACCAAAAGAAAGAGAGTTTAGTCGATTTAATATTTTCTTAAGACAAAAATGCATTAAAATTTTTTGTTTGAAATAATTGTGTAAGTCTTGTTAACACTTTTCGAAGCTCTATTTTTTAGACCNAAATGCATTAAAATTTTTTGTTTGAAATAATTGTGTAAGTCTTGTTAACACTTTTCGAAGCTCTATTTTTTAGACCGGAATTTTTCTCTCGGTGCGTCTTCTCGAAGAATGGCGGTACCAATTTTTGAAGTTAGTCTGTGTTTCAGAAGAGTATTTTGATTCGTAATTAATGGGAAACAAATATCTGTACTTCCAAAATAACACTCTTATAGAAGCTTCTCAAATAGAATTGGCTTTGTTTCTGTCCTGAGCAGAGAACAGAAAACGAAAACCAGCGCTTTCCTTTTGCCTGANAAATGCATTAAAATTTTTTGTTTGAAATAATTGTGTAAGTCTTGTTAACACTTTTCGAAGCTCTATTTTTTAGACAGGAATTTTTCTCTCGGTGCGTCTTCTCGAAGAATGGCGGTACCAATTTTTGAAGTTAGTCTGTGTTTCAGAAGAGTATTTTGATTCGTAATTAATGGGAAACAAATATCTGTACTTCCAAAATAACACTCTTATAGAAGCATCTCAAATAGAATTGGCTTTGTTTCTGTCCTGAGCAGAGAACAGAAAACGAAAACCAGCGCTTTCCTTTTGCCTGANTCTCAAATAGAATTGGCTTTGTTTCTGTCCTGAGCAGAGAACAGAAAACGAAAACCAGCGCTTTCCTTTTGCCTGAGGCCAGGTCAAAAACAGGTAAGTTGCTAATATGGAGGACTCTATGATCGGACTCGTCGTTCCTAGGCACTCTGAAGATTGTACTATGTGAGGATGGACAATGACGAAGTGGGTACGAGGAAAATAAGTTGAAGTACTTCAAGGAAACCCAGACTACGTAAATACCCAACATGCTACTCACATCAGAGCCCTCATCCGGAAAATGGTTAGCCTGCTGAGGTGTTGGCCTGGGTAAGGTAGGTAGGTGGGAAGGTCTTATAGTAGAGACCCAGAAAGGTGCTCCGAGCAGCAGAATTGGTAAGTAGTCGGCTATGATATGTAGTAAGGAACCAGCTCCGCATTCACCTGGAGTGATTTTGGGAAACTACGGGAAACCGAAATCAGTATGGCCGGACCGGGAATTTAACCCAGGCAAATCGAGTTCAATATCTTTACAGTAGTTTTCGGAATTAATGTCTGTAACTGTGACATGTGTTTTGGGTGTGGTACAGGTTGATTAGAATGTCCAATATAATTCATTTTATAACACAATTGGCCTTTATTTAGCACCAAAAGCACCAAAATGTCTTCACTTTAATGTTTCTCTCGCTATTTCTCAAGCTGGAACATATAAATTTAGAGTCAATATTTTTCGTTCTTTAAAGCAAAAATAAGTTATTTTTTCCCTTCATCCAAAGACCCATGGTACTATAGGGGTTCCCCTACCTAGAGTTGTTTTCTACCTTTAAGGCTCAAAACCGCGGGGACGATAAGGGTGACACTCCCACACGCATCAAGTGCTACGTCGCCGCTACGCGCGAGGCTCTGAACTGGCGTGTAGTGTTCTCGTCGTGCTGCGTGCCTCTATGGGACTGACTGTAAACGGTGAAAGCCTGTAGCAATGTTAAATGCAGGGCCCTATAATAGTTTCGCAGGAATTCGCCCAGAATATTTCAAGGCGGAACAGTCTGAATATATCGTTTTTGGTGTTTACGATAAGCGTGATCTGTTGAAAGTTGTTTCCCACCCTGCTCTGAAGTGTTACTCCTTTTTGCGTGCAAGCTTCTTGTGTGCACGTGAAATAGTTTGTTTTAAAAACGCGTATTATACTCCATTCACGGTTACTTCCAACTTTCCTAAAACCCTGCTAAAGTTCTACTTCCAGCATATTCATTCGCCTCATAAAAACAAAGCTTAGAAAATTACACCAGAGGGCCAACGCACCGCGTTCGTGAGCTTTTAGTCTAATAATATTTTGCATAAGAACTATTTCTTACTAAGCATTACCAACACACCTATTTGGTCCCTATATTTATTCATGTTAGTTATAAATGAAATATTATAATTTATTAACAAAATATAAGTCAAACTAAATTTAATAAATAATAATGTACTTTTATGTTAACACAAGTATAACAAGCTTGTGATATATGACAAATGTAGGAAACAACCGAACACGCCATACATAGTATGTTATTTGAAAGGTTTGATAAAGAAACCGCGAAAGGACTATATTGTCTATTCGCGGTTTCTTTACATTTTTTGACTCAAACCAATGAAAAACCACGCCATGTACGACATGTTTAGTTATTTCCTAAATATGCCGTGTATCACAAGTGTTTTATACCTCTGTTAACAAGAAAATATCTTATTGTTCATTAAATTGAAATTTTACCTATATTTTATTTATGAATTTTAATATTTAATTTATAATAAATATTAATAAAAGAGCGAGAGAACGTGTGTGTTGGTAGCGCCTAGTACGAAATAGTTCTCATGCATATATTATTACAACAGAGTGCGCACGAATTCGGTGCGTTGTCATTTGGTATAAATTTCTAGTCTTAGTTCTGCTTAGTTTGCACGAAGCGGAAGAATATTCTGGAAGTAGAACTTCAGTCGGAGATTCAGAAAAGTGCGAAGTAACCGTGCATGGATTATACAAGCAGACTGCAACCCAGTTAGTACGCCTGGTAGACGGGTGCCTCGAAAAACTGTTCAACCTATTTCCATTTGCAGGGTGCAGTTACCGCACTACCTGGCCCGGCAGCAAGCAAAGAAAGTGAAGCTAGAGGCGATGACCGAGTTCAACCGTGGACGTCGGGAAGGAATCGTCTCCTCCATTTTCGCCGAGTGTGCTTGGACGCAGTGTGCGACCGACCGCCCCCATCTTCACGGCCGCCGCCGTCCGTCTCAATTAAAGCAGCTGAATGTATCTGGCGAGGGGAGTATCAGTAAATGGTTGTGATGGTAAGAGGGGGGAGGGGGAAGCTGCAGGAAGCCCTACTGGCGAGCTCCGGCCGGCTTCAGATCCGGCGCCCTCGCGACCGGAATAAAAGAACGCTTTAACCCCTCGGCCCGTTTCCTTCCTGCCTCCCACCCCCCTTCCCCGCTCTCCTTTGCCTTATCGCTGCGGAAAGTGATTTTGTTTCCACACTAAGCAATTTATTTCTTTCCTGCGTGGACCTCCTCACCTCGCCGCCCTCTCCGTCCACGACTCTGACCCTACAAGCCCAGCATATATATCTTGTTTCGGGAGGAAGTGTCGAAAGCTACGAAACGCGCCTTCCCTTTGACCGGCCGCTGCGATACGGCGAGGACGTGCTGCAGGTAGGGTGCGCGATATTACCACACAAAGTTGGCCGAATATTAAATAGACGCGCAGTGAGCTTGATATATAAGATAATCTTGCACCTCAGGACGACGCTGTAAAAATGGTTTTTGCATTTATACAAGGAGTGCTACAAATAAATTAAGAGTGAATTTGACAAAACCTTAGTGGAGTGGAGAGGTTTGGGTAGCTCTTAACATCGAAGTCTTGAGAACCGATGAGGTTGAAACGAGGTTAGTAAGGAGTAGCGCTGGGATGCGAGGGCGGGAAAAACGGGAGATTCCCGAGAAAACACCGCTGACTAGTGGCATCGTCCGGCACGATTCCCACATGCGAAATCCATTGAAACCGATTCGCCTACGTGGGCGGCGAGTAGTCCGACCACTACACCACCGCGGCCCCACAAATCTTCAGCGTGGAGTTCGTAAAACTAGCGTTGAATTTTAACAGNAGTCCGACCACTACACCACCGCGGCCCCACAAATCTTCAGCGTGGAGTTCGTAAAACTAGCGTTGAATTTTAACAGGCAAGAGTTGTACACTTCAAGTTTATTATAAGCATTGAGCTATATAATCAATCTTGTAGGTCTTCTAAAATAATGTTTTTTAAATATGCAATATTTCAGCTGTAGAGTTACAACAAAATATTNATCAATCTTGTAGGTCTTCTAAAATAATGTTTTTTAAATATGCAATATTTCAGCTGTAGAGTTACAACAAAATATTGGACAACTACAAACAATTGTTTGTAAGCACATAAAATCTTTACTGTGTACGTACACCAAAATATTTATGAATACAGAAATGAAACAGCCGTTTTACCTCGGATTCCACCCGCAAACGCCGGCAAAATGGTGTTACTGGTTGCCAACATGTTGGAACGCCGTTTAAAGATTAGGATATGAGTGTGTGAAAAAGTATAAAATTAAACGCACAACACTTGATATGTGGCAACGCTGCCTTTATTTTCAATATATTTTATAGTAAAGTATTTAAATTTCAAAAATTGTTGAATATTGTGAAAATTAACGAAATAATAATCTTAAAATCAAACATGATTAAATAACCAACCCCCGCAGACGAAAAAGTATTTAACTATCAAAATGAATGACTAAAATTATTCTAAATGATGATATTATTTACTGTAATCACCGATAAGCAAAATATTGCCAGTTACACTTTGGCAAGGAAAAATAACAAATTAAATGTTATGTATTATTAAAACACAAAATTTTACTTTAAGAAAATTTTTTTATTACATTTTATTAGCCTAAGTTCGCACATGATTTGTTGACGTTTACGGCACACAAGTAGCACAAATGTTCAAACCAAGATGATTAGAACCCACGCACAAGGTTGTTGGTACCTTTACTCTACAAGACTGTTTGATAACTATATCAGCGGTCACTAGAATCTTCACTGGACAACAAATTAGCAGAGTCAATTTGCATTGCGNGACTGTTTGATAACTATATCAGCGGTCACTAGAATCTTCACTGGACAACAAATTAGCAGAGTCAATTTGCATTGCGGTTGGCTGGAATACTTTAAAGCTCAGCGCCTATTTGTGGTTAGGCTCGCTTCTTGTTATTTTGCAACTTCCTGAATAAAACCTACTATCGAACGGAAGCTAACTAATTGTTGTCTTAACAGCGTTCACTTTACAACTTCTCACAGATGTGATAACCCGAGTATTATGAACGGAGCTTCAGCAAGTCTACTCATTGATGTAAATTTCCAGTTTTTATATCACTTTACTTGCCTTATCTGCAGTATAAATTTTTATTCGCCATGGTTAACATTTCTGATATTATACTTTCACAACAGAGAATTAAGCTATTTAAATTTATCATTGTTCATCCACTAATAAATAAATAACAAAGACACAATAGTCATTAAAAATTAATTTTCCTTCAAATATTGAATTTGAGAAAATCTTTCAGTTTTTATTTTTATTTTTCAAAACTTATGTGTAATTCATAAGAATTTTTATATATTTAAAATGAAGCTTGCTTGTTAAATACGGCGTCGTGTTAGCAGATTTTCAGTTAAAGGGAAGGATTTAAGCAACTTCCCTCAACATTTCTCAGTAATACCTTAAATATTTCAATAACTCAATCTGGTCAAGCCGGGTCTGTGAGTCATGATAATGTTTGTGTTGACCTTCCTAAAAGAAGATAATTTCGTCGAAAAACTCCACATATCTGTGCAGTTTACTTGCGCCTGACTTAGAAAACTCGCATTATTGTTTATTAAAGTTATACAATATCACAACTACTTTCCATCTTACAGCTCTAAAACCCACCAACTATTTAAACCACCGTCTTACTTTTAAACGATTTAAACTTGCCATAGTGCTTCATTGTGCTGTAAAATGCAATGAAACTGTTAAATCGGGTGCTTACTATTTTACGAAAAAAAATTTTATAAATCCAATATGTTTCCCAAACACATTCACTGCTCCATTGGTTACCACAAAAACAAGTTTATTCATGTCTGTCTTAATTTTTGTACTGGTTTTGGCTCGAGTCGTTAATGTATCATGACCCATGCGTATTGTTGACACACTCAACACTTTGGTCAATCGTTCCTTCGTCATTATATTTCCGCAAGGAAACCTAACGAAAACAACTAACTATGTTGCTAGTCGGCGCTTTCATAGACAATCAATTTATTTAGGCACCCTTCAAATTACTTTTCATGTGGTCACAGATAACTTCATTCATTATAGTTATTCGATCTTTGACAGTGTTGATACTGGCTGACAGCTCCAAAATCCTATTAGTAATTGCTTGTCGGGGTTACTTCAACACAATATGTTAGAATAGTACTAAGAGAACAATCTACAAAAATCATTTCCAGAACATTGTTATCGCGCTGTGGCAATAATGAAATCTAGCTACGTTAAGTTTCTGAGGTCGGAAAAATACTCAAAACTCATACAGTTTTCTACTCTATTTATTTGCGAAATAAGCTGCCTTATTTTCTGATTTGATGTGGCAGAAGTAGTTATTGGTATAATTCGTCTTAAAATGACGTTTTACATACAAAGTGAATTACACATTTGTTTCCACTTTATTGATTTTTTCAACCACAAACTTGCTCCGGTGTCCACTACAAGTCGTCTTTGG